>VMRM01000011.1:768995-1256495 GCA_010277075.1 Poeciliopsis retropinna
TAAATCTGTTCTGGTAAACGGTTTGATCTGACTCACCTGAAGGCTGCAGAGCAGCAAACTGCCCTAAGCACTTCCTGCTTCCTGTGATGGAAACAGGAAGTTAAGCTTCAGCTTCCTGTTTCCTGTGATGATGGTGAATCGGGGAATTGAACCGGCAGCCTCCAGGGTAAAAGGTTCAGGTTGTGTTGCGTGAATCCAGATGAAGTTTACAGTAAAGGTGAATGTCAGGACAGCTTCTCCTCACTAATGCAGCTTCTAAATGTTCGCTCCCAGTTTACCTCTGCATCCATCACAACAAATAATTGTCCCCTGCGGGTTGCCGTATCGACCCCTAAAAGCTGCTGTGAAACTCGAGAGGCGCGGGGCGGCCCTGCCCTGCCCGGCCCGGCCCGGTCCGGCCCGGCCCGGCCCTGTGGACCGATCAGCCCTCAATCTGCCGATCAATGCAACACGTTCTCTCCCAACGTTTCCCATCAGGCTTTGCTTGTGCTGAGTCAGCAGGTGGGTCGGCTTACAGGGCGGGTTGTGTTTACCAGGTGAGCGGTTCTGATAAACTCATGATCCGATTGGTTCTGGACGTGGCGCTCTGATTGATGAGGCAGAAGCACCTGGACCGCCGGTCCTTTGACTGGTCCCTTCCTGCTGATGAACAAACCGCCGGATAATTCACTTCGGACCATAACTCTTCCTGCTGTGTGTGTCAAAGCTGCAGATTTCCTCTGTAAATTTATCTTGTGCTGATGAAAACGCTGCGGCGGAGGACAGAGGTTTATTCATCCCTGACAGGATAATTTGCTGCTCTTGAGTTTTTAAAGAGGAATGAAATTAGGCGCTCTCCTTCAGGCGTCCCGTTGAGACAATTTTCTACATTTCTGCAGCTCAGTGAAATCTTCCCAGATGGTGGTCTCTTTGGGAAAAATGAATCTTTTTATTAAATGTCAGAGCGAGTGCTAATATGCATTCATCTAGTGACGAAGAACATGAGCGTTGAACATCAGGTGATGCCATTAAGTGGAGGCAAACACGGCTTTGTCCTCCGCAGAGAGACGCCAACGTTTCCTTTGTTTCAGCAGCCGTCCGTTTGCTGCGACCGCCTTTCAACATTTACGCAGAATAAATCCTTTACTGTCTTTAATTAGCTTAAATTCTCAGTTTCTGTAACTGGCTCTTTAACTGCTGAACAACAAACTGCAGTTTGTTTGTTTTCCTCTGAACTCAGAAAATGACGTCCAGCTGAAACTTATTATGTGAGAAAAATATTATCAATGTAACGTCAAATACATAAACCGACGGCTGCAATAAAATCAAGATTAAATGGATAAAACACGGTTCATGTTTTAAAGGAAGTGTTAAATGTGTCTCTCATACAGTGTTGTATTTTATTTTTAAGTATCTTCTGAATAATTTTCCATCTGCATAATGTTAAAGGTAAATCTGGATAAGATGAGGCTAGCTTGCCCTATGCTATGCTAGGCTAAGGCTAGCTAAGTTTAGCTAAGCTAAGGCTCACAAAGCCAAACTGAGGCCAGCAGTTTGATTTATTTTGGACAAATTTACTTTATTTGTCCAAAAGCCAAGTTGAGCTCCTCCGAGTTGAGAGAGCAGTATCTTGTTGCCATAGTTACGCTTTATAATAACTGTGAGAAAGTAAAAATGATCCAGAACCAGACGGACAAAATGTTCAATCACACGATTTAATCAGAATATGAACAAAAATATATTCTAGAAACAAAAACAAAGTAGGGTAAGCTAGGCTATGCTAAAGTAAGCTAACAATTAATTAATTAAAGACGTTTTTGGAGTAAATAATTTTTTAAATAATAAATTATAATAAATAATAAATAATTCTTTTAGCTAATAAATGGGAGCAAATTATTGTTGTGACAACAAAAGACTGAAGATCCAATTTAGAGTCTAATTTAAAACATGTTTCGTGTCCAGATGATCAATACTCTTCAGATCCAGCGTCAGAGACGATCAGACCCAACTGGACCGTTCCTGCGGTTCTGTTGCCAGTGGCTGCTGGACCTTTTTAAATTCTGTTGTCACTGTTCTGTCAGATTGGATGAAACTCGAGCTGGAAACACGACAGGACGGATTATCGTCCCAGAAGAAGCTGAGAGCCGTTCAGTCTGGCAGCCAGTGAAACGGCTGAGGAGGAAGAACATTCAGGTGTTGGACCCAGACCGGATCCGCTTCACCTGGTCTCATCTGTCACTTCATTCCTAATCATCCTCAGCTTATTTAATCTCAACATTTTCCTGAACTGCCCTGAATGTGAACCAGTCTGAGTTAAACTGGTTTTGTTTTGGACCAGTAAAGCGTGTACATGTGAGGTTCTGTTGCTGCTGAGTGGGTTTGGGCCGCCTGGTACCGGAGCGTCCGGCAGACTCCAGGCATTAAAGCGTATTAATGCAGTGGGAAATGGCCTGCGGTCGGGTTAAGTGTTGGGTAAATGTTTAACAAAGCGTGTTTGCTGTAATGGTTCAGGTTTTATTGGCCGGTCCAAACAGACGCAGCCAGTCTGATGAGCGTATTGATCCGCCGGTAACCGCGGGAGACGGGCAGGAAAGCCGGGCCCAGACGGCCTCACGCCCCGTCTGCAGGAAACTCCAGGAAAACGATGCTTGGCTTTTATTTAGAAACATCTGGATGTAAGTGACAGTTCTCCAGTGACGCTGTGAATCTTTTCCTCGTGTGAAACATCCTGATGCTGCAGTTGCTTCCAGGTAGCAGCAGGTTTCCCCTCCCTGCCGTGTGACGATCACATGGGAACATAATAAACACGTTTATTGAGTCTGTTTCTAAAAATCCTGTTTTTGTTTCTGCTGTCAGGATCGTGTTAGTTTGTGTCTGGAGAAGAAGCCGTTTCAAAAACCTTCTGATTATTAAGTCACAACCAAACGCCCCGTTGCCTAGCAACGGTGGGGGTTGTTGACGTACCAACCTGAAACTGCAGGGGGCGCCACGTCTTCTGGGTCTGGATTAGTCCAAGATATGTTCAGTTTTATAACTGAGACTGTTTGCTGCCATTTTCACTTGTACAGAGAAAACAGTGAGGAGGGGGCGTGGCCAGCAGCAGCATAGAAGTGACAGAAACAGTTCTTTTGAACAGGAAACAGTTCTTTTGAACAGGAAACAGTTCTTTTGAACAGGAAACAGTTCTGAGCTCTGATCTTCTTCTTCTCTTCCAGATAATTTCTACAAAGTGGAAGGAGCCAAGGATGCCTTAATCTGTGGAAACAGCAGCGACGCAGGGTGAGTCCGACCCGCCTGTCGGGACCGGTTCAGGTCCAAACGACATGATGCGTGTTTGGGTTTGGTTCCGTCTCTCCAGATTTCTATAGAGGTTCAGTTTCTAGAACTTTGATAAAATGGGTCAAACTGAAGGTTTGGCGCTAAATGAACCTTTTATTGATTCATTCCAAGAAGTTTCAGAACATTAATCATCAGAAATGCTGCAGATCGCGTCTGATCAGAATCTGTTCCAGTGGGATCTGACCGGTCCGGTTCCAGTGGGATCTGACCGGTCCGGTTCCAGTGGGATCTGACCGGTCCGGTTCCAGTGGGATCTGACCGGTCCGGTTCCAGTGGGTCCGGTTCCTGTGGGATCTGACCGGTCCGGTTCCAGTGGGATCTGACCGGTCCGGTTCCAGTGGGATCTGACCGGTCCGGTTCCAGTGGGTCCAGTTCCTGTGGGATCTGACCGGTCCGGTTCCAGTGGGTCCGGTTCCTGTGGGATCTGACCGGTCCGGTTCCAGTGGGATCTGACCGGTCCGGTTCCAGGGTTGGGTCCGGGTTCCAGGTGGGATCTGACCGGTCCGGTTCCAGTGGGTCCGGTTCCTGTGGGATCTGACCGGTCCGGTTCCAGTGGGTCCGGTTCCTGTGGGATCTGACCGGTCCGGTTCCAGTGGGATCTGACCGGTCCGGTTCCAGTGGGTCCGGTTCCTGTGGGATCTGACCGGTCCGGTTCCAGTGGGTCCGGTTCCTGTGGGATCTGACCGGTCCGGTTCCAGTGGGTCCGGTTCCTGTGGGATCTGACCGGTCCGGTTCCAGTGGGTCCGGTTCCTGTGGGATCTGACCGGTCCGGTTCCAGTGGGTCCGGTTCCTGTGGGATCTGACCGGTCCGGTTCCTGTGGGATCTGACCGGTCCGGTTCCAGTGGGTCTGGTTCCTGTGGGATCTGACCCGGTTCCGGGGTTTCCTGTGGGATCTGACCGGTCCGGTTCCAGTGGGTCGGTTCCTGTGGGATCTGACCGGTCCGGTTCCAGTGGTCCGGTTCCTGTGGGATCTGACCGGTCCGGTTCCTGTGGTTCCGGTTTCATCCTACCTTTACGGCTCCAGCTGCTCAGAGACGCTGAGTCTCGGTTAGTGGATTCTGGAGCTGTGACCTCTGGAGCGCCGGATGTGCCGCCGGCCTCCAGGGTTTCCGTTCTGCTGCCGTCGTCCTAATTTGTTGGAGGATCCGTTAATGTGGAGCTGCTGGGAAAACGTTCTGTAATACCAGCTATAAATCAGCAGCGAGAGGCAGGAGAACGCTGCTCCTGCTCTGCTCCTGCTCTCCTCCCGGTCCGGTTCTGGGTCCGTGTTGGACCGGTTAGAGGAGCTCTGGCCGATGGAGAACCAGCATCTGAGACGGTTCAGAGGAGGTGAAGCAGGAAGTATCAGGTCTGAGCAGAACAGGAAGGAACAAACTGAACGTCTTTATTTAGACTCAAGAAGAAGAAGAGGAGAGACGGATGGAGGAGCTCTGGGTTTGCTGACCTTCATCGCCGTCCTGATGACTGTGTTTAACCTTTGACCCCATCTGTGTCTCAGCTGTGAGTCAGAGCGATGAGTCCTGTGGGCGTTTGTTCTGTCAGGTCGGACCGATCCGATCGGATCGGATCGGAGTCAAACCGCTAGAGGAATCAGCAGCCATGACGGCACTCTGCACCACCGGCTTGTTCTCATGACAGATGCTGATTGGCCGAACCGGCGGGCGACGCAGGCTGAGCTGCAGGTCGGTCAGGCTGCAGGTCGGTCAGGCTGCAGGTCGGTCAGGCTGCAGGTCGGTCAGGCTGCAGGTCGGTCAGGCTGCAGGTCGATCAGGCTGCAGGTCGGTCAGGCTGCAGGTCGGTCAGGCTGCAGGTCGGTCAGGCTGCAGGTCGGTCAGGCTGCAGGTCGGTCAGGCTGCAGGTCGATCAGGCTGCAGGTCGGTCAGGCTGCAGGTTGATCAGGCTGATGGACGATGAGCTGCTGGTTCGGTTTGAGTCGAGGATCTGGTGTTTTTATTGCTGCAGATTCTGAAAGCGTGTTTCCATCTGCAGCAGCGTCTTGCTGTGATCTGCTTCTTTAGACTCTTTATTTTCAGTGTTTTAATTCAGCTGAAGTGGTTATGACCTTTACTGGTTACCATGGAGATTTAATGTTCAGTGAAAGAACATTTAGCAGAAAGGAAAACTAAACAGCCTGAAGTTGGAGTACCTGGTGAGCTCCCAGCATGCACCTGGGCAATATGGAGACTCTGCAGAACGGAGCTGGAGCAGAGCCGGAATCGGACCCGGAGCCAGAATCAGACCCGGAGCCGGAATCGGACCGGAGCCGGAATCGGACCCGGAGCCGGAATCGGACCCGGAGCCGGAATCGGACCCGGAGCCAGAATCAGACCCGGACCCGGACCCGGAGCCGGACCCGGACCCGGACCCGGAGCCGGAATCGGACCCGGAGCCGGACCCGGACCCGGAGCCGGACCCGGACCCGGACCCGGACCCGGAGGTTCTCCTGCTCTTCCAGAGGACGAGGTGACCTACAAATGGTCTGCGGAGCAGCAAACGTCCTGCTGACGGCCCGACGCGGAGCGACAGCCTGCCTCGTTGGGAAGCTCGTTAGCGGCAGACGTGATGTCGCCGTGTAACATGTGACCTCTGAGGTCACCGTCAGGAAGTTGTTGAGTGCTGACAGGAAGTGATAGGAGGAGCTGACAGCGGCCGCGGGGCTGGAGTCAAGTCCGGTTTGGACCTGATGAGACTGATTCATGAACACGGTTCCCCTCAGAGTTTAATGTTCCTGGAAACCAAACAAATTCCCAACAGGAAGCTGGAAAAGTTCAGCCCGGTCCAAAGATCTCTGAACGAGAGACGAAGCAGCACCTGACCCAAACACCAGGGGGCGCTCTCTGAGAAATCACTGAGGTGGTTAGCACCTAGCGTATCCATGGTAACCATCTGCTCTGTGGAGTTGGTCAGCCTGATTGGAGGAAGTTAGCGGCTAGCTAACGGCTAGCTGGCCGCTAGCTAGCGGCTAGCAGTAGTGGAATGATTTAATTTGGTAAAACTGAACTGGAAACACTTTGGTTCTGGTTCAGTTTCTGGTTCTGGTTCTGGTTCTGGTTCTAAGCAGCAGTAGTTTGCAGCTACTAGTGTCACGTCATCCTCCACTGGAGCCAGAATCTACACACTGACCCAGTGACTGTTTATTGATTGGTTATCCTGACTGATGCTCGTCTCGTTAACATGTCGGGTCGTTTCCTGCTTTTCTCCTGATCTGGATGTTTTAATGTTTCATCAGCAAATTGTTTTTGCTTCCTTGCATTTTTACAAACTATTTTATTCTTCATGAAACTAATTTGGGAGCAAAACTTTAGATGAATCGCTGCAGGATGGCCGACCTGTTCTGTTCAGTTTATTCTGCTGCACCTGAACTCGTCCAGACCGCTGCGGTCGGACCGGACGGTTCGGTCCGGTCCGACCGGGTTCGGTCCGCTGACTGGTTCTGCTGGAAAACCTGTGATGTTTCTGTTTCTGCCTTGCTGGCGCCCAGCAGCAGAGGTCCGGTGCGTCTTCAGTCATCTTTGACCCGGCTTGTTCTCAGAAAGACTCCGCTGTCATCGCAGCGGTTGGGAGGAAAGATGGCCGCCGCGGCGTGAGGAGATGGCCGGCGGAGGGGCCGGTTTTCCAGGAACTCGCCGCGTCACGCAGGCCGTATTCATCATTCCATTATCCGGCCGCTGGTTGCCATGTTGATGCTCCAAACGCTCCGTGTTTCATTAAATCAGTTTGCTGCTGTGTCTGTCTGGGTGGAGCGGCGCAGCGTGTCGATGCACCTGCAGGCTGACCGCCCACACACACACGCACACACACACACACACACACACACACTGTGACTCTGATCTAAATGGATGAAACATTACGCTGAAAGCAACACGGATCGATACGCCGCCTGGTTTCAGTAACGCTGCTCTAAGTGGAGCTGCTTCTCTCTGCTGGGGCGCGCTCCATTTCCAGCCCACATCATCACCCCTCCACCGCCGTGCGGGGCCGATGGTGGGAGGGGTTTGGGTCTCCTGATGCAGCCCTGTAGTCATCAAGTCATGACCTTTGACCTCTAACCTGCTAACTGAGGATTTCTCTGATCTCGGACTGAATCTGCAGTCCGTCCCTCTGGTTGCCATGGTAACAGGTGAATTCATCTCCTGGCCCTGATGGGATGGTTTTTGTTTTTACAATGTGACATTTGGTGGTTAGCATGAAGGATTTTTAGCTACAAGCTAATCACCAAACTTGCTTGGCGTTTTTTAAAGTGACAGAATCATTTAAAATCTGCTTGGTCTTATATTTCCATCATGTTTTAATGTTTTTCCCTTGAGTGTCGTTTTGATTCTTTCATGTCGGAGTCGCTGTTAAAATGTCTGGGTGGACCTAGCCCCGCCTTCCAGGCGCAGCTCCTCCCCCACTCGGCTCCTTCAGACTAGCCAGCAGCAATTAGCAAACCGTTGGTGGAACTGCTGAGCTGCTCAGAGCAACGCAGGTGAAAAGGTTGTTAAAGGGTTAATAGAGGAGCCATGTTGGGATGACTTTCTGGAGGCGGAGTTTCAGGAAGAGCAGGAGCTTCTTAAAGGGACAGAGACCCAATTTCAATGTTAAATTTTTTTTCAGTCATGTTTGGTACATTAAACATTTTTATAACTGAAGGTAACAATGACTTAGTAAAATGGCTCCCTGGACTCGTCCAGACCTGGATCTTCATCTCCTCTCTGTCTTCCTCCACTAAACTTTCTGAAGCTTCAGTTTCATCTGGTTTCTGGGTCAAACTCCTTCTGTCCCGGTTTGGTCTGCCCTCCGAGTCCCGCTGTAAATCTTCCTCTCCATCTTCATCTTCATCACATGTTGCCGGGGACGCGGCGCAGGCGGCGCCGGATCGGCCCACGCCGGAGATGAACTTTATCGATCCCAGAGGGAGAACCGGGTGCAGCATCGGAACGGAGAACGCTGCTGTCACAGGGTGTTAATGAGAACACATTACCCACAATCCTCCTCTCTCTCTTCGGCTCAGAGCGGGAACGCTGAGGGAGAAAGATGTTGGACAGTCTGACCTTCTGCTGCAGCCCACGCCAAGATGGCCGACATGTTGATTCAGATTCGTCCTGAACGCTACAATAATTCATCGTTTTATCGATGGATGAAAGTCACATTTCATCCTCCTGATGCCGCTCCTGATGCTGCGCCGCCTCCTGACGCCGCGCCGCCTCCTGACACCGCGCCGCCTCCTGATGCTGCTCCTGATGCCGCTCCTGATGCCGCTCCTGATGCTGCTCCTGATGCCGCTCCTGATGCCGCGCCGCCTCCTGATGCTGCTCCTGATGCTGCTCCTGATGCCGCTCCTGATGCCGCTCCTGATGCCGCTCCTGATGCTGCTCCTGATGCCGCTCCTGATGCCGCGCCGCCTCCTGATGCTGCTCCTGATGCTGCTCCTGATGCCGCTCCTGATGCTGCTCCTGATGCCGCTCCTGATGCCGCGCCGCCTCCTGATGCCGCTCCTGATGCTGCTCCTGATGCCGCTCCTGATGCCGCGCCGCCTCCTGATGCCGCTCCTGATGCTGCTCCTGATGCCGCTCCTGATGCCGCGCCGCCTCCTGATGCTGCTCCTGATGCTGCTCCTGATGCCGCTCCTGATGCCGCGCCGCCTCCTGATGCCGCTCAGAACCATGATGAACTCCATGATGGAGGAGGAAGTGGAGGAATATTTACCCACAAACATCTTTATTGACACAGAATGAATTAACGGTGTTGACACCGGATCTGATCGATGGAACCAGCGGAGAGAGGCGGGAAATGTTCTGGTTCTGATCCGACACCACAGAAGTTCTGCTCCTGTGGGGAAAAATCCACAAAGCTTCAGTCGGTTTGAGTCGTTTTGTTCTGCCTAGCAACGAGGCAGAGTTGACTCTGATTGGTCGAAAAGTTTAAGGTTTTACTTTCTGTCCAGAACTCACCTTGCAGTTGTTTTGGTCAGTCGGTGACCTCTGACCCACCAGGACCCGGTTTGTTTGGATTCTGTCGGAGTCCAACCAGTTTCTGAAATCTCAGAGAAAATCAGCAGCTGCACTGCAAAAACAGAATATGACCAAATATTCTGGTCCAGTTTGTTTTGCAAATGTCTTAGTTCACTTTGAATAAGACAAAATTTCTCAGACTAAAAGACTAAAACTACTAAAACCTTTCAGCAACATATAGGAGCTTATCAATAATCAATAATTTATAATCCAATATAAAAGTAATTTATAAACGTTATTGATCTAATAATTCTACAGTCCATTTTTAGAAAACTTTCCATCATAACGTTTTTCCCTCATCAAAACAAACTTGGAGTTGTTGATTCTTTCATACATGTTTGACAATCACTTCATCTCCATGGCAACCATTCAGCTGTTCCTTCCTCTCAGTTCCTTCAGACTAGCCAGCAGCAATTAGCAAACAGCTGGTGGAATGCACATCAAGGCGTTAAATCTATTTAATGTGATTACTGGCATCTTAGTATTTACAACATTTTTCTAGTTTTATAAGTTGAGCCAGTGGAGCTGCAACTGTTTAAGAAAAACAATATTTAGTTGTTATTAACTTTAATAAAACTCTTGCTGAAAAGTTTTATCTTCAAGGTGTTTGCACCTTAAGCAGAGTTAAACTGTCTCTGTAAGGTTTTGTGTTTTTGCAGTGTAAAGTCTGAAAGATGGACAGAGTTTCTCTCCGTATCGATCCAGGCAGCGGCCCACGCCTGCGGTCCCGCCGGGCCCCCGGGCCCCCGGTTCCTCCGCCCCCTCAGGCTCTATTCCTGTAGCCTCAGCCTCCCCCCTCCCCACCCTGCTGCTGCTATAAGTCAGCGGGTCGCAGCTGCTGGAGCCAGCAGGACTCGGCGCTGTGCGGCGGCGCTCTCGGTAACGAGCCGCGGAGGAGTCGACGGTCAGCGGTTCCTCCCGGCGCAGCGCTGCGGGAAACCGACTCTCTGGACCGTAAATGTGTTTGTAAACGACGGCTCTCTTGTTCTACTTAATGAAGCTGTTATTGCTGCTCGACCCGATGCGCTGGTGCTGCCAGGGCCGGTCCCAGCCCGGTTGGTTCCCTGGGCAACGGGCTCCATGTTTCACTCACATCGTTATAAGTTACCAGAACAATAATAAGGTCCAAACATTCTGCAGTCACTCCTCCTGGTTCTGCTGCTCCTCCAGGAGCCGGGTCCGGTTTGAACGCAGGACCCGGAGGTTCTGAAGAACAGGCGGTTCTGATCCGACGCTCCAGCTGCGGGTCGGACCTGGTTCTCCTGAGCGGTTCTGTTCTGGCCAAGTTCCATGAAGCAAAGCAGCAGCGGACCTGCTGGTCCAATACATGAACCCAGCAGAACCTCCAGCTGGTTCTGGACGGTTCTGATGGCTGCTGATTAATAATCAGATTATTTAGTAGAACTGATCTGATCTGCAGTTTTATTCTGACTTTGTCCAGATTAGATTATTTGGGTCAGATTACTAGAAGCTAACCTGAACGAGCCCAGAGGAACCGGATCTCAGCGGCCGAACAGAACCGACACACGGAGAGCGAGCCGCTCCTCCAGCTGTTCAGTAGGTTAGACCGGGATTGGATTAGGACGTTTGGAATTAGATTAGCAGGTTAAGCCCAACTGAAGAATCAGATTACGGCGCTGATGAACTCTGCTGTCCGTCTAACCGGATTACCTTCCTCATGATGAAGAGGAGAGGTCAGAGGTCAGCCGCACTCTGAGGAACCTCCGGAACATTCCCAGGAAAACACGGCGTCCCCGACTCCCGGCGGAGGAACTGTTTCCCACGGCAACCAGCGCCGGGACACGGTTGCTATGGCGATGCAGGTTTCTCTCCTCCTGGGGGAATTTACCTGTGTGTTATAATTAGAGGTGTGTGTGTTTGTGTGTTTGTGTGTTTGTGTGTAACTAGAATAAAACTTACATTTACACAATACGCTGAGTGCGTCAAAGAATTAAACACAAATATAAATAAATATAGATAAATATAGATATATAAATCCATACACACAGAAATGAGACGAACAGCTGCGGCTCAACGGCAGTTTATAAAATATAAAAATGTTTCTGAGGAACAAAAATAAGAATCTTTATTTAGTATGAAAGGAAACATTTATTAAAAAATGATAAACAGTAAAACAACAGAACCGTTGGGTTTATCACAAACTTTTATTTCATCAACAGACAATCGATGATTTTAGCTTTTATGTTCCCAAAACTCCGTCAGAGGACAGGACGTCTCCTCGTTTCCTTCATTTCCTCGTCTCCTCGTCTCCTTCTTTTCCTCATCTCCTCGTCTCCTTCTTTTCCTCATCTCCTCGTCTCCTTCTTTTCCTCGTCTCCTCGTCTCCTTCGTTTCCTCGTCTCCTCGTCTCCTTCGTTTCCTCGTCTCCTTGTCTCCTTCGTCTCCTCGTCTCCTCGTTGCTCTAAACTTCTGGTCTCCTTCAGATTCCCACCATGAAGGTGACGGGTCAGGTTCTGTGGTTCTGGTTCCACTTTTAGACTGGAAGTGTTTGAAGCTTGGTGTCTCCACTGCAGCAGACTGTGTGTGTGTGTGTGTGTGTGTGTGTGTGTGTGTGTTGGGGTGTTAGTGGCCCCTGCTGAGGGGCCTCCTTGACTGAGTGCTGCTTCTGAAGTGGCGTCCCTCCATTAACACAGACGGAGGTGTGTGTCGGAGATAACCGCTAGCTGTCATGCTGCGACACTTCGCACACACACACACACACACACACTCTGGGGTTTGTGGTGACGGGAAGCGGCGCAGCCGTCACACACACTCTCTCACATGCCTCCATGTTGACTCACTCATCAGGAGACGGATGGAAGTGGAGGAATGACACACTTCACGGTGTGGTGTGTGTGTGTGTGTGTGTGTGTGTGTGGGTGTGTGTGGTGTGTGTGTGTGTGTGTGTGTGTGTGTGTGATGAGTTCATCCTTCAGTCACTCTGGACCGGAACATCAGCAGATCTGTCTTAGTTTGATCCAATCAGGATCGATCCATGTTTCTGTCCCGTTTGGCTCAGATTTACCGTTTATTTTCACACCAATGAGTCAGAGCGGCCGGTAACGGCTCTGCAGATCACACACATGCTGGACCTTACTGTTCAGACGGTCAGTGAATCGTCTCCAGCTCAGTCGGACGTCTGTTTCTGTTTCTGATGCTGCATTCAGCTTCTACTCGGCACAAATCTAGAACAAACTTCTAGAAAACTGCAAACAGCCGAAACCCTGAGTTGATTTAAATCCAGAATAAAAACCAGCTGGTTAAAGATGTTTTTGATCATTTTTACATGTTGGTGTAACAATGATTTTCATGTTTGTTTGTTTCTGGTTTGGTGACTTTATCATTTTTTATAACTTTTTATTTTTGTGTTTTTATAAAGTCTGAAATAAACTGATTGATTGGTTAATTGATTGGTTGGTTTGTGAAGGAGCTGATTGGTGCTGATCTCATCTGGAGGTGAAAATGATGAACATGAATCAGGTTTTTTCTGTTTCTGTGAATGTGGGCGGAGCCAGAACCAGAACCAGAACCAGGACGGGTCCTGACTCTGCTGCTGTTCTGTGTTGCAGGAAATGTCCCGACGGGTTCGACTGCCTGAAGACGGGCAGAAACCCAAACTACGGCTACACCAGCTTCGACACGTTCGGCTGGGCCTTCCTGTCGCTGTTCCGGCTGATGACCCAGGATTACTGGGAGAACCTCTACCACCACGTAATGATGCTCTGACCCGTTCTGACCCGCTGCGACCCGACAGCCAGAGGCTCTGAGTTCATGTCTGATGTTTTAGATGAAAACATTTCAGGAACTCCTGAAGATTTAAACTGTTTGATGTTTAATGTTTTCATGCTGGTTAAATATTGAACTTTTTCCAACATTGTTGATATTTTCATTGTTTAGTTTGTTTCTGGTTCTGAAGGATCAGATCAACAGGAACTGGATGATTTACTGAAGCTGTCTGGTTCTGATCCAGAAGGTTTCATTGTTTCCCAGCAGCGACACAAACATAAATCCTCCTGAAGTCGAGTTTCAAAGTTTAAACATTGAATAAACCTGCATTAAAAAAACTGATCTGATCACATCTTCTCCTCCCGGTGCTCAGAGCTGGAATTAGTTATTGATGATTGGTTGTTGGGTCAATCAGACCTGGAGAAGACAGGAAGTGATGTCACGCGGCTCCCTGTGTGTGTCCGGTCCAGACGCTGCGCTCGGCCGGGAAGACCTACATGGTGTTCTTCGTGGTGGTCATCTTCCTGGGCTCCTTCTACCTGATCAACCTGATCCTGGCCGTGGTCGCCATGGCGTACGAGGAGCAGAACCAGGCCACCATCGCCGAGGCGTGTCAGAAGGAGCGCGAGTTCCAGCAGGCCATGGAGAGACTGAAGAAAGAGCAGCAGGTGGGTCGGGGTCAGCAGGTCATGACCTCCAAGCCGCTTCAGTCTGTTGACAGGAACTCCTCCGTCCTCCAGGTGGCGGCGCAGAAACCGCCGGACTCCGACTCCCTGACCTCGCCAGACCTGTCGCCTCTCGGCCCGCCATTGGACAGCTCCGAGGAGCGGAGGCGGAGCCAGGCGCTGATGGGTGTGGCCGACGGGGAGGGGAACCTGTCGGAGGAGAAGCTGCTGCAGGTGGACTTGATGGACGGGGGAAAGGTGAGTCTGAACCGGCGCCGGGCGTCGCCCTTTCAGAATAAAAGCCTCACGGCTCTGCGCCGCCAGGCCCTCCATCCTCTCCTCGCTCGCTCCTTCTCCACGCGGACGCGACGAAGCAGTCAGGTGTCGTCCATCTTTAACTTCCGGCTGAGGAGCCGAGGGTCGGAAGGCGAGATGGCGGACGACGAGTTCAGCGTTCCCGGCGACGTGGTGGACGGCATCGGCGGCAGGACGTACAGCGGCGGGACGTTCAGCGGCATCCTGACCAACCCCTGGCCCAAACGCCGACTCAGCACCTACAGCACGGCCAGCAGGAACTCTCAGGTGAGCCGCTGATCCACCGTCACATCGGACACATAACGGCTCACGCAACATCGACAGATTCCTGCTACGTACACATCACTGGAGGTCAAAGGTCAACATGCAGTCCAACAATGGAAAGCACAAAAGATTCGTTTTTGTTTTGTTTTTAGTCCATTTCATAGTAAACAGAACCACAAACATCCAGTGACTTTTATTGGAGAACAAAGTTTATCTGTAAACGTCATAAAACTAAACAATCATAATAAAAGTTTAAAACGTTTCTGCAGTGAAGCTGCAGAGTTAATTACGTCTCCATTTTCTACGTTAAAATATTATATTTTATTTATAGTTCTATAAAACAACAGCCACCGTTTGAATCAATGAAGATAAAACTTATTGTTTCTTCAGCAGGAAAAATGTTTTCTGTCTCTTCCCTCCAACATGGCCGCCGTTTACATCGTTCCTCTCATCTGGTTTGGCTCCTCCCCCTTATGACATCACAGCTCAAACATGGAGGCTCCAGTTTGACCTGCTGAACTTTTCTGTAGGGATGAACCTTCGTGACCTCCTGCAGGCCTGTCGCCGTGGTAACCGTGGTTATCACCGAGCGGCCTGCGAGTCCGACTAGTTGACCTCTGACCTCTGCCTTCTGATCCACCTCCAGGTGTTTTATCCCACCCTGAACGTCAACGGGAAGCTGTTTGTCTCCATGGACCAGAACGGGGTCTCCCCGCCGCCGCTGCAGGGGCAGCTGCCCGCCTGCACCATGGAGAAGGTCAAGGAGGAGAGCGTGAGTTTGGAAACACTGCAGCCGCGACACACACACACACACACGCATACACACACACACACGCACACACACACACGCACGCACGCACACCCACACACACGCACGCACATACACACACACACACACACGCACGCACACCCACACACACACCCGCATACACACACACACACACGCACACACACGCACGCACACACCCACACACACACGCACACACACACATACACACACACACACCAGATCTGTTCTGGTTCTAGAAGATCTGGAGGTGTTTTAGGTTTTCCTGTTACGACGCCATTATGGATGAGTCCAAAGGTCCTAGTCAAAGTATGTTGTACTCCAGGTCTACCGGGAGTCCCTGGAAGTGACTGATATCAGGTTGACAGAATCACAGCTGTATTTGACCTTTGACCCCGCTTCGTCCAGCAGAAGTGAAAATCCCATCTGAGGTTTGGTTCCAGCTGAGCGAAGCCGCTGAATCGTTTGTGTTGACGCTAACGCTAACGCTAACGACGTTTGTTCATGTCTGCTGACCTTAAAGCTGCGGCAGGCGGATTATATAATCCTGTTTCAAGGCGTTCGCAGATTCACTGATTCACAGATTCACTGATTCACTGAGATCAACGATACAAACGGATTTTATTTACGTTTCCTCAGACGATGTTTAATTCCAGATAAATTTAACCTGGTTTGTTTTTCTTTGAAACGAGACAAACATGCAGTTTATGTTTCAGATGTAAAATGATTCAAGCTCCGTTTTCTGCAGAAATCTTAATTAAATTATAAAGTTTCGTTTGTTGTCGTTCCTCTTTCTTCTGGAAAAAGGATGAAAAAAACAAAAAACTTTAAAATTTGAAAAACAAAATGAATTTTGAGCCTCAATTCTCCTCAGCTTCACTGTTTTTGTGAAAAAGTTTAGACGTGAATGTAGAACGTCTGGCTGCAGCTCCATCTGTCTGATTCAGGTCCGGACTTTAACTAGGCTGTTCTAACACGAGTAGATGGATTTTTTCCTGCTGGAAGGTGAACCTCCGCTCCGGTCTCGGCTCTTCAAACAGATTTTCATTTAGTTTTAGCCTAAAATACTGCATCTTCCTCATCAGCTGTCCCTCAGCATGATGCTGCCACCACCAAGTCTCAGAATGTTGGTGACATGTTGGTCAGAAAGTTCAAGTTTCAGCTGTTTGCTTGTTTTCTATGGGTTCTATGGTTCTGATTAGGAAGCTTCTGAAGGTTTAGTTTAACTTATTTTTGTTTTGGGTATCAGATTAAAGGGGGACGGAAACAAAAGCACGCCACACTTTTCAGATTTTGTGTTTCTGTTTTGTTCTTCTTCTCCTGCTGATGTTTGTGTTTCTGAATGAATCCAGATCCTGTCTCAGGCGTTTCCAGGCTCCATCAGAACCTGATTCCTGCGGGTTGGGATCGAACCCGTCCTGCTCCGTTTAGAAGCGTTTCCTGCGCCGCCGGCGCCGAGTGGGAGTTCTGTGCTGGCCTGAGCTCGGTTTATGGTGTCATGTTGTGACACAAAGCGTTTCTGCCTCCAACAACACAGAGCTGCCGTCCTGCAGCTCTGAGTGGGAGGCGGACGCAGACAGCACATGCTTTATTAGCAGAGAAATGTCACCATGGCGACCCGCGGCCGCCGCAGGAAGCTGAGTTAGAGCTGGTGGGAGTTCGCCGCTGCCAGAGAGTTTCCCTGGTGTTTTCCTGCGGCGGCAGACGGGACGGAGGCGGCGTGGGCGCCGACCTTCAGGGCCCCGCGTCCCGACCCGGGATCCTTACAGGAAGCGTTATGCAATTACACCTGAGCAGGTGAGGGTCAGCGAGAGGTCAGACTCACCTGGGAGCGCCGAGGTTCATCCATACATGGTTAATGTGGGAGAAGTTCTGGAGAACTTTGGTCCAGTTGGACTGTTTTATTGGTTACTTGGGAATCCGCTCAGGTAAACCATGAACTGGCTGGATGGACCCATCGGATGTAAACACACTTAAAGTGAAACTAATGAAGTGGGCGGAGCCAATGCACGTATGGGCGTGGCAGGGGGAGGGGCTAGGAGGGTGTGGTGAGAAGGAGGGAAGATGCTAGCTTACTGACTGTCGCTATATTTAGCCACTTTCAGACGCTTCAGACTTTTTCTCAAAAGCAACAGTTGATCAAAAAACACCTGGCAACACGTTAGCAAGGTTTTTATTGGCAGCAGAAATAAAATGGCCGCCTGACAGGATGTGTGCTTGGATCCCAGGTTCGGGTCATTTCCTGTTGCCCACAAGGCAACAGAAGCTCGTCTCTGATTGGACGATCAGCTTTAATGACATTATAGTATTTAATTATATTTTATACAGTAACTGCATGTCAAAAGTTATAACATCATAAATTTAGATGTAAATTTAATAACATTATATTAATTGGATGTGGATTAAAAGTCTGTTAGTCAAGGCTAAAGGCCTGCAGGACCCATCTGTCTGCAGGAAGCAGGTCACCTCCCACTGATTGGAGAGTTTCATTGGTGATCTTCTAGACTCGGAAGCTTCTCTCGAGAGAGCGATAGGAGAGAGGAGAGATCTCTCGAGAGAGGAGAGAGAGGGTAGAGATAGAGGTAGAGCGGGAGAAGCATGCGGAGATCCGTGAGGCGAGATCTAGAGAAGAGATGGACTAGAGGGAGCGAGAGAGAGGAGGAGAGGAGAGTAGGCAAGAGAAGGAGCGTGATAGAGGGAGATGAGAGATCTAAGGGAGCGAGAGCAGCGGGGAGAGGGAAGGGGTATCGAGAGGGGAGAGTAGGATGAGAGATCTATAGAGGATCAGGTCGAGAGGATAGAGAGTGATAGCTAGAGAGAGAAAGTATGCATGAGAGTATCTAGTCAGTATAGAATAGATATATAAGATGAGATAGAGAAGAGAGTTGGGGCTCTGCTCTATGAGAGGTGACAGCTCCCTCATCCTAGTCTGGTACTCGAGGAGCGGCTCTAGTTATAGGGCAGTAGTAGCTTGTATATCAGTGACGTTAGATCGTAGATGCGGAGTGATGACTATACTAAGCGATCTCGATGTACTCTTGTACTTCAGCTATAGTCCATGTCGTCTCGATCGATGATATCTGAGCTTGATGATATTGCTCTTATAATCTTCTCTATCTCTCTCTGATTGTACTCTCTCTCATTAGCTCTTCTTATTCTCTATATCTCTGATTCTCTCTATCTCTCTATTCTCTATCTCTGGTCTTCTCTCTTCTATATCTATTTTATCTCTCTCTCTGTCTATCTTCTCATCTTTAGCTCTCTCCTCGCTATCTCTCTCTCTCTCTCTGCTCTCTCTATCTGTCTGACTTATCTGTTATCCTGCTATCTCTCTATCTCTCTTCTTATCTCTGCTCTGATCTCTCTCTGTTTTTGTTCTCTTCTCTCTCTCTCTCTCTCTCATTCTGGTTCTCTCTTTCTATTCTCTCTCTTCTATCTCTCTTCTGTTCTTCTCTCTTCTCTTCTTATTCCTTCTCTCTCTTTATTCTCTGTCTTTCTTTCTATTCTGTTCTCTCTCTCTCTGATGCTCCTCTCTCTACTCTCTTCTCTCTCTGTCTCTCTCTCTGTTCTCTCTCTGTCTCTGTTCTCGTCCTCTCTCTGCTTCTCTCTCTCTCTAGTGCTTCTCTCTTTCTGCTGTTTCTCTCTCTCTCTGTCTCTCTCTCTGGCTCTCATCTCTCTCTGCTATCTCTCTCCTATCTCTCTCTCTGCTCTCTCTCTTCTGCTCTCTCTCTCTCTTGTTCTCTCTCTCTCTCTCTCTCTCTCTCTCTCTCTGTTCTCTCTCTCTCTCTGTTCTCTCTCTCTCTCTCTTCTCTCTCTCTCTCTCTGCTCTCTCTCTCTCCTCTCTCCTCTGCTCTCTCTCTGCTCTCTCTCTCTCTCTGTTCTCTCTCTCTCTCTGTTCTCTCTCTCTCTCTCTCTCTCTCTCTCTCTCTAAACTTCATTGTTTCATGAATCCTGCAGCAGGTTTTCAGGTTGGAGTCAAGTAGATATTTCTCAGCAGTCCTTTTCTCCGCCAGCCTGAGCTCCACATCCGTTTCTCTCATCTATTGAACTCCAGTCATTACCTGCTCATCTGTTGCCGTGGCGATGGGAACTCCGACAATGGCAGCGTGGCGCGCTGCTTGACCCGACAGAAAGTGGAGTGCATGTTGCTGAATGAGCAGGAAGAGGTTTCTGATCCAGGAGGGAAACCGAAACCAGCTTCCTGTGCGGCGGCAGGAAGTGGCCGAGGTCACTTCCTGCCGCCGTTCCGCTAACGTCTCCTCTGTGTGTCTCAGGTCCCGACGTCCACCACGGAGCTCAGCACCATGCTGCTGCCTCGACCTTCGTCCACGCAGGGGTCAGAGCGGAGGGGGAGGGCTATGAGTGCCGCCAGCTACCTGACCGACGTCATGGAGGGTGAGGAGCGGCGCCGCGGCCACGCCTTCATCTGCCGCCCTGCTCTTAAAGGGACAGCGTCACTTAGAATTAACTCCGTTAGCCAAACATGCTTTAATGTTTTTCGCTCAGAAACAAACATGGAGGTTTGATTTGATTCTTTCATGCATGTTTAAGGAACCCTTTAATCTCCATGGCAACCAGTCAGAACGGCTGAATGGACCTAGCCCCGCCTTCCAGACGTAGCTCCTCCCCTACTCAGCTCCTTCAGACTAGCCAGCAGCAATTAGCAAACAGGAGCTGCTGGTAAAAACATTAAAGGGTTAATAGAGGAACCGTGTTGGGACGACTTCCTGGGGGCGGAGCTTCAGGAACAGCAGCAGCTTTTAAAGAGACAGAGGCCCAATTTCCCGAAACTCCTGAATCCTCTGTAGACCAAAGTATTCCAGAATCTGCTGCCAGTCCGTCCGTCTGTCCAACAGGTGAAGCTTAAATCTAGGATAGAGAAAGTCTTTGTGAAAAAACTCAACAAAAAACTGTTTCCAAACTGATGGACCGACTCAGAACCGGGACGATAAGACAGACAGTAAACCGAGCAGCATGAAATAAACAGAACACAAATAAAGTGGTTGTATTAAAGCAACATTATGCAGAACTGCAAGAAGAACCAAAAACATGTCAGAATCCATGAAGCCGCCCAACCGGCGCCGGACGGCAGCAGATTGAGCTGAAACTGGGTTGTGTAAGAGAGTCTGGCCGTCCTCAGGGGAACGAGCGCTTTGTTTGTCAGAGAGGAGAGGGACGCACAGAAACTGAATGAAAGAGAGGAGAAGGAGTGTGGCAGCGTGGTCACCCTCATTTACCATGCAATCAGCCTCCTGTGTGTTTGTTGGGTGAGCTGAGTCACCGTCTCCCCCCCGGCGCTCGCTGCTCTTAGAGAACAGATCATTATACAGGAAAACACAAAAACCCACTGCTGTCCTCTCTGATTCATCTCCGCTCCGCGCCCGCCGCCTTACTCCAGGATGAAATCCTTCCAGTCTCGACTCAAAACAAACTTCTGACCTATAAACTGCAAACTCCTCTGCTGCTGTGTGTAGAAACATCTGGAAATGTTTGCACTGATTAGCAGATCAAAAGCTGCTGTGTCTCCATCTTTACAGAACTGGAGGAGTCCCATAAGAAGTGCCACCCCTGCTGGTACGTGTTCGCCCACCGATACCTGGTGTGGGAGTGCTCCCCCTCCTGGCTGCAGCTCAAACAGCTGGTGAAGATCATGGTGATGGATCCCTTCCTGGACCTGGCCATCACCGTCTGCATCGTCCTCAACACGCTGTTCATGGCTATGGAGCATTACCCAATGACAGACGAGTTCAACGGGATGCTGAGCATCGGAAACCTGGTAGGAGGGATGGATGGATGGATGGAGGGAGGGAGGGATGGATGGATGGATGGATGGATGGATGGATGGATGGATGGAGGGAGGGAGGGAGGGATGGATGGAGGGAGGGATGGATGGAGGGAGGGACGGATGGATGGATGGAGGGATGGATGGATGGAGGGAGGGAGGGATGGATGGATGGAGGAAGGGATTGAGGGATGGATGGAGGGAGGAATGGATGGATGGAGGGAGGGATGGATGGATGGAGGGATGGATGGAAGGAGGAATGGAGGGATGGAGGGATGGATGGATGGAGGAAGGGATGGATGGAGGGAGGGATGGATGGATGGATGGATGGAGGGAGGGAGGGAGGGATGGATGGAGGGAGGGATGGATGGAGGGAGGGACGGATGGATGGATGGAGGGATGGATGGATGGAGGGAGGGAGGGATGGATGGATGGAGGAAGGGATTGAGGGATGGATGGAGGGAGGAATGGAGGGATGGAGGGATGGATGGATGGAGGGAGGGATGGATGGAGGGAGGGATGGATGGATGGATGGATGGAGGGAGGGAGGGAGGGATGGATGGAGGGAGGGATGGATGGAGGGAGGGACGGATGGATGGATGGAGGGATGGATGGATGGAGGGAGGGAGGGATGGATGGATGGAGGAAGGGATTGAGGGATGGATGGAGGGAGGAATGGATGGATGGAGGGAGGGATGGATGGATGGAGGGATGGATGGAAGGAGGAATGGAGGGATGGAGGGATGGATGGATGGAGGAAGGGATGGAGGGATGGATGGAGGGAGGGATGGATGGATGGATGGAGGGATGGATGGAGGGAGGGATGGATGGATGGAGGGAGGGAGGGATGGATGGAGGGAGGGAGGGATGGATGGATGGAGGAAGGGATGGAGGGATGGATGGAGGGAGGGATGGATGGATGGAGGGATGGATGGAAGGAGGGAGGGAGGGATGGATGGATGGAGGGATGGATGGATGGATGGAGGGATGGATGGAGGGAGGGATGGATGGATGGAGGGATGGATGATAGATGGATGGATGGAGGGATGGATGGATGGAGGGAGGGAGGGATGGATGGATGGAGGAAGGGATGGAGGGATGGATGGAGGGAGGGATGGATGGATGGAGGGATGGATGGAAGGAGGAATGGAGGGATGGAGGGAGGGAGGGATGGATGGATGGATGGAGGGATGGATGGAGGGATGGATGGATGGAGGGATGGATGGATGGAGGGATGGATGGATGGAGGGAGGGATGGAGGGATGTATTTCTGGGTCCAGCATCTTCTTCTGCGTTTTCTGTAGTTGAATGTCTGGTCCATGTTTCTGGTCTATTTTCTGGTTCTGGTCCATGTTTCTCAATGGGATCAGTCTATTTTCTGGTTCTGGTCCATGTTTCTCAATGGGATCAGTCTATTTTCTGGTTCTGGTCCATGTTTCTCAATGGGATCAGTCTATTTTCTGGTTCTGGTCCATGTTTCTCAATGGGATCAGTCTATTTTCTGGTTCTGGTCCATGTTTCTCAATGGGATCAGTCTATTTTCCGGTCCCTGTAGCTGAACTGGGTCAGTCTGTAGAGGATTTGCTGCAGGAGTTTTTCACCAAACTAACTTTGAAGGAGGAGGAGGCGGTGATGTTGGTTGGAAGTGACAGAAGAAGAAGAAACCTGGTGTGAAACGAGCTGAAAGTCTCTCAGACCGCGGGATGAAAATAAATCCTGACCTGCTGCGTTTCCAGTTAAACCAGGAATGTTTGGAGGTGAGTCAGCGTATCGGAGCTGACAGAAGCGGGTCAGCTAGTGACTAGCCGTGCGATTTGACCCCACAGACGACCTTCAGGCCGCCGATCGGTGGAAGCGCTATGCTAATTGGTTCACCTGAGGTGTGAACGGCCCTCGGCCAGACGCTGCACACCTGGGCAGAGCCGGCGTGTCAGCCGGCCTCAGCTGAGGAAACCAAATGCTAACGAGGTTTAAAAGTAGAAACAACCTGCAGCTGTGTGGTTCAACCTGTGGAGCTGGGGCCTGACGTGGTACGCTGCTGCTTCAGAGAGGATCCTTCTTCATGTTCCAGTGATGATCAGTTTGACTCAGAACAGATTTAAAATCCTGGTTCCGACGCAGATCGATTGTTCTAAGAGTTAAAATCTCTACAGAGTTTAGGAAACGTCCCCGTGTTTACGTTTGTGATGGTAGACGACTCTAATGGTTGCTAAGCGACTGTAAGGTCTTTTATAAAGCAGGTGATGTCTAATCGGCGTTGATTCCTCCCATGATGCTCGGTGTTTGTTAGCCCCGCCGGCCCTCAGGCCTCTTCCTGTTGGATGATGTAACGCCGCTGTCGCCTCGCTTCCTGTTTGATGCGGCCGCCGTCTTCTGCAGCGTAAACACTTTGGAGTTGTTGTGCGGCTGAGAAAGGTTGAAGTCTGAAGTTCCTTAGCGGATCAAACCTCTAATCCCGGCAGATGTTTGCTTAGCATTTCGGTGGCCTTTCTGTGGGCTGCGCGCCTCAGAGGGTTATGTAAGCTGGATCATGTCAGGACGCCTCCCTGCTGACACAATCAATGTCAGCTAATGCGCTCGCTGTTTGCTTTTCAGCGGCGCTCTCCGCGTTCCAATATTTCCATCCGAGCAAACACCTCCAACAGTCAGAGGAGGCTTTTATCCGCAGAGAAGCAGCCGACCTGCGCTGAGCGCCGCTAACCTTTAATGTCTCTGTTTCCTGACATCCTGATTTATGTTTGGAGGCCGAGCTGATTCTGTTTTCACCAGAGATCTTCCACTTATTTCATTTCCAGCAGCGCCGGTCCAGCAGCGCCTTCACATGACAGAGCAGCTGCTGCCACACGTTTCCTGGAAGCTTTGTCTTGGTTTGGAGACCAGAAAGTCTGAAAAGTTAGGAGGAAAGTGTCGAAGCTGCAAAGCTTCCTAAAGGTCAGAGGTCAGGGTGAGCTGCTCCCTCTGGCTGGAGGCTTCATGAGGCTTCAGTGATTCTGGTGGAGATTCAGAAACATTTTATCTGAACGGAGCCGTGATTTAAAAACAAATCATTTTATCTGCAGAACAAAAATTCAGTTTTTTCAACAATTGAAACTGATTTAATTATAGATTTCATGAGAAAATGAAAACAAAGGGAACAAAAAACCCTTCAGAATAAATCCATCATGAAGCAAAATGATTTAGAGCATTTCTGATATCAGAAACAGGTTGATATCTTCTGTCCTCTGATGGACGTCGGTCCTTGCTCAGAGGCACTGAGGCAGAGCAGGAAGTTCAACTATAAAACAGGAAATGTTGGTTTAATGTCCTTCAGATTAAATCAGAGACGATTTAATGAAGTTAAAACAAGAAGGACGAAACCTCAGAACATTCTGCTTAATGATCGTCTGCTGCAGCCTGCAGCCGCCTGCGGTGTGTGTGTGTGTGTGTGTGTGTGTGTGTGTGTGTGTTATAGTGCTGCTTACTCATTACATCTGCCTGGTTGTGACAAAAATAATCACACATCTTCCTCACATAGTCATCCTCTCTCTGCTGATGTTACTGTTATTAGTGAGTGCTGATGTCAACAGCCCTGTTCAAGAGCCTACGGCACACACACACACACACACACGCACACACGCACACACGCACCCACACCCACACACACACACACACCCCCACCCCACACACCACACACACACACGCACACCCCCACACACACACACCCCCACACACACACACACACACACACACACACACACACACGCACACACACACCACACACACCCCCACACACCCCACACACACACACACACACACACACACACACACACACTCTCTGATGTGAACGGAGCTGCTGGTCAGTTGTGTTTCTTTCCTCCTTCAGTGAATCAGAAAGTTAGAGGAAGTTAAACCGTCATAAACCAGAGGAACCGGATCAGAACCATCAGCTGCTGGATTATAGATCAGTATTTATAGATACTGATCTATAGATACTGATTTATAGATCATTATAGATCTAGTTTGTTTCTGTAACACCAGTCCAAACTAAATGTCGTCTTTATAAAACTTGATTTCAGGTCCATCACACACATTCCTGTCGATACTCATTAGAAACATTAAGTTTATTCAAATTAGTTCAGGAAGCTTTTTATATGAGGCAGGGGGTCAAAGTGCGGCCTGAGGGCCATTTGTGGTCCGTGGAATGCATTCATGTGGCCTTGACTTCAGTTTGACAACAGTTCAGTCTAACTTTCAGAAAGTGAAGCTGATGATGAGATCTTCTTCAATGTAAAATGTTCAGTTTGACAATTTTTTCTTTTATTAGCCACATTATTTTTACTTTGATTAGGCCACAAACATCTCTAAACATGTTATTCAGATATTGGCATTCAGTTTGTTAGCGACCTCAAAATTTAAGAAGAAAGTTCTCATTTTTGTTGCTAAATAAAATCAACTAAAATAAATTCTTTTAAAGATTTGCAGTAAAGTTTTTTAGCATTTTTAATAGAAACCATCTGTAAATCTATTGCTTTAAGTTGGTGAACAGGAAGGTGTTTGATTTGATTCAGCTGAGGCCTGTTAAAGCTCATAGTTTCATATTTACTGAGTTGCATAAAGCAGCCAGTTTTTCTGCTCACTGATGCTTTTGGTTGCAGGGAAGCAGCAGCTGCTGCTGATGTTTGACAGCTGAGCCGAGTTTAACTTCGTTAGCATCAGTCGGACCGACGTCAGAAACACGAGCGGAAAAAAACACGACATGCAAAAATAACAACATATAATGAGAGAGCAGAAGTAAAAATAATAAACTGAGTTAAACTGGAAACATGAACTAATTCTGAGCCAGAACCGGATCACATAGATCCAGTTACATAGATCCAGGTTTATTAGAACCATTAGAGAAGATTCTGACCCTGACCTGCCTCCTCCTCCTCATCATCATCATCATCATGTGTGAGAGCTCCTCCTGATGCCAGTAATCATGAGGAGAAGCTAATCAACGCTGTGCAGAGCTAATGAGCCCCGAGGCGAGACGGGATCATCCTGGAGGCTTCACACACACTGATCCTAAAACACACACTAGCTAACACACACTGATCCTAAAACACACACACGCTAACACACACTGATCCTAAAACACACACACGCTAACACACACTGATCCTAAAACACACACACGCTAACACACACTGATCCTAAAACACACACACGCTAACACACACTGATCCTAAAACACACACACGCTAACACACACTGATCCTAAAACACACACACGCTAACACACACTGATCCTAAAACACACACACACGCTAACACACACTGATCCTAAAACACACACACGCTAACACACACTGATCCTAAAACACACACACGCTAACACACACTGATCCTAAAACACACACACGCTAACACACACTGATCCTAAAACACACACACGCTAACACACACTGATCCTAAAACACACACACAGGCTAACACACACTGATCCTAAAACACACACACAGGCTAACACACACTGATCCTAAAACACACACTAGCTAACACACACTGATCCTAAAACACACACACAGGCTAACACACACTGATCCTAAAACACACACAGGCTAACACACACTGATCCTAAAACACACACACGCTAACACACACTGATCCTAAAACACACACACAGGCTAACACACACTGATCCTAAAACACACACTAGCTAACACACACTGATCCTAAAACACACACACGCTAACACACACTGATCCTAAAACACACACACAGGCTAACACACACTGATCCTAAAACACACACTAGCTAACACACACTGATCCTAAAACACACACACGCTAACACACACTGATCCTAAAACACACACACGCTAACACACACTGATCCTAAAACACACACACAGGCTAACACACACTGATCCTAAAACACACACTAGCTAACACACACTGATCCTAAAACACACACAGGCTAACACACACTGATCCTAAAACACACACAGGCTAACACACACTGATAGTAAAACACACACTAGCTAACACACACTGATCCTAAAACACACACTAGCTAACACACACCGACATGAGAACACAAACATATATGATAACACACGTACTGCCCTGGATAAGAACTAAACACATTTCTAGATACACACTGGTACTGACACATGCTAACACAGGTAGCAAACATGTTAGCATACATTAATATGTAAACACGTATATAATGCTAACACACATAAGTCAGTCAAAGAAAACATACAAACATGCCAACAAACTTAGATGTCCTAACACACACATGCACACAAACATGCTAACACACAGTCATGCTAACAGCTGTAGCATGTAGCCAGTATCTGGGAACAGTGTGTTAAACTGGTTCTGCTGGTTTTTCTCTCTGGTCTTTATGGAGTTTCTTGATCCACTTTTTCTCTCCATTGTTGCTTCTGTCCATCGAGGTCACAGGGTCACCTCGGCACACGTCTAGGTCAGTTTGAGATGATGACCTTTGAACCCTTCTCAGATTGATGGACAGTAATCCAAGTCATTCCTGATGCCTTTCCGCTCTGGCCTTCTGCTGATGTTTGCCTGATGGTTACCATGGAAACCGTAGAGATGGATTCATGATGATGTCGCCTTGATTTCCGTGTCCATGAAGCGGATGCAGTGTGCATGCTAGCAGCTGCGTGGCTCCCAGCTGAGTGGTGTGGGGCTCCATGCTAACTGAAGCATACAGTAACATTTCAGTGACGGTTAGCGTGCCGCCGCAACCGCAGCAACTGCAGCAACCGCAGCAACTGCAGCAATCGCAGCTCAACTCCTGCCGGCTTCCAGAGAGCCGGGGAGCAGAGCGGCGGTGATAGGAGGTGACACGGCTGCGTGTGGACATGGACTGAACCTGAAGTGTGGCCCTGCGGCCCCCTGGGCCTGCGGCTCTGTGGCCCTGCGGCTCTGTGGCCCTCTGGCTCCTCGTTTAGCTGCTCTGAGTCTCTGTGTTTACCTGAAGTTTCAGCAGCTTCAGTCGTTCCAGATGTCAGAGCGACAGCGAGGCTTCAGGTTGCTTCTCTCTGACTTTTATTCCTCTGATTCTATGAAACCAAATATTCTTTGAACCTGGATCTGAGCTGTTGGGTTGGGTTGGGTTGGGTTGGGTTGGGTTGCGTTGGGTTGGGTTGCGTTGGGTTGGGTTGGGTTGCGTTGGGTTGGGTTGGGTTGCGTTGGGTTGGGTTAGGTTGGGTTGCGTTGGGTTGGGTTGCGTTGGGTTGGGTTGCGTTGGGTTGGGTTGCGTTGGGTTGGGTTGCGTTGGGTTGGGTGGTTGCGTTGGGTTGGGTTGGGTTGGGTTGGGGTTAGGTTGGGTTGCGTTGGGTTGGGTTGGGTTGCGTTGGGTTGGGTTGCGTTGGGTTGGGTTGCGTTGGGTTGGGTTGGGTTGCGTTGGGTTGGGTTGGGTTGCGTTGGTGGGTTGGGTTGGGTTGGTGGGTTGCGTTGGGTGGGTTAGGTTGGGTTGCGTTGGGTTGGGTGCGTTGGGTTGGGTTGCGTTGGTGGGTTGCGTTGGGTTGCGTTGGTTGGTTAGGTTGGGTTGCGTTGGGTGGGTTGCGTTGGGTTGGGTTGGGTTGGGTTGGGTTGGGTTGGGTTGGGTTGGGTTGCGTTGGGTTGGGTTGGGTTGCGTTGGGTTGGGTTGGGTTGCGTTGGTTGGGTTGCGTGGGTTGGTTAGGTTGGTTGCGTTGGGTTGGTTGCGTTGGTTGGTTGCGTTGGTTGGGTTGCGTTGGGTTGGGTTGGGTTGCGTTGGGTTGGGTTGGGTTGGGTTGCGTTGGTTAGGTTGGGTTGGTTGGGTTGGGTTGGGTTGCGTTGGTTGGTTGCGTGGGTTGGTTGCGTTGGGTTGGGTTGGGTTGCGTGGGTTGGTTGGGTTGCGTTGGGTTGGGTTGGGTTGGGTTGCGTGGGTGGGTTAGGTTGGGTTGCGTTGGGTGGGTTGCGTTGGGTTGGGTTGCGTTGGGTTGGGTTGCGTTGGGTTGGGTTGCGTTGGGTTGCGTTGGGTTGGGTTAGGTTGGGTTGCGTTGGGTTGGGTTGCGTTGGGTTGGGTTGCGTTGGGTTGGGTTGCGTTGGGTTGGGTTGCGTTGGGTTGGGTTGCGTTGGGTTGGGTTGGGTTGCGTTGGGTTAGGGCTGCTGTCTGGTTACAACCTGGTGCAGTTAGTTTCTGTACTGCGTTTATGTAGTTCTTGTGTTCATACAATTTTATAAATATTATTCATTTTAAACCAGTTTTAGTCGTTACAGGCTCTTTCTATTCAGAGAAAACACAAACATTTGATTTGTTTCCCCCAAACCAGCAGTTTTATAAATTCACAGTGAATTAAAAATGATCTAAAACTATTTAAAATAAAATGAAAAATCTGAAATTAAGTTGTAACTGCAGAACTGGACCAAATGTTCTGATGCATCAACACACTGGACCTTATACAAAATCAGCAGTTCTGGAGAACTGGACCCGGTTGGTGGGACTCAGAACTTTAGATGTATTCACATCGTCTCTGTGGGTCGGAGTTGGTGTGAACAGAAGTCTGTCCAGAACCCAGCAGTTTGGTTCTGAAGATGTTCTGCCCGTCTGCATGGTCAGAACCATAAATACCTGGATTAGCTTCCTCTCTGCTGGGCTGGACTCCTCAGTGTGACCCCAGTGTGACCCCAGTGTGACCTCTGTGTGACCTCAGGTGTTCTCAGGGATCTTCACAGCGGAGATGGTTCTGAAGATCATCGCCTTGGACCCGTACTACTACTTCCAGACCGGCTGGAACATCTTTGACAGCATCATCGTGTGCCTCAGCCTCATGGAGCTCGGATTGTCTGATGTGGAGGGGCTCAGCGTCCTGCGCTCCTTCCGCCTGGTATGTTCATCACGTCACTCACACAAACTGCTGTTGCACACAGACAACACCAACTAGTTTCATTGTTTCCTTTTGGCGCCCGCTCCAGCGCAGCACCCACATGCGTAGCCACTGATCCTGCCTTAACCGTTTGGGTTTCTGTTGGTGGGAAACCGAGCCAGATGAGAAGTGTTCCCTCTGAGATGTTTGGGTTGACGGTGCGTGCTGATTGGTCGGTGCAGAGTGATGTCATTTAGTCCAAAAGTCCAGCTGTGGCCCAGTTTCTGACCCGATCAGGCGGAGCGGCGCGGAGGCGTCAGCAGCAACTCGGATCTTCATCTGTCCTCACTGATCTCAGGAAGTGTCACTCTGAGGATCTTCCTCCAGGACCCCCACCATGATAACACCCCTTCATCCTCCTCATCCTCACTGGTTGCATCTGCAGATTGTTTCTTCTTCTTCTCTGATTCATGTGACCTGATAGATGCTGCAGAAGAAGAAAAAACCTCCGTTCTGCTGATGGGTCCAGGATACCCAGAGATCTTCTGCTTCTTTTCCAACATTTTACTCATATTTGCTTTAAAAGCCTCTAAGGCTGTTTTCCCTCCTTCAGTCGGGTCGACCCGGTTCCACTAGAACCAGAACATCTGCTCCACCTGCAGCTGCTCTGACCCAAACCAACCTGTTCCCCTCCTGGCCTGTGGGGGCGCTGCACCAACAACCACTGAAGGAAACGACACAAAAACCTCTGAAGACGCTGAGAGCAACTTCCTGTTTCACCAGATGGAAACAAGATGGAGGATTTCTCTCTAAGCTAAAGACCAGGAGCCATTTCTGCTGCTAGCGCTAGGCTAACACGTTAGCTCTGGTTACCCAGAATGCCCTGCGCTGTAGTCCACTTCCTGCTTGTGGAGCTGCTGATCATTTTGTATCTGAGACTCAGATCTATATGATCTACATCTGGTCCAGTCAGAGTTTATTGAATCCTAAATGAAAGGTTTTCCTTCCTGTTGTTGACCTCTGACCCCTGCCCCTGTTCTGTTCCAGCTGCGTGTTTTTAAGCTGGCCCGCTCCTGGCCGACCCTCAACACGCTCATCAAGATTATCGGGAACTCCATGGGCGCCCTGGGCAACCTGACGCTGGTCCTCGCCATCATCGTCTTCATCTTCGCCGTGGTGGGGATGCAGCTGTTCGGGAAGAACTACCAGGTGGGCCGCCGTCGCCCCCCGGTGGCCGGGCCGGGCGCCGGCGCCTGTCTGACCTCTGCTGCGTTCCTGCAGGAGTGTGTGTGTAAGATCTCCAAGGACTGCGTCCTCCCCCGCTGGCACATGAAGGACTTCTTCCACTCCTTCCTCATCGTGTTCCGGGTTCTGTGCGGCGAGTGGATCGAGACCATGTGGGACTGCATGGAGGTGGCGGGGCAGCCGCTCTGCATCCTCGTCTTCATGCTGGTCATGGTTATCGGAAACCTGGTGGTGAGTTCCTCTGAGGGCCGCCAGGGGGCGCCGCCGCCGCCGCGGGGGTGTTAGAGAAGCTGCTGCTTCTGAACCGGACCAGATGGACCCGGTTTGGGCTGGACTGGGCGGAAAGCAGGGATGCACCGATTGCAGTTTTCTGGCTGGTTCCTGATCTTTAAAAAAGAAAAACCTGCCGATTCTGATTTTGGCTGAAACCAGGATTCTTTTGTATCTGCTGATCAGTGACGGTTCCAGGCGCGGCGTTTCTGGCTGCTCAAGTTCTGGTTCTGGTTCTGGTCTCTTCAGTCGACCTACAGATCAGTAGAGATGGAGAAAGAAACGCCCCTGTTCCTGTCAGGATAAAAATGTTTCTGGATGATAAATTATCTTGTGATAAATGGGAATATTTTTATTTTCAAACCATTTTCAACCAATATAAAGCTATTAGTTACTAATAATAATGCAGTAACATATCCTCAAAGATCAATAAACTTTACATTTCAATGAAACACTTTAAGTGTTAAATGTTGGAAACATTTTAAATATCCAAAATAAACAAAACAACAAAGAAAATGAATCAAATTGTAGAGTTAAGATCTAAAAACTTTTATCATCCAGTTTTTAGTAGAAAGAGAAATCAATAAATTATGCAAATGGAAATTATTGATCCGTTTTAATGCAGTTAACTTATAAAGTAAATACCATTACCACCAAATATTCTGAATACTTTTTCATATAAATATGTTTTACTGATCCAATATTTAATGTTTTAGACAAATAATCTAGTTGTGTCTTTTCCTCATCATTTAAACAGAACCTGTAGAACCATTTGAATCAAATCATGATTAAAATCAGATCCAATGGATCAGACTCTGATTTCTCCAGATCTGCTGTGAGGATCTGCCTGGTTTATGGGACGAATCAGAGCAGCTGGTTTCTGCGGGAGCTGCAGAGTCCTGTTCCTGTTCTCCTGGCCCGCTCCGATGTTCTGACCCAAAAACACGGAGTCACAGCCAGAGGAGCGGATGTTCAGGAAGCACAAAATTCCCAAACCAGGAAACACTGGAAGCATTTGAACATCTGATCGAATAAATAACTAGATCCGAAAGCAACTGCATGACCCTGAAAACGTCTCAACTGCAGGAGAGGAGCAGCTTCTGATTTCCTCTTCCTCCTCTCCCTCCTCCTCCTGGTTCTGGTTCTGATCAGCCTGAAGTGTCTCCGTCTCTCCGTCCATCAGCGGATCCGAACGACTCTCTGAGTTCGCAGCAATAACTCGACTCCTCTCAGCTGCTGGCTTAATGCTCTCCTGGAGATTTAATAATGAGGCTGATAAGGCACACACGCACACACACACACACACACACACACACGCACACACACACACGCACACACGCACACACACACACACACACACCCACACACGCACACACACACACACACGCACACCCACACACACACACACATACACGCACTGTGTGTGCGTGCGCGCGCGCGTGTGCGTGTGCGTGGGTGTGTGTGTGTGTGTGTGTGTGTGGGTGTGTGTGTGCGTGTGCGTGGGTGTGTGTGTGTGTGCGTGTGTGTGTGTGTGTGTGTGTTTTCCTTTGTGGGACACAGGGCTTCACCCTGAGATGAAAAAATCAAATTAAAGTTAAAGTTTGTCTGAAGAAAAGAAGAAAGAGGCGCAGAAAATAAACATGGACAACAAAAGAGGAAAAATAATTTAAAGTAAATAAAAAAAGAGAAAATAAGAAACATGATGAGGATCCATGGAAACGTCGCATCGAGGAACGACGTTACGCAACAACGACGAGAACCAGAGAAATGTTCAGGAAGGAAATAAAAAATACAAGAACAAAGAAAAATCACAAGAAACAGAAGAACTTTAGAAAAAATAGTAAAAATGAAACAAAAACAGAAACAAAGAGAGAAAAAGATAAAAGTATTAAGACAGAGGAAAACAGAAACCACAGAAGAAGAACAGGATGTTCTTCCTCATGATGGAGTTCAGCTTTTCCCTCCAGGAGGTTCTCAGAACCAGAACGTCGGTCTGGACTGGTCTCACTGGGACGGGCCGCTGCGTCCAGCGTTGCCATGGCGACCCAGCAGCAGCAGGTCCTCCCTGCAGTAGGTGGGTCCCATCAGGCCCGACGGAGGCAGCAGATGTTCTGCTGCTGCTCATGACAAACGAGCCGCTGAGCAGATTCTGCTGAGTCAGCGCTTCACCTGCAGCACACCTGGTACCACAAACTCTTCATCATCCTCCTCTTCCTCTCGCCAGACGTGTGCAGCTCCAGATGGACTCACAGGTTCCACAGGATTCTGGTTCTGAGTCCGAATGGGTTTGTTCTGAACCAGAGGAACCGACCCGGTTTGCCTCAGACTGAGATCCAGTTTGGGTCTCGTGTTTCCGACCGTTGAGGTTCTGTAGAGGAAGACCGGTTCTGGGTCGGTTCTGACCTGGAGATGAGCTGATAGAACAGGAATGAGTCAAAGAACCGTTTCAGTTTGGATCAGAACTTCAGTTCAGTTTTGGGTTTGAATTGGTTCAGTTTGATTCACTTTAATTTCATTCAGTTCTTGAACAGATTCAGTTCTTTTCATTGATTCAGTTGAACCAGAGGTGAATGACTATTTGAGAACAGAGAAGAAGAATCGTGATGTTTAGCTCAGTGAACACTGGATCCGTCTGAACAGAACCGACTCAGAACCATTAGAACCTAATGTGATCCATGTTCCTCCCAGTTTGCCTCTGTCTGCCTCCTCTGGTTTACTGGGACTCCCTCCGCCCCTCCCAGGGATTTCCCAGGAGGCTTTGCTCTCGGCGGTTTGTTGTGATGCGTTGGATCGATCCGACCCGGCTGGTTCCCCCTGGATCCGCTGCGGCGCCGTTTCCAGGACAACAGCAGGTTTACTGAAGGGGAATTTCAGTTTCCAGTAAAACCATGAAGCGTCTCTGCTGGTCCAGTAAACGCCGTTCAGCTCCGTGATGGAAACCAGACAGACGGAGGGAAACCATTAAAACCAGTTCAGTTTATTTCAGCTCATCGACCGACATGAGCAGAAGTAAATGATGAGTGTGTGTGTGTTGAGATAAACGAGGAGCAGCGCCCCCACAGGCCAGGAGGGGAACAGGTTGGTTTGACCCACCGCAGCTGGAGGTGGAGCAGATGTTCTGGTTCCAGTAGAACCGGGTCGACCGGACCATCAGGAGGAACCATACTAACATGTCACAGGTTCTCGGTTCTGATTCCGTTCAGTTTGATCCGTTCAACCAGTCGGATCGCGGTTCTGAGTCGGGACCGGATCTTTATTGAAGTAACTTCTGGTCCAGTTTGTGAGTTTTAGCGTGACTTCATGTCTTACCTGGATCTGTTACCATGGTAACGAGAGCTGTTTGTCAACACCAGAGAAACTTTGTTCTCATGGCTGACGCCACAATTCGCTGTTTGCTAACGTCGTCGTCTTTCTGCCGCCCCCAAGTGGCCAAACCTGGAATTAAAGCCGCTTTCCTTCTTGTAATAGTTGCTGCTGAGGAAACGGTCTGCTGGTTCTGCAGTCGCTCCTGTCAGGGTCCGGTTATTGACCACTGGAAAGCAGGAAGGTCATTGGTCAATACCGCAGGTTGCCATGTTAGCCAATCAGAATCATTGATCTATTGGTGGTGGATTACACAGCCAATCAGACGGCAGCGATTTGGGTCAGGGAGCGGATTTTGACAGCAACAGAGATCCAGTTATCTACACACATACCGGACTAACAAACATGGCACCAGCTGGATCAATCAACACCAAACACACTTTCCAGCACCCACACATCCTCAACCCCCTCACCCCCCCACAGGCCACAACCGACATACAAGCCCTCCTCTAACAATTCCAGACACACGCCGTCCACCCCCAGGCACGTATACCACGACACACAGCAAGCATGCAAACCCAGTCACACTACCCACACAAACATACACGGGACACACACCCCCACACACGCCACATTGGCACGGACAACCACCACACACACACACACCACACACACACAACAACAGCACCACGGACACACACACACACCCACACACACACCACACACACCACACCACACCACACACACCCCCCCACACACACACACACCCACACCACACACACACACACACACACACCCCACCCACACACACACACACCCACACCACACACACACCACACACACCCCCCCACACACACACACACCACCACACACACACACACCCACCCACACACACACACACACACCCACACACACACACCCACCCACCCACACACACACACACCCACCCACACACACCCACACACACACATAGTAACGCATCTCCCTCTGTTGGAGGATAATTATTAGGAAGTTTAGATCAGATCTGCAGCCAGGAAACATATTTCATGCTGCAAAAGACAAAATTACACTAAAAGAAAACAATATTTTATTTACAGTTTTTGGTTTTAAAATGAAGAAAAACTTAAATCTTTTGTGAAAAGTGAATCGAAGCGTTTTCTTTTGTGGGATGTTGATTTTTATTGGAAATATTAATGAGAAATGAAACAGATTTAAAACCTGCTGCTGGTTACATTCAGTCTAATAAAATTTGCATCAAACGTATAATTAAAACTATTATCTGGTTTCTGGAGCTGCAGGAAGTGAAGGAAACATGGAGCCGGTTGGTGTCGGTTATTGACCCAGTGGCCCGGTTTCCAGCAGCTGCTGGTTGCTAGGTAACCAGCATCCAGCCGCTGGGTTGATGCTTCATCGGCTCCATGTCAGAATTATGAATGAATCAGACATTTTGTTTTGTCTACATCACTTCCTGTTCCTTCACTTCTTCTGGTTCCACATTAAACTGGTTGTTTTTGTCCGAGATGTGACCGGTGACGGGACGCGTTCCGGGTCGGAACCGGCTCTGACTCCGCCCCCTCTGCTCTGCTCCGTCTGCAGCTGCTGAACCTCTTCCTGGCTCTGCTCCTCAGCAGCTTCAGCTCCGACAACCTCTCTGCCCCAGATGAAGACGGGGAGATGAACAACCTCCAGATCGCCATCCACCGGATCACTCTGGGCCTGGGCTGGTGCCGCCGACAGGTACTGCTGGCTCTGACCTGGTTCTGACCGGGTTCTGACCTGGTTCTGACCCGCTGGTTCTGACCCGATGGTTCTGACCCGATGGTTCTGACCCACTGGTTCTGACCCAATGGTTCTGACCTGGTTCTGACCCGCTGGTTCTGACCCAATGGTTCTGACCTGGTTCTGACCCGCTGGTTCTGACCCGATGGTTCTGACCCGATGGTTCTGACCCAATGGTTCTGACCCGATGGTTCTGACCCAATGGTTCTGACCCGATGGTTCTGACCCAATGGTTCTGACCCGATGGTTCTGGCCCAATGGTTCTGACCCGACTGGTTCTAACCCGATGGTTCTGGCCCGATGGTTCTGACCCGATGGTTCTGACCCACTGGTTCTGACCCGATGGTTCTGGCCCAATGGTTCTGACCCACTGGTTCTAACCCGATGGTTCTGGCCCAATGGTTCTGACCCGATGGTTCTGACCCACTGGTTCTGACCCGATGGTTCTGACCCGCTGGTTCTGGCCCGATGGTTCTGACCCACTGGTTCTGACCCGATGGTTCTGACCCACTGGTTCTGACCCGATGGTTCTGACCCGATGGTTCTGACCCACTGGTTCTGACCCACTGGTTCTGACCCGATGGTTCTGACCCGCTGGTTCTGACCCGATGGTTCTGACCCAATGGTTCTGACCCACTGGTTCTGACCCACTGGTTCTGACCCGATGGTTCTGGGGTTCTAGGTGGTGGACTTCTTCAACGGGAACCTGAAGCGCCGCCGGCAGAAACGAAAAGAGGCCAAAGCCATGATGAAGCTGAAACGGCTGAGCACCGTTCACACTGAGGTCAACGGCGCCGTCATCGGTAACACACACACACACACACACACACACACACACACACAGAGTTTGGGTTTATCTGGACAGAACCAGGACCGACCCGACCCGTCTGTTCCAGGCCGCCATGTGGAGAAGTACGTGGTTCCGGAGGACGACAGCTACATGACCAACCCCAACCTGACCATCAGCGTTCCCATCGCCCCCGGAGAGTCCGACGTGGAGTTTCCGGAGGAAGAGGAGGAGGAGGAAGAGGAGGAAGGTCAGGAGGAGCAGAGCGAGGGATCGGAGGGAGACGAGGAGAGAGAGGAGGAGGTGAGGACCCGACCCGATAACTGCTGGTGATCAGAGGATGAATCTGTGCTACACCAGAGTCCGGGGAACATTTCTCCATCTGAACGATTTCAGCTGCAACAAATCAGGGATCATGAACCCAAATATGATTAATATCAACGGTTCAGTTAAATCTGAGGTTCTGCTGGGAACACGGTGTGTGTTCCTGCTGGGTGTGTGTTCCTGCTGGGTGTGTGTAGCAGCGAAGCAGCAGGAAGTGTGTGTGTTCCTAACAGGAAGTGACTGTCGTGCATGTGACCTGTGCTGACTCAGTCCGGGTCCGTCAGGCCCAGCAGGATGTTCTGGTTCTGGTGGTTTCTGCAAGATTTCAGCTGTTTGGGTGTAAATTCTGGGCCGGTTCTGGTCCGGTCCGGTTCTGGTCCGGTCTAACTCCTGCCGGGTCTCGTGTAGCAGCGCTCCTCAGAGGTTCTGCAGCTGCAGCGGCCCGGTGTTCCAGCGTCATCAGAACCTATTATTGTTCCTGCAGAGGATAAATGAAGGCAGGTTCTCCAGCTGCTCCGTTCGGGTCCAAACCCGGAAAGTTCTGACACGCAGATTCTTCACGCCGCTTCGTCTGAGCGCCGCTCGCTGGATCAGCACCCTGAGGGTGAAAAATGCTCTGAGACGGTGAGCGCCGGCCCGGTTCTGACCCAGATAGGCAGGTGAGCGGCGCTGCTGCTGGAGGGGATGAGTCAGCGGCCCGGTCCAGCTGTGGTTCCGACTCCGGGAGCGGGTCCGCTGAGCGAGCAGAGCATCGGCCATCTGGATGTGGGTTCTGATGGGTTCTGGTCAGAGTTACGGTCCGGTTCTGTTCCTCTGTTTCAATAGTTTGATGAGTTTCACTTTAGTTTGGACTGAAAAGAAACACAGATCAGGTTCTACAGAACCAAACAGAACCAAACAGAACCACTCTCCAGACCTTTTTCTGTGAAATAAGAGCCGGAACATGAGAACCCAGCAGGTTCTGTCCCGGTTTGGACCGGACCCGCCGTGTTTCTGCACCTGGAAGTGACTCAGTGGGGCTGAGATGACCTTTGACCTGTGCAGGTGTCAGCAGTGGCAGGTGGAGGCTTTGATTCGTCTCTGTGAGGAACATCAAAACCATCAGAGCAGAGAAACCCTGAACTGTTACAGAACCAGAACCAGAACTGATGCGTCTGATACAAACAGAACCAAAACATTTTTTCATTTCAGGAAATTTTTCTTTTCCACAAAAGAATAAAAAACATTTTATCCATTTTTTTTAGGTTATTAATATTTAATTTATTGATCATAAATATATTTTTAAATTTTCCTTCAGCTGAAATCTGAAAGGAAAAACTAAATAAATGTTATTTTATAGTTTTAAATAATTGAGACATAAATAAACTGGATGTTACTGGAGCAGTTCTTCAAACGGACCCGGTTCTGTTTGGTTCTGTCTGGTTCTGCTGATCTAACTGGACCGTCTGTCTCCATCCGTCTCTTCTGTGGTTTAGATGAACGACGTCCCGTTTTCTGTCTCTCTAAGCAGAAAACGTCCCTCTGACGGATGTTGGTCTGTCCTTGTTAGCGCTGCGCTGTGCCTTTAAGTAAAGATGAATGACCCTGTGGGGAAATAAGCATCTGTTTCCATGGCGACGGATAATGAAACAAGAGCGGTGAAGACGCCTGGCTGCGTTTTTACCCAAGGACAAAAGGATCAGCAGTTACTCTAACATGTTTGACGGTCAGAGCAGAGCAGCAGGCTCCGCCCACCACACTGGGAGCGTTTATCACTTTTAATCAATAATCAATAATTCCTGTTTGACCTGACACACAGAAGGAAATCATGCCTTTAGAGAGGTCAACGAGTCGACCTTCATGAGCACAGACAGAAAATTCATTTGGGTTTATAGTCAGAACCGGATCAGGTGGGAAACAGGATGAACATGTGGAGAAGCTCCTCTGTTAAGCACGGTGGAGGCTGGTGATGCTGTGGATGTGGAGCAGAGGCTATGATCAATTATAACCTCATGTCTCTGATTCTTCCTGCGGCTCCATGAGGAAGAATTATTCTGAGTCTCGGCCCGGTTTGACGGCTGCAGTCCCACCAGGTCCGCTTCAGCCCAACTCCAGTCCGTTTAGAAAGTCCGGTCCGGTTGGTGCGGCGTGAACGCTAAGCTAACTAAGGTCAACCGGAGCATCAGGAGGAAACCAGAATAAACAAGGGGTTCTGATGTATTTCATATGAGCTGGTTGCTCTCTGTTTGGGTCGGCCCGCAGAACTTCCTCTGGTTCTGTCCCTGAACCGGACCGGACCGGACCGGCCGGTCCTCCGTTTTCTCTCGGCTCGGATCCACAAACTGAAATACATTTAAACTCCTCATTACAGACGTCAGCAGGCGGCATTATCCACCCTGGGTGTGTGTCAGAGATTAGAGAGAGGCTGTGTGTGTGTGTGTGGGGGTGTGTATATGTGTGTGTGTGCGGTCTGTGGTGTGTCTGACGGGGGGCGTGTGTGTGTGTGTGTGTGGTGGTGCTGATATTTATCTTAGGGGGGGTGTGTGCTGGGTGTGTGTGTGTGTGGGGGTGTGTGGGTGTGTGGGTGTGTGTGTGTGTGTGTGTGTGTGTGTGGTGGTGTGTGTGTGTGTGTGTGGGGAGTGTGTGGGTGTGTGTGTGCGTGTGTGTGTATGTGTGTGGGTGTGTGTGGGGGTGTGTGGGGTGTGTGTGTGTGTGTTGGGTGTGTTCGTGTGTGTGGGGTGTGTGTGTGTGGTGTGGTGTGGTGTGTGTGTGGGGGTGTGTGTGCGTGTTCGTGTGTGGGTGTGTGTGTGCGTGTTCGTGTGTGTGTGTGTGTGTTCGTGTGTGTGTGGGGGTGTGTATGTGGGTGTGTGTGTGTGGGGGGGGGGTGTGTGGGTGTGTGTCGTGTGTGTGTGTGTGTGGTGTGTGTGTGTGGGTGTGGGGGTGTGTGTGGGTGTGTTCGTGTGTGTGTGTGTGTGTGTGTGTGTGTGTGCGTGTTTGGCTTCACCTCTGCCTGCGTTTGTGTCCAAGGCTGCTGGCATTTGTCACAGTCGCTGCTCTCTGTTCTCAGGCTCTGAATGTATTCATGAGTGGCTGTTGACTCAGGTAGTTAGCTCACCTGTTCACACACACACACACACACACACACCGTTTCTTTGTCCAGACAAAAGACGGCCCGTCCAGATTTCTCTCCCTCCGTCCTCAGCAGAAACTCATCCCTCCATCGTCTCTTTGTGGAGTTAAACTCCCATGATGCTCAGCAAACTGGGACCTTTAAAGTCAGCTGGGATTGATGTGGGGGGGTTTGGGGGTTTCCTGTTGTCCTGGTTTTAAGTGAACAGACGGTGGTTTTCCTGCGTTTTGGAAGCTGAAGGTTCTGTGTGGTTCTGCCAGGAGTCCTGCCGGTTCTGGACGGTTCTGACTCATTCTGCAGGGAGACAAAGCGGCTCTGGGCACAAAAACAGGATAAAAAGTTTAGAACGCAAATGCTGAAGATAATTCAGGCTGGAGGCAGGCTGGTAGAAACCGGGTCTAAACCCGGTCCGGACCCGATCTGGACCGGGTCCGGACCCGATCGGCTCATCAATTGGTTGTTCTGGTTTGTTCAGCAGAAAGAAGAAATCAGCCTATCAGAGGGCAGCACAGTGGACCTGAGGAAGCCTGGCGAGGAAGAGGACGAGTACTCAGAGCTGGCCGAAGAGGCCATGGACCCGGACAACTGCTTCCCTGACGGTAGGAACCGGCCCGGTTCTGCAGAACTTCTCTGACTGAACACAGCATAATGAATGCTGGTTGATTCTTTCTCTTATCTCTAATGTCAGGCTGACATTCTGTGTCTCTTGTGTGAATTTTGCGGCTCTTTCTAATATTTTCTGCAGGATTTTGGATCCATTCGGTCGGAAACAGAAAAACCTTTTGGGTTCTTGTTGCCTTCTCCAGTTTTCTGGAGGAGCAGCCAGGATTACAGATATTAATCAACAATAAGCTGCGTTGGCGTTTGAGAATCCAGGACAAACAGATGAAACTAAAACAAACTCCAAACAGAAAAGTTGCTGCAAACCCTCAGAGAGCGATGAGTCTTTCCATTATTCCGTCTGTGAAGGTCTATCCCCGCGCATTCCTCTAACCTTCAGCACATCCCACCCCCCACTGCCGCCTCCCACTTGGCCCAAAACTCTCACAGCAGATTTATGACTCTGTTCCTACTAACCCAGGTGAGAAGCAAACACCTTGCTACTTCCTGACTCAGCCGCTTTCCTCCAGCAGACATTTGTCTCAGACGCTGAGAGGCAACAACAACCAGTAAACCTGATGGATGACCTTCTGCCACAGCCTAACCAAAGGTCACAGACGATCTGCTGCTGTTAGTCACGACTTAAACAGCCACAGGAAGTCAAAATCTGACCTGTGACACAAGAACGTTTATTTTGCTCCTGCCTCAGTCTGAGGCATGAACACATGAATAATAACCAGCTGAGATCAACTGCAGCTTCTCCACTCAGACGGTTTGTAACGTTTTACTGAGGGCAAAGTTTGAAAATGTTGCCGTTATTCACAACATTCATGCAGAAAATACACAGACAGAAACCCGGGGCAACCTTCAGGTCTGACTGCTGTACCACACACACACCCCCCCCCACACACACACGCACACACACACACACACACACACGCAGACACACACCCACACACACACACCCCCCCACACACACCACACACACACACACACACACACACACACACACACACACACACACACACACACAGTGATGCTCTCGCATCTTGTGTGTGATCATGAAGTCTTGTCTCGTCTCAGATGTTCTGAATAGTCCAGGCGTGTCGGGATCCAGTGTGTGGCGTTCACAGCGTCCTGCTCTGTCAGGACCGGGTGTGTTACTGTCACATCACTTCCCACCAGCTGAACCTCCTGAAATGAAATTTCACTGTTTAAATATCAGCTGAAGCCGTCAGGTTCCCTCCCAAAGAGGAGTGAATGTTCCTGAAGGCAGACGGAGCCGGTGGACTGAACCGGGTCCATTAGACGGAAACCTGAGCAGCAGCTTGTTAAAATGATGCTGGAGTTTTATTATCTGCTGCAGAGAATCTGTTTACTGCACTGAAGTCCAAGGTTTAGATGTGGGACTCGATTAAAAACTTTTATCCAGCTCATTTCTGGATCTATAATTAATGACATTTTAATCACAAACAAAATAATTCAATTAAAAAACCTTTTTGGCTGCTAAGTTATTGAATAAATAAACATTTGAGCTCATTGGAGCAAAGAGTTTCAGGAATCCTGATGATTCATGGAGCTTTAGAAATATGGACGCTAACATTAGCGTTAGCTGCTACATGTTAGCATCGAGATGCTATTTTAGGCTAGCATTGCTTCGCTGACAGACTAACTCCTTTTAGCACAACCTGAACCTGATAGCAGTCTGTTCCATCGTCCAATCAGATCGTCCAGAACCCGTTTCGTCCTCCATCGCTGCTAGCAGTTAGCTTTAGCGTCAGATTTACGGTCGGACCAGAGACACGTGAAAACAGAAGTTTTTGTTTGTAAAAAAGAAAATGTGACTAATTGCATTAAAATGTTTAACATGTTAATCAAAAATAATCCTGGTTTCATTTAAACTTTAGTTACTTAATGAATTTTGTCTTTTCATTTGAACTTTTTCACATTTTATCACAGATTTGAACAAAGAGAGAAATTATGTTTAATAATTCATAAAATCTGTTACAAATCACAATCCATAGCGACTGACATGGATTTGTATTCATCCCCCTTTCAGTCTGATACCCATAAGTAAAACCCAGAGCAACCGGTTCAGGTATTAATCAGAGGACAGAGCAGCAGCAGAACCAGAACCAGAACCTGCAGCTTGTTGTTCTATGTTAGATCCATCAATCTGCTCCAACTCTTTGTTTCTATTCGGTTTCTGTGGTTTCTGTTCTGTTGCTCCGGCCCGTTTTTAGGAAGCTGACAAACATCGGTGATGTAAAGATGGCGACAGACTCCAGCCGCGGTCGCCTGCTGCCTAATTACCCAGATTACATCATCACTTCCTGCCCAGCCTGCGGATGTCGGTTTGTTCTGCAGTCACATGAAGGTTTCCCCGACCACATCCCCTCCGCTTGGCCCGATACTTTCACACTAGATTTATGGTTTTCCTGTGACGGCCCAGGTGAAAAGCAAACACCTTGTTTCCTTCCTGACTCAGCCTCTTTCCTCCCGGAGCGCAGAGATTTGTCAGCGTGGATCCGATCCACGCGGCAGCAGCGGCAGCCACTCGGGGAGGTTTGAGGATAAATCCCAGCGCCTGAACGACCACACTGCGATAAAAACTCAACATATTCAGGAATTTAGATGAGCCTCTCAAGCTTATTACTCATAAACCCCCGAGAGGAAGAAACAATGAGGACAGCCAGCTGGAAAACCCTCAGCGAAGAACCAAGCAGAGCAAACGGAGCCGAACACCTGCAGAACCTCCATCACCGGCACCGAGGTGCAGCTGGCTAACCTGGATCCATCCAGCAGGACCGGCTGGTTCTGAACGCTCACACTGCGCTGGAGGAACCAATCAGACGTCACTTCCTGATTTAATCACACAAATTCATTAAAGGAAACAAACATGCTGAGCATTTAATACAAATATTAAACACTAAAGTTATCCAGCTTTAAGGATAAACTTAGAAATCACTGAATAGTTATCTGTAGTTTACTTTTGTTTTATTTCAAGTGGATTAAAATATTTGTAGTAGAAACTAAACATAAACTGGGATCAAACCAGTTAGATATGAACTGTAAGTATATTTGATCAGATTCTGTTGTTGGTGGAGAAAAACATTTAAAATGATTCATTTAGTTCATTTCACAGATGAACGAAAGTGAAACGTTTTCCTGCAGCTGTAAAAGCAGGAAACTTGTTTCTCCTCATTCTAACATGAATGTTTCAGTTTTGGCTCCGGGACTCGGAGCTGAAGCTGTGAAACGCAGCCAGCAGTCGGACGCATAAAAAGGTCAGAAGCATAAAACTGAGCGGAGGAACAAAAGCGCCGGGCGGTTCTGGTGCCAAGCAGCAGATGTTGTTTGACTTTGATTCATTTAGAAGACGGATCGTCCATCAGCTCCGTCCCGACGCCGCGCCGCCTCCCTGATTCAGCACAGTCCTTCGCAGCAGGCGGACGTTTGTCACCGGCTGGACCCGGATCGGCCGCCGGAGCGCCGGCAGGAAGAGCGGGGGGGTCGGCGCCGAGCCTCTGAAACGCATCGGTTTCAGCTGAAACGTGAAGAAACGCAGAGGAAGGAGGAGATGTTTGGATCTACCTGCTGAAAGGATGGCAGCTTCACGTTCCGTCTCGCTGGCACCAACTGGTCCGGACCTCCAGCGAGCAGCTGGGCTGACTCAGCGCCGGCCGCTCAGACTGGACCAGCAGCACCAGTCTGCTGACTCGGCGCCGCTCCTGCAGGCAGCTGGCTGCAGAACGAGGCCAGGAAGAGTCTGGCAGCTGCTGGAGCAGCTGGGGGTTAAACATCCAGGGAGCAGTTTGGGTTTGAGCCACAGAACCGGTGCTGACCCGTGGTCCGCCGGTCCTCATGTCGGGTCCGATCACAAACCTCATCATCACCCTGAAACATCGAGACAAACGTCCGTCCAGGTGGAACAGAGCGAAGTCCGTCGGCTTCCAACCGTCTGATGGACGTCGAGACGATGAGCCGACCACCTGGGAGGGTCAAAGGTCATCCATTGTTCTCCAGAGAAATCTCTATCTACAGGCTTCAGTTAGCAGGTCTAAGGTTAAAGGTCGTGACCCTGAACGTTTGGCTGCCCCCATCTTTCTAGAAACAAGATGGCCGCCGGACTGCGGTCAGCAGCAGGAGGGGGACGAGACTCCTGGACGATGTCCCCTGGACAGATGTTGGACCAGGCACGGTGGGGGAGGGGTCATGCTGTGGGAGCTGAAGTCCAGAACCGTTGGACAGAACCACAGAGTCCAGTTGATTCCTGTTTTCATCAGGATGTGGTCAGACAGTAGAGTTGACCAACATGAGGCTCTAGCAGCCAGTATGGACCTGTGGTTCCTCCACTAAGGACCTCCTGGTTCTACTGGGTCAGATTACTTTCTCTCTGTGAAACCGGGCTGGACGGTCCGGTCCGTATTCTCCTGGGAGCTCTGCGTTATATTTAGCCGTTTAGCTGAAAGCCCGTCGGAACCGCTGAGGTCTGCTGCCAGATGGCGCCGGAGCGCTGACCTTTTCCAGAGGGAAGTTTGGGTTTTCAGCCTGCAGGACGTTATGTAAGCCTGGAGCTCAGCTGTGGCGGCGCCACGTCCTGCTCACAGATCCAAACGCCCATATCAGAGCTTCTCCCAACACGCCCATCACTCCAGTCCAGTGAATGTGCGGTCCGGTCAGAACCCTGCAGCTCCCCCTAGCTGTCACAGAGTGAGCCGACGCTCAGTATTATTTATCAGAAGAAGGTCGGCCCACCAGGAGGCGCCGACGAGCCGGAGACGCCGGGCAGAAAGATGGAGGCAGTGAACCTCCACCTGCATACCGGAGGAAACTCCATCAGCTGGAGGGAGCAACAGAACCGTCACCCGGGCTGCTGACCCGGGCTGCTGACCCGGGCTGCTGACCCGGGCTGCTGACCCGGGCTGCTGACCCGGCCCGACCTCACCAACACTCATGTTCAGATTGACACGCTTCCTGCGGTTCTGTGTCGTCCAGAACCGCCGCGATCAGAATGCAACTATAGATCTACCATCTACAGACCTGCTCAGTAAAAACCAAACAAACAGAAAGCAGAACAACATAAAACAGCAGCAGAAGAAAATGTTTCAGATTAATGTCCTCGTTAGAAGGAAACGCCTGGAGTTAGATGAGCAGAAGAAGAAAACACGATGAGTTAAAACCTCGTTCCAAACCCACAAAACGTTTCCTCCACATGGAAACAAAAGAATCTATTTTTACTCTGCAGACCTGCAGGTTCTCCTGTTACCAAGATATTCTGTTGGTTGGACACTAGGTGGCAGTAATCACCTCCAGCAGGTCCTTTAAAACAACTCATAATTCATGATTAATAATCTATCAGAAGTTAAAAACAATGTTTAGATGATGTTAAATCAACTTGATGAATTTTGATTTCTGAGTTTAAAAACGTTTTAGTTTAATTTATTTTTCAAGGCAGCAGATAAATGTTGAGTTAAATTTGCTTCAAATGTTTTACAGAATATGAGACAATTTGCTAACATTATTAAATCTATTATATAGTCTATATTTTATAAAATCAATGAAACTGTTGTTTCTTATTTTGATATTTTTCTGCAGGAATTATTCTAATTAAACCAGATTTCTGTGCAGGTTAAACTAACTGAACAGTAGTGGATATTTCCGGCGACCCGGAGTCGCTCTGGGTCTTTATTCTGGAGGAACCGCTCCGGTTTGCTGGATTAAATCCTTCCTGTCAATAATAAAGAGCTTTCCTTCGACACACGTGCCACTGCTGAGGCAGATAAAGCTGAAAAATGGGAATTTTAATTTCCACCTCCGCTGCAGTTCCAACAAACGTCTGTTCTGCCCTTTTTTCCCTTTCACTGCGCTCGTCACTGAGCTGGAAGTAAAATGTGCAAAGGGAACACTTTTCTTTGGCGTTCCTCCGGAGGAGAAAAGAAACCACAGAGGAGGTCGTTTTCTATTCACTCCTCCATCAGCAGGTTGCTGCTTCAGCCGCACTTTCTTCCTGTAGAAATGTATTTTTATCAGGCACACAGCTGGGCAGCAAAGCCCTGAATTCACCCTCTAACACAGGCAGTCATTATTTCACCCTCAGCCTCCTCCAGCCAGAAGGAGCAGGTTTAACCCTCTGATCAGCGCCGACACGCCGCGCCGCGTTAGCCGCCTCATTAGCCGCCTCATTAGCCGTCTAAATGCCAGCTCATTGGTTAATGTTGTGATGCCCACAGAGTGGGAGTGGGAGTGTTTCTGCCTCAGTGGGCAGAGTGGGGCCTCCTGTTTTCAGGTGGAGCCTCCTGAGTCCGGCTGCCGCTGTGCCCTCGAGCAACGAAACCTCCTGGAAAACTTCAAAGAACCGCAAAGAAAAACCGTCTGAAAGTTTCTGATCTGAACATGTAAAGTCAGAGAATTAAATTTCAAATGAGAAGCAAATGAAGCCGTTTCTAATCTGAGAACACCTCGGAGTGTGAGGTCATGACCCCGCTGCATTATGCATCTGGATGCTGCTGCGCTCCGGCCTGCAGCCTGTCTTATATAACCTGCACAGTTTATGCACTGAGCTGCAGCACAACTGGCACAAAACACAACCATCGATCAGCCAAAAGATTTTACCACCTGGGAGGAAAATGAGTACAAAAAGTAGAATATTAATCATTTCTGCTAAGCTAAGTTTATAAATATAAATATTAGTAAATGAAGTAGATCCCAAACTAAACATGGTTTGGAGCGTTTGCCTGATTAAAGGAATCCAGTTTGTAAAATTATTTTGTATCTGTTGAATGAAACAAAAACTGTTTTATTGTCAGTAAGCAGAACATGAACTCATCACGTTTAATGAATTAAATCTGATTCTCTGTTTCTCAGCTGATTGATGTGGTTCTGTTCACATGAAATTACTGTAAAAAGTTTTTATGTCTGCTGTCATTTTTATCTAATTAGAAATAAAAAGTGTTGATCTTAACGAAGCGCCTCAGCTGTTCGTTAAGATCCATTTGTTTCATCGTTAGTTAGAGTTGAGGATCCAAAAGGTTCTGGTGGCATTTTGGCCTCTTAGCATCTGAAGTGACTGAAGACCTGAGCTGTGAGAGGAACCGGGTCGGGTGGAACCGACCCGATAAACTCACTGTGTTACTGAAACACTGCAGCTTTAACCAAATATAAATAATCAAATATATTCAGATGAATCAATGGTTTTATTGATCAATGGATGGATGGATGTTGGTTGGATGTTGGTTGGATGGATGTTTACCAGCGTAAACATGAAGCAGCGTGTTGGTCTGCAGCCAATGATTCATCCAGCTACGTTTCTGGTGCTGTTAATAGCAGATCAATAGCAGATCAATAGCAGATCAATGCTTCGATCAGCAGAGCTGCGTCCGGCCCAACGAGGCGTTTAGAGCTACGTTCAGTCGGTCTTTAAAGCCTGTTTCAGTCCAGCTGAGGGGTTTCCTCTCTGCTGGGTTGGATTACAGCTGACAGATCAGGAAGAGCCTATTAGTCTCCATGGAAGCAGAAAGCCGAGTAATCAGAGCCGTAATTACAGAGGCAGGCAGACGCTGCAATCAGAGCGGAGAGGAGCAGCTCCATCATCATCCTCGGCCCATCCATCACAGGAAGCAGGTCATTCACCAAAATATACCCCCCCCTTCAGGGCGTCCAGGGGCGACTGTCCTTAAAAGGTCACGATGCTGACCGACCGTTAAAGGTCACGATGCTGACCGACCGTAAAGGTCACGATGCTGACCTACTTTAAAGGTCACGATGCTGACCGACCGTAAAGGTCACGATGCTGACCGACTTTAAAGGTCACGATGCTGACCGACCGTAAAGGTCACGATGCTGACCGACTTTAAAGGTCACGATGCTGACCGACCGTAAAGGTCACGATGCTGACCGACCGTAAAGGTCACGATGCTGACCGACTTTAAAGGTCACGATGCTGACCGACCGTAAAGGTCACGATGCTGACCGACTTTAAAGGTCACGATGCTGACCGACCGTAAAGGTCACGATGCTGACCGACCGTAAAGGTCACGATGCTGACCGACTTTAAAGGTCACGATGCTGACCGACTTTAAAGGTCACGATGCTGACCGACCGTAAAGGTCACGATGCTGACCGACTTTAAAGGTCACGATGCTGACCGACCGTAAAGGTCACGATGCTGACCGACCGTAAAGGTCACGATGCTGACCGACCGTAAAGGTCACGATGCTGACCGACCTGCACAGATCCGCTCAGTGTCTCCTGCCACGCTGCAGCACTTCTAAATTATATCCACTTCCTGCTTTTGGAGCGCTCTCTGGTCCGCTTGGCGTTCACATTCAAACCGAACCCAGACCGAGGTTTGGAGGACCAGAGGTCAGAGGTCACCAACTGGACCGGACTTTGACTAGGCAAACGGAGTGGATTTGGATTCAAGCGGACTGAACTCTGCTGCCCTCCAGGTTTGGTTCCCTGACCTCAGACTGGGTGGAGCTACACACTAAAGGTCAGATAAAGGTCAGAGTCTGGGTCAGACTAAGGTTTGGGTTCTGATCCGTCTCCGGAGCAGAAACAGGTTTTAGTCTCTGATTAACTGAAGCTCGGTGTTTGAGTTCACATGATTTCTAACTCGCTCACGATGGAGGACGATGGAGGCGTCCCTCAGGGCTCCGTCCTCCAGCTGCTGTCGTTCCTGATCTCATGTCCGTCTCTTCTTCACGTGTCGCCTTGTCGGGTTTTTCCAGCCTCATCCTCTCACTCTCTGAGCGTCCTTCCTGTCAGCTCCGACTCCATCACCATCCCGGCCCGCGGGCCTCTCAGCGCCACTCAGCAATCACTCTCTCTCCATCCTGACTCTGAGTTTCATGTCGTCCTGATATTGTTGTTGACACATCGATCAGATCTGGTTAAAAACCAGCTTTCAGACGCGGCCGGCCGGAGTGAAACCCGAGCCTCGTTATCAGCAGAGTGACCATCGCTGCTTCGCTTCCAGCATCCATCAGCCGCGTCTATCAGCATCAGCCGTTATTCTCCAGAGCCTCAGACGTTTGATCGATGCGCTGCTTTCAGACGCTTAGATCATATCGACGCAGAGCAAAGTGGGACTAAATAAAAAGTCAATATGGGAAACTTTTAAAGTTTATTTCTCAGATTTTTCCTCCTCATCTGCCATCTTGTTTTTGCTCCATCGGGTCCTGATTACTGTTTGGAAGAGACGTGATTAACATGGAATGTGTTTTTTATGTCGGGTTCACCGTCCTGCCGTCAGTTCGGCTCAGAAAACGAGCAGGAAGTTGATGAGAGATCTGCAATCTGCTGCTTCGTCGCTCCATTTCACCCAAACACACACAGGGAGAACCTGGAGCTCAGCATCTGGAGCCACACGTTACGCAACAACAGCAAACATTTCCAGTCAAAACCAGGATTCCTGCTCCGGTTCCTGGACTTCATGTCTGACTTCACTTAAAATAAGACAAAACTAAACTGGAAGTGACTTTAGAAACATAAACCAGTAATTATTTACTTGCTTTAAGTAAATAATTGTCTAATCTGGATGAAAAACATCCAGTTCCACTCAAACATTTATAACAAGATGTTTGTACCAGTAAAATAGAAAACAGTAGTTTTTAAAATAAATGTTAATAAATTATTGACTAAAACAAGCTTCGGTATCTTGGTGGAAAGTTATTTTAAGTTACTTTGAAGGATCAGAAGGTATTTGTACAGAGGTGAGTTTTATTGTTCTTCATCCTGTCTGATGCGGTTCTACTTCCTGTCGCCGGCAGTGTGCGTGTCCCGGTTCCAGTGCTGCGACATCGACACCACGGCGGGTCTGGGACAGATGTGGTGGAGAACGAGGAAGACCTGCTACCAGATCGTAGAGCACAGCTGGTTCGAGTCCTTCATCATCTTCATGATCCTTCTCAGCTCGGGAGCTCTGGTCAGCGGCCGCCATCTTGGTCCTGCTGTACAGGACGGAATGCGTTAGATTTGACTTGACCTTTCGCCTCCTCTGTCGCCCCCTGCAGGCCTTTGAGGACATCTACATCGAGCAGAGAAGGGTCGTCAAGGTGGTGCTCGAATATGCTGACAAGATCTTCACCTACATCTTCATCCTGGAGATGATGCTCAAATGGCTCGCCTACGGATTCAAGAAGTATTTCACCAACTACTGGTGCTGGCTGGACTTCCTCATCGTCGATGTAAGACATCGGCTTCTCCGTCACCGCTTGGTTTACCGCTGTGTGTGTGTGTGTGTGTGTGTGTGTGTGTGTGTGTGTGAGTGTGTGAGAGAGCCATGAAAACAGGACAGCAGGGAAGGAGTGTGTTGTTTTCTGATGGAGGATCTGAAAATCTTTTAAGAAACGGAGAATCCAGCAGGGATCCATCGTCCTTCATGCAGGTTTGAGTTAAACTCAAACATGTTGGAGTTAAACTTCAGGACTTTCATGGGTTTAATTGGAGACATGAGCAATGAGTCGATGCTCTCAGCTCAGACCGTTAAAACGCCCCGACATCCTGCTGACTCAGCTGAAATCACAGCCTGCAGCTCTCGCTCTCTCTCTCGCTCTCTGTTTGTCTCTCTCTCTCTCTCACTCTATCCTCCTCTCGCTCTCTCTCTGTCTCTCTTTCTCTCTCTCTCTCCCTCTCCCTCTCTCTCTCTCTCCTCTCTCTCTCTCTCGCTCTCTGTTTCTCTCTCTCTCTCTCCTCTCCATCTCTCTCTCTCTCTCCCTCTCCCTCTCTCTCTCTCTGTCCTCCTCTCTCTCTCTCTCTCTCCCTCTCCATCTCTCTCTCCCTCTCCATCTCTCTCTCTCTCTCTCTCTCTCTCTCTCTCTCCTCTCCTCTCTCTCTCCCTCTCCATCTCTCTCTCTCTCTCTCTCTGGGTGTTTTCCAGCCGGACGTCTTCAGAAATGACGCCTCCTGTTGTGACGTCTGATGCGGCTGCTGCCTCCAGTCACAGAACGAAGCGCTGCTTCATTACTGCGGTTCACCAGCAGGGGGCAGAAAACACCTGGTTCTGGACATTTTATTGGTTAATACTAAACCAAAACATGAGAGCTAATCAATAACTCTGTATTCGATTTGACAACCTCCAGATGTGTAAAATGATTTAAAGCGAATTATTAAGACAGATTATTACCTCTTCATATTCTGATTATTCAAATTAAGAGCAACGAGAAACATTTCTTTAATCATAACAGTTATGAAATTAATTCTTACTACTGTTCACTGAAAACAGAGCAACAAAGATTTTGCACAAACAAGAGGTCTCACTGCATCCTAAACTCTAGTTCTGTCTCATTGGTTAAACAGTAAAGTTACTACTAGTGGGTTTAGTAGATTATCCTCAGATTATCAGTTGTTCATTTTAAAGTTCTGCTGGACGGTTTCATTAAAACCCAAACATGACGTCAGTTTTAGTGAGTTTGGCTCCGTCCTGTTTGCTCTTCAGGCTCTGCAGGTTTTTAATTGTTTTTATTTAAATATGAAGGAATCGTAGAAAACATCCCTGTGGAACTTCATCCTGCAGATTTTCTTCAGTTTTTATCTTCATGTGTTGAATTCAGTCCTTCATCTATGAACCTGAATGGAAACTGATCAGCTGCAGTCCCACAGGGGGCGCTGTCTCTATTATTATTATTATTATTATTATATTAATGAGGTTTAAAGAGATGTTGGTCCTATAATCAAAGTCCTATTAAAAGCCAGTTTGGTTTAGTAAATCTTGTGTTTGAGCAGCTTTGCTTTGCCTGACCTTGGACCTCTGTGTGACCTGTGAGCGACCCCTGTGACCCCTGTGAGACCCTGTGTGACCTCTGTGACCCCTGTGTGACCCGTAGATCTCAGTTCTGGCCTACCTGGCCCAGTTCTTCCCGGTGAACCAGGTCTCCACCCTGCGGGTTCTCAGGACGTTCAGGGCTCTCCGTCCTCTCCGGGCCGCGTCCCGCTTCGCCGGTATCAGGGTAAGAACCGGCTGACCCGCCCGGTTCTGTGCGGTTCCGTCAGAGGAAACGTCTCAGGTGGATCAGAACCTGAAAGGTTTCCTCTGTGTGGATCCCAGACTCAGACTCTCCCTGAGCGGCGCTTCTTTCCTCCTGTGAATCAGAATAACGAGACGTTTCTGGCCTGCAGCGCCCCCTGGATCGCCATGGTAACCTGCGCTCTGTTTCAGGTCACAGCTGACCTTCCTCCTCAGCAGGACGTTCTCTCCTCCTCTTCCTCCTCTCGGCGTTAGAAGAGCCGCTAACTCCTCCCTCTCTTCTGTGTCTCTTCCTCCTCTTCTTCCTCCTCTTCCTCCTCCTCTTCCTCCTCCTCTTCCTCGTCCTCCAGGTTTCGTTGGTCAGTCTGGTGGCCAACACCTTGGGTTACTCCGACCTGGCAGCCATCAAGTCCCTGCGGACGCTGCGGGCCCTGCGGCCCCTCAGGGCCCTGTCCAGATTTGAAGGCATGAGGGTAAGAGTCAGTATTACACCTGAGCAGCAGCTGCCCGCAGCTCCTCCTCTGCTACAATCGACACGTATTAAACCGAGACGAGGATCTGAAGTTATTGACAGATTATTCTGCAGTGTTACCATGACGACCATCCATTTTAGTCTTTCTTTTTACAACATAAAACTCATCAATAAGAGATAATTAATTGAGTTTGTTTGTGTCAGTAAACCTGACAGCAGTTTCCTGAACAGAACCAGTTTGATCCAGATCCGGTTCTGATCCAGACTGAACACGTCCAAGTCACTTCTAATCCCGGCTGATTCATCAATTAATCAATTAATGATGAGAGATTAATGTAGATTTTATGTGTTAAAGCAGAAATTTGATGTTTGATTTGATCAGTTTCAGGTGTTTAAATGAACCTGAGGAATATTTCCCAGAATCCTCGTCTCCTGTCCTCTCATGTCTCAGTCTAACCATCGTTTCTCCTGTCAGTATTCAGAGTCTCTTCAGGAGTCAGTATTACTCAGTGGAACCGGGTCGGTTCTGCAGAACCATCAGAATGAGTCCAAGAACCTGCAGCTGCACAACAGAATCATAAAAATATTATTGTATATAAAAAATAATCAGCAACAATCAGAAATCTGAGCAAATATTTTAGAAATTCAAAGTTTTTACAATTTGTAATTTGAAACTGAAATTTTTCCTCCTGAAAATCATTTCTTCAAGAAACGTTTCTGTTCTTGCTGAGTTCTGCTGGCGCCGCCGACTCGGGTCCACAGGAACCTTCGTCCTCCTCTTCCTCTCTGCTCTTCCTCATGCCGCTCTGCTGGGGTTTCTGTGGAGAGGTGCATTATGGGTAGAAATGACTGGAACGTTTCCGCCAGTAGAACGGAGCAGATTGAACCAGAAATGCTTTTAAATGATTTTTAAATTAAAAACACGATTCAGATCAAACTGTTGATATTTCGATTTGCTTCAGTTTGGTTTTAAAGTCATGAATCTGATAATAATCCACCTTCTCTGAGTTTGACATGTTTTCTGAACCTGCATGTCTGCCTGATGGTCCGGTGGACGAATCCCGACCCAAACCAAACATCACACTAAACCCAACAGACTCATTATTTACAGTGTGTTTCTGACGAAATGATGAATATATTTTTGTTTTCCGCTAAATTTAAATATCTGAACTCCTGGTTCCACCTGACCATCAAACCGCCGTTCTGCCGCCTGGACCCGGAGCGCCGGGCGACCCGGAGCGCCGGGCGACCCGCTGACCCGGTCCGGTTTGTGTGCAGGTGGTGGTGAACGCCCTGATCGGCGCCATCCCCTCCATCATGAACGTGCTGCTGGTCTGCCTGATCTTCTGGCTCATCTTCAGCATCATGGGCGTCAACCTTTTCGCCGGGAAGTTCGGCCGCTGCGTCAACCGGACCGGCTTCGTGTACGACGCCTCGCTCATCAACAACCGGTCCGAATGCGACGCCGCCAACGACACCTCGCAGCACTACTGGACCAAGGTCAAGGTCAACTTCGACAACGTCGGCGCCGGATACCTGGCCCTGCTGCAAGTGGTGAGCGTCACAGAACCAGAACCGCAGACCGGGTTTATGAAAAAGTACTTCTATCAGAACTATTTCCCATGTTACGCAGCCCTGACTGGGAAACCCGGTCCAGTTTGAATTTAAATTCACATTATAAATGAAAAAGATTCAACTTTAACTGAACATTTAAACTGTAAAAAATGATTAAAATCAGGCAAAGATTAGGCGTACCGTCTCTTTAAGAGGTCATTCTTGGAGCGAATCGATTGCAGCTGCAGCTTGTTTCTGTTTCATTCTGTGACTTTAACCTTTATGTTTGAATCGGGCAAAGCTGCTCCCACCGAGCGCCGGGGAATCGCAGCTTTCCTCGTTTTTCACTTCCAGGTTTCAATTCAGACTCAACAGGAAGTGAGAGAAGCTGCAGACGCTCCAAAGATCACGGCTGTTTTCAGACATTCAGAGCCGGACCGCCACTCTGGCCGCACACCGGATCGGACCGGACCGGACCGGCTGCAGAGGAACCAGGATGTACATCATTTCCTCAGACTCGCTGCTCTCTCTTCGTTTCTCGGCCTTCCTGTTCCTCTGCATCTTTTCATCAACTGATGCAGCAAAATCTATTATAATGTAATGATCTATTATTGATCGACTCTGATTGATCAGGCTAAACTTTTAGTTTCATCAAACTGAGATTGATTTATTTCTCTCACCAGTTTGAGCCTCTTTATTGTTTAATTTCATATTCTTTTATTTCTATTAAAATTATTCTTACAAACATTTAAGATAATTATTACATATATTTTCTAAAGAAATTAATTAAAATAATTATGTGTATTAAAATTAACAAATTATTTTATAGGAATAACCTTTAAAAATAAATTTAACTGTTATTTTCAACTAAGAAATACTAAATAAAATTATTGTAATTATTTTATATATAAAAAACATTAAAACAATTATCTTACTGTAATATTACCAATTGTTTAATTAAAAATATAACTGTCAACAGATAATACCTATTAATAATGATAATTATAAATGAATAATGTAAGGATTGTTTTTGATTTTTGGTCTTTATATTCTTTTTTTTTTCTTTTAAATAATTTTTTTTCTATTTTTTTCTTTAACTCTTTTTAATCCATTTTTTCCGTAACTTGGTGATTATTTTTCTCCCTCCATTATTTCCTGTTTAACTGAACATGAATAAAATAAAACCCGGTCAGGATTTCTTCCTCCCTCCTCTTCCTCGCTCTCTGTCGCCCACCTCAGGCCTCCAATCAATCGGCGTCTGAGAGGCTTTTATTTTTAGAGGCAGGTGAGGCGGCGGGTCTGCAGGTAGAAGAAAAAGGTCCAAATAATAACCTGACAGAAACGACCCGGCAGAGGGGATGTGGGCTGGAGAGACGAGTCGAGAGGATTAAAGGTTTTAAGATGGAGGAAGAAATGAGAGCAGAGAGGAAGAGGAGGAGGAAGAGGAGAGACAGAGGGATGAAGATGTGACTCTTCATCAGAGCCGGAGGAGGAAAACAAAGCAAAGTGTGGATGAGCCACTCGACCGGCAGCAAATGAGACCTTAAGAGTTTGTCAGAATCCCGTCGCCCTGGCAACGAGTCCCTCAGCACATCTCAGCATTCTGCCGGTCGGCGCGGCAACAGTCGGCGGGGGCAACCTTTCCATTAGCATCTGGAAAGTTCTGCACGCTGCAAAAAATGATGCGGAGTTTGATAGAAAGATCAGAACGACGGAAAGATCCACAGGGAGGAAGATATCATCATCATCATCATCAGTTATCATCATCATCATCAGTTTTCATCATCATCATCATCGGTTTTCATCTTCATCATCGTTATCATCGTCATCATCTTCATCGGTTATCATCTTCATCATCAGTTATCATCATCATCATCGGTTTTCATCATCATCTTCATCCATCCCAGCTGAACACAATGACAGTGATGAAGATGTAGACAGTGATGAAGATGAGGACAGTGATGAAGACGAGGACAGTGATTAAGATGTAGACAGTGATGAAGACGAGGACAGTGATGAAGATGAGGACAGTGATGAAGACGAGGACAGTGATGAAGATGTAGACAGTGATGAAGACGAGGACAGTGATGAAGATGTAGACAGTGATGAAGATGAGGACAGTGATGAAGACGAGGACAGTGATGAAGATGTAGACAGTGATGAAGACGAGGACAGTGATGAAGATGTAGACAGTGATGAAGATGAGGACAGTGATGAAGACGAGGACAGTGATGAAGATGAGGACAGTGATGAAGACGAGGACAGTGATGAAGATGAAGACAGTGATGAAGACGAGGACAGTGATGAAGATGAGGACAGTGATGAAGACGAGGACAGTGATGAAGATGAAGACAGTGATGAAGGCGAGGACAGTGATGAAGACGAGGACAGTGATGAAGATGAGGACAGTGATGAAGACGAGGACAGTGATGAAGACGAGGACAGTGATGAAGATGAAGACAGTGATGAAGACGAGGACAGTGATGAAGACGAGGACAGTGATGAAGATGAGGACAGTGATGAAGACGAGGACAGTGATGAAGATGAAGACAGTGATGAAGATGAGGACAGTGATGAAGATGAAGACAGTGATGAAGACGAGGACAGTGATGAAGATGAAGACAGTAATGAAGACGAGGACAGTGATGAAGACGAGGACAGTGATGAAGATGAGGACAGTGATGAAGATGAGGACAGTGATGAAGACGAGGACAGTGATGAAGATGAGGACAGTGATGAAGATGAGGACAGTGATGAAGATGAAGACAGTGATGAAGACGAGGACAGTGATGAAGATGAAGACAGTAATGAAGACGAGGACAGTGATGAAGACGAGGACAGTGATGAAGATGAGGACAGTGATGAAGATGAGGACAGTGATGAAGACGAGGACAGTGATGAAGATGAGGACAGTGATGAAGATGAAGACAGTGATGAAGACGAGGACAGTGATGAAGATGAGGACAGTGATGAAGACGAGGACAGTGATGAAGATGAAGACAGTGATGAAGATGAGGACAGTGATGAAGATGAAGACAGTGATGAAGACGAGGACAGTGATGAAGATGAAGACAGTGATGAAGACGAGGACAGTGATGAAGACGAGGACAGTGATGAAGACGAGGACAGTGATGAAGACGAGGACAGTGATGAAGACGAGGACAGTCTGTCTCTGCTCCTCCTGCTGGTCATGAAGTTCTGATCCGTTTTTAGGTTTCAGTTCCTCAGACATGACGGTTCTGATTCACTTCACTGATTCGTTCAGACAGAAAACTGGGTAGAAGTTGGACACGCTGCCACCTGCTGGTGGGAGTTAGAATCACATAAACTTCATGTTAACCTTAATGAATATTTGCAATAAACTCAGATTTTTTTAAAATGAGGGTTTGTGTTGATTTGGGTTAATTGTTCTTGTGGTTCTGATCTGCGTCCCGCTGAGGTCCAGGTCTCAGCTCAGGTCATGTGACCTCAGTCCAGGTGCATCATGGGAGTGATGAGGAAGCAGCAGCTCGGCGGTTTCTGATGTTTCAGAGTTGTATTATCTCAGGATGTGATCTTTTACAGTGTAACCCTCCACTCTCATCCCACAATAATCACAGGTGGTAACCCGCGGCGACGAGCTGATTTCAGCTCTGAGTGACGGCCGCCAGTCGCCCCCTCACATTAAACAGATCTGTTCCTTCACACACATCGTTCCCTCCATTGTTCTCCACCTGTCCCCCCTCCCCCCTCCCCCCCAGCCTTCTTCCTCCTCTTCCTCCTCTTCCTCCCACTCAGAGGGAGGAAGGAAGCCCTTAAATGGGTTTAATGTTGCTTCATTGACAACCTCGGCAGCAGTTTTCTTCCATCCTGTAAAATTGCTGCTAACCTTCGTTGTGACGCTCCGCTGCAGGAAATGAGCACTGCGTTGCCGTGGCGATGTAGAGGAACTCACTTGACCCGCTCAGATGATGAGGGGAAGCCAGACGATTAGACGCCCGGGTCGTCCAGGCGTCACTCTGCTTCAGCAGGATTTACTGGATGTTTCAGTGACACCAATCAGCCTGGGAGGCTCGGTGGTGGCAGCCTGATGCTGTGGGCTTCAGGTTTTCATTCATTTTGTTGTTTCTGTTTCCAGGCAACCTTTAAGGGCTGGATGGACATCATGTACGCCGCCGTGGACTCCAGAGCCGTAAGTCAGCGCTGATCTCTGATCTGAACGCCGACTCAGCAGCCGGGGGCTCAAACCGCGGGCCGGGGGCCTCCTGAGGCCCGCAGAGGGATTCTGGCGGCCCTTGATCTCAACTGAGGAATCAGTTAATGCAGAAACACATTTAGTAACAATGTTAGGGTGAAGTTCTCACTGACAGCAGGACTTTCAAAACAATGGAAAACATGAGGCTTTTATTTTGAATTTTATTCATTTTAATAGCAAAACAACAACAAACATCCAGTTATGAAAATGCAGTGAGCCAAATTCTCACTGCATTTTAATTTAAATGATTAAATTTCAACATTTAGGATACAGTTTGTTGTTTTTATCTGCCAAACCTGAAAAACACTTTTTATGTTTAAATTTTCAGTGATTCTCAGATCTTTTCTCTGCTTTGCTGATTTCATCACCAAACAGGCAAAAATAAAAAATGAAAAGGTTTTTGGAGTTGACGTTAAAAGTTAAAGTAAATCCAGCTGGACGCTTTGGGCCCCGGCTCCTGATTGGTCGGCTGGAGGTGAGTGTTTCTTTAAGCTGCTGGTTTCCTGCTGCAGGTGGAGGAGCAGCCAATCAAAGAGATCAACCTCTTCATGTACCTGTACTTCGTCATCTTCATCATCTTCGGCTCCTTCTTCACCCTCAACCTCTTCATCGGAGTCATCATCGACAACTTCAACCAGCAGAAACGAAAGATAAGCATCAAGCTAAACACGAATCAGTTCATAATTTCTCATTATTTGTAGATTTTTTTTGTTGTTTCAGTAAAAATAACTGAATTATTTCTGTGTATTTTAATTAGGAGGGCAGGATATCTTCATGACGGAGGAACAGAAGAAATATTACAATGCAATGAAGAAACTGGGATCCAAGAAGCCGCAGAAGCCCATCCCCCGACCGCTGGTACCAGCAGCACCTTCACAATAAAAGCACAAATTCAGGCTAATATGTTCAGAATGGAGAAAATTCATATTTTCCAGGAAATCTGAAAATATGAAGATAATCCAGTAAATTAGTTTGATTTTAAATAATTAGCATGTTGTTAGCTGAAATGCTACACTAGCTTGAATTTGAGCCAATCAGAACGATGATCAATAATGTTTCAATCAGTTATTTTAATTTGTATTTAAAAACAAAATACATTTTAGGTTTGAATAATTTATGATTAAAAGATTTATCAGATTTATTTTTTATTTTTTGCATTCTTGTGCATCTTCCCTCCTCCTGTCTGAGGCTCTCTAGCGCCCTCTGGTGGAACTAAGTTTGAAAAACACCAAACAGAAAATGATTGAAATGATTCACTGCAAAAACACAAAATCTTACCGGGTTTGTTTATTAGCTATTAGTGCAAATATCTTAGTAAATTATCATAAAAGTAACTTTTCAGCAAGAAACATGAGTTTGTTTGAAGATAATAATTAATGTTGATGAAAAAAATCTACATTATTTCACATTTTATCTTGACATTTTTCTGAACTGTGCTACAGATCAGAACATTTTCTGAAATAAATGAATTTAGTTTATAAAAATCACATTTTGTGATTTTCTGAATGTTTTTCTCAGCTCAGGTTTTCCTAGATGATCAGATCCAACTTAAAAAATCAGAGGTGTAGCAAACATGCTGTGCCTCAGATAAGTCTTTATAACCTTTGACCTTTTCCACTCTGCCATGCTTTGACTGTTCCTTTAAATAATCTGAAATTAATCTTTATTCAAAAAGTTTCTTCTGTTCAATTAAAGTTCAGAGTTTAGTTTGGGTAAAATCTCCTTCAGCCGTTTCAATCTTCACTAACTGATCAGAAGTTAGACCCGATCAGAACCGATCAGAACCGATCAAACCTGATCAGAATCAGGAAGCCGGTGCTGGATGGACCCAGTCTCTCAGCCGCCGTCTGTCTGCGTCTCCAGAACGACCTGCAGGGCTTCTTCTTCGACCTGGTGGGGAAGCAGGCCTTCGACATCATCATCATGGTTCTGATCCTCCTCAACATGATCACCATGATGGTGGAGACGGACGAACAGTCGCCGCAGATGGAGAAGATCCTCTACTACATCAACCTGGCCTTCATCGTGGTCTTCACCACCGAGTGCAGCATCAAGATCATGGGGCTGCGCTGCTACTTCTTCACCGTCGGCTGGAACATCTTCGACTTCGTGGTCGTCATCCTCTCCATCGTCGGTGAGCGCTGCTGCTTTAATGCTTACGCTGAGGCTGATCGCCAACTGATGGGGTCAGAAACCAGATCAACCTCAGATGGTGAACATCAGCTGACCGCTTAGCTAACTGTCTGTTTAGCTAACTGTTTAGCTAACTGTCTGTCTAGCTAACTGTCTGTCTAGCTAACTGTCCATTTAGCTAATGGTCCATTTAACTTCTGCAGGTTTCACCAACACAAATATAAGACTTTTTAAGGTCGCTCTGAATGGAATTTAAAACTGCATTATGACACAAACATACAAAAGAAAACTGTATGTAAATAAATCTTTTTTTTGGCAACATAAATAAACCAATGACTGAATAAACCAGCCAGCTGGCAATAAATGTGCATTTACCCACACTAGCTGTAAAAAAGCTAGCTAGCTTTACCCTAACAAACTGGCTAGCAAGAGTTCATTAGCAGCTATTTACTGGTAGCTGGTGAATAGTCACACAACACATGAATGTATCTTTGCACAGAAAAATCCCACAAAAAAAACTACATGGAAATTTAATGCCAACATATTGTTGACCCATAAATTTAAGATGTTTTAAGATTTAATGTTAGATTCATGAATTGAAGTGTTTTTAAGGACTGGCTGGTTCGGTCGTCTCCAGACTCGGTTCTGTTCATCATCTTTACTATCAGCAGCTTATAGTGACACCCGGTCAGCTGAGGCAGCGCAGAATGAACTGCCATCAACAAGATCCTGAGACCGTGTGTGTGTGTGTGTGTGTGTAGCCTGGGGGAGGGTGAAGGTAACAGCACCACTCAGAGCTGCCAGCAGCCGGATCCTGGAGATGAATCCATCATGATTGACTCGTTACATGGCCGCTCTGGGTGGGGGGCAGAGGGTGGCTCCCTCCCCACTCGTTCTCTCCATCACCTACATATCAACCCTGGGAAATAAATGAAAACACAGTGTGTGTGGTGTGTGTGGTGTGTGTGTGTGTGTGTGTGTGCGTGTGTGTGTGTGAGTGTGTGAGAGCTCCTCCTTCTGTTTATCACTCCGGGGTAACAAGGGGAAGTTGGATGAATTACGGCGTCTGACTTGCTCGTAGCAGGAAAGCGGCGACTCAATCTTCCAGAACCAGTAACTCAGGCTGCTGTAAACCCGACGGGTCGCCGCTGAACCGAGTCAGAGCTTCTACATGAAGCAGCTCACAGATGGACTCCAGATAAAATGGAGTCAGACTCACAGATTCCTGGTTATTCCCACCAGCTAGAACAATTTATTATTATATTATCTGAAATGTATGTTTTTAGTTTTACTTCATCAATAATATGCTCTGAGTGATGCTAGAAATCCTTGAATTCTTCTCAATATACAAGAATTATTGGCTTAAACAAACTCCTACATCCTGGCAGAGGACAGAACTTCATGCAGGTGCCACATATTTTGTTTTAGGCTGTTTTTCCTCCTGATGGTCCGGTCGACCCGGTTCTATTAGAACCAGAACTTCTGCTCCACCTCCAGCTGCTGTGGTTCTGACCCAAACCAACCTGTTCCCCTCCTGGCCTGTGGGGGCGCTGCACCAACAACCACTGAAGGAAATGACACAAAAACCTCTGAAGACGCTGAGAGCAACTTCCTGTTTCACCAGATGGAAACAAGATGGAGGATTTCTCTTTAAGCTAAAGACCAGGAGCCATTTCTGCTGCTAGCGCTAGGCTAACACGTTAGCTTTGGTTGTATTTACCCAGAATGCTCTGCGCTGCAGTCCACTTCCTGCTTTTTGAGCGGTCTCTGGTCCGCTTGGTGTTCACATTAAAACTCAACCGAAGTGAACTGAGGTTTGCAGGACCAGAGGTCAGAGGTCAGAGGTCGATTAGCGTCCACACCTCACAACCGAACCGGACTCCGGTTAGCTCCAACCGTTCATCCTGATTCCTGAACGGTTTTGGTCAGTGTGTGTATTTTCTGATGGTTCATCTCAACTTCGTTTCGTTTCTTCTCGTCTTTCAGGAATCGTTCTGGCTGACATCATCGAGAAATACTTTGTGTCGCCGACTCTCTTCAGAGTAATCCGACTGGCCCGGATCGGGCGAATCCTGCGCCTCATCAGAGGAGCCAAGGGCATTCGGACGTTGCTGTTCGCCCTCATGATGTCACTTCCTGCCCTCTTCAACATCGGGCTGCTGCTCTTCCTCGTCATGTTCATCTACGCCATCTTCGGCATGGCTAACTTCGCCTACGTGAAGCGGCAGGGGGGCATCGACGACATGTTTAACTTTGAGACGTTTGGGAACAGCATGCTGTGTTTGTTCCAGATCACCACGTCTGCAGGGTGGGACAGTCTGCTCAGCCCCATCCTCAACAACTCCCCCGAGGAGTGCGACCCCCACCTGCCCCACACCGGCACCACCGTCAAGGGGAACTGCGGGAACCCGTCGGTGGGCATCACCTTCTTCGTCACCTACATCATCATCTCCTTCCTCATCGTGGTCAACATGTACATCGCCATCATCCTGGAGAACTTCAGCGTGGCCACGGAGGAGAGCACCGAGCCGCTGAGCGAGGACGACTTCGAGATGTTCTACGAGGTTTGGGAGAAGTTCGACCCAGAAGCCACGCAGTTCATAGAGTACTCCAAACTGTCGGACTTTGCAGATTCTCTTCTGGAGCCTCTTCGCATCGGCAAGCCCAACAAGATCAAGCTGATCTCCATGGACCTGCCCATGGTCAGCGGAGACAAGATCCACTGCCTGGACATCCTGTTCGCCTTCACCAAGCGCGTCCTGGGCGAGTCGGGCGAGATGGACGCCCTCAAGCAGCAGATGGAGGAGAAGTTCATGATTTCCAACCCTTCCAAGATTTCCTACGAGCCGATCACCACGACTCTGCGCCGCAAGCAGGAGGAAGTGTCGGCCACCATCATCCAGAGGTGCTATCGCCGCCACCTGGTGAGGCGCCAGATGAAGGCCGCCTCCTACATGTACCGCCAGTTCACCACGCCCCGACACGACCACAGCGAGGGCGAGGAGGGAGGCGAGGTGATATTTGGGGAGGACGCGCCGGAGAGGGAGGGGCTGATAGCCACCATGATGAAGGAGAACTACGGGTCCAGTCTGCTGGCGGTGGAGCGCTCCTCCACCATCTCCTCCGCCTCATCGCCGCCGTCCTACAACAGCGTGACGCGAGCCGCGTCCGAAAACCTTCAACCTCTCGCTGCCAACACAGAAACGGCTGACGAAGGCGGCGAAGTGAGAGAACAGTCGCAGGCTGAAGCCGACAGCAAGACGGAAACAGAACCTTAGCAGGAACCCAAAGAGAACAAGTTCTGATTTTTACTGAATGTACCGAAGCTGAGGACCGTCGGATCAGCCGGGACGAGATCTGGATGATGAAGAGAGGAAGATCTGCTACCTTTAGTCTTGTTCCCCGGTGGAGACTCAAAGAAAAACCATTTTCTGACGAACCGCCGACAGACGGAGGCCTCAACCTGGAGCACAACACCAGAATAAGGAGCTCGGTTCTGTTGGTTCTGTTGTGTCGGACTCTGACCCGGTCGGAGCGGTTATATCACCCGTCATTTATCGTCCCGGCGTCGGGAGGGTCTGCCTCCTTCCCGTTTACCGGCCGTAGGATCGGCGGATCCCGTCTGCGATTCTGAACGGTTCTCTGGCTGAGAGACGACGGCAGAGCGATTTAAAAAAACCTTTTCGTAGTAAAAGTATAACGTTGTTGATGTTCCAAGTCTTTTAATATTGGTACAATTATTACTATTTTTTATATTTTTTAGAGTAAGTTAAAAATAAGCCTTTGGAGTTTCGCTCGCTGTAACGAACCGTCTGGAAATCGAGAGATGAAAACCCGAAAAAACAACAATCTTTATTTTCTTTTGGGCCTTTTTTGCACTTTTGCGTTTACATTTAGCTGTCACTTTACTGCGCCTAAAAGGATGGGAGGCATTTCTTCTGCTCTGACACCAAAAACTAAACGAATGCACAAAGAATCCCAAACTCCCGATTCGCCTCGGTGATAATCGTCCTCATGAGTCCTGCTGATCTGCCAGAAAGTTGATGGAAGATCTTATGATCCGCAGGAGGAGGCGACTGGCAGCGGCTCGTTTGTTGCCGAGGTAACAGATGACATCATCAGGTGGGAACGATCTGAACTCTGCAGGTTTTAGGATCCAGCTTTCTGGCAGATCTCCCGTCGTCATTAACTTTCTGTCCGGTCCGAGTTCGGCTCCATGCGCGCGCCGACGCTTCGTGGTTCGGCTCCGACCCGGATGAGAGCTCAGGATTTTACTGCATTCGGTTTGAGACGAAGCTGGATGTTGATCTCATCGTTCGCTGCCAGCAGCTCCAGGAGAAACTCTGGGTTTGTTTCTTTATTAGTTTGGTCGTTTATTTACCAAGGCAGATTTGAACTTGTTTATAATTTACAGGTTTGATCTGTAAATTATTCAGTTTGAAACTTTGTCTCTGCACAAGCAGCTGCAGCGACTGATGGATGAAACTCTAAAGTTTCCTCATTAAGTTTTGTTTCCCAGGATGTTTTGACCTTTGGTTGACCTTCCTTTAGGGACAGGCCTCCAGTTTGTGGGTTGGGCTGTAAAATCCTCTCTGCTGATGCCAAGCAGCTCAGGTTGAAGGTTCAATTCCTGTTGCAGAAACACATTAAGGTTCCAAGACGCTCAAACTTCACTGCAAAAACACAAAATCTCACCAAACATGTTGAGTCTAAGTTGCAGTAAAAATGTCAAAGTTCTCTTGAAATAAGATAAAACTAAGAAAAGAACATTTTCATCCAGATAAATCAGTTTGTTTCCAGTAATAAATGACTTAAAAGAGGCTCCTGTATTTTAGTTTTAAATTAGTTTTCATTATTTCAGGAGTGCAAAGATATTTTAACCACAAACTGGACAAAAAAACTTTAATATTTTGTGTTTTTGGAGTTTTGTGGGATCAGTTTGGGTTTTGAATCAACACAACACTGAAGAACAGGACGCCGTCCCACAGCAGTGTGTGACCCCGCCGGTGACCTCGCTTCAATACCAAACCAGAGGTAATTCCAGATGGACTGGTCTGGTTTTGGCACAGAGGATTTGGTTGGTTTTCTGGACCAGAACCCAGAAACTCGACTCGGTTCAACCCGTTTCCTCAGATTTGATTCAATCTGGAGATTTTATCACCAGAAAACAGAAATGATCAAAAAACACAAATTTCTGAACCTTTTCTGCTGAGATATCAGAACAAAAACCCAAAACATTCGATCAAACCTTCGCAGGGAAACAGAGCTGCTGTTTTGGTCCGGTCCGGTTTGAACCGGTCCGGTCCGGTTCGGTCCGGTTTGGTCGGTTCCTCTTTAGACGCCTGAATGGAACCGGTTTGTGGAGCGGATGCTTGTGCTGAGGCGTAAACAGGCGGGTTGGTTGTTTCTCCTGGTTCTGCTCGGGTCCAGAACCCGAACAGAACCAGGAACTGGGCTGCAGGTTTTTCTTGGACACTGGAATCGTTTCATTTCCCCAGTTTGGAAACAGTCGATTGTTTTCTAGAGATGAAAATCTAAATGTTTCTTTGCTTATTTATTTCTTTCTTTTTATTTTCGGGTTTCGGGTGTAGGGAGAGGAGAGGCCGATGCTGAGCGACGCGGCTCTTTATCTATTTGCACAAAGAAACTCAAACAGAGACGAACTGCTAGAGCAATAACTGTTTGCTGAAACCTTGCAGGAGGTTTTGTAGGTCCGGTTTGACTCGGCCGGACAGGATCCACTGCGACACTTTGAGCGCCGCCCTGAGGAACTCCTGCGGCGGTGCAGCACTGATTCGGTGTTACTGTGGACTCCCAGCCAATCCAACATGGCCGACAGGAAGTGGAGAAGCTGGTGAAGCTGTACAGCGTCCGCTCCGTCCGTCTCACCGAGGATCTTTACTAAACGACGCTTTAATAAACACATTTTAAATACGACACAACAAGGTTTTACTGGCACCGTCTGGACTCTATTTCTACTCGATCCGTGGAGGATAGATGACCATGGAAATGAGGTAAAAACACTGCTGGACTCTGAGGCGTTTTCAGGTTGCAGTTGTGCTGAAGGGCTGTTTTCAGTAGCAATAGACCCAGAGTGTGCCTGGATACATGAAGCCAACACGCCACGCCGCCCCTCCACTGACTGACTGGTTCACCGAGTGGCTGCTGCAACATTTGGCCTGTTGGGTAACGAGTCAACGCTCACCGTTTTAACCATTAACAGCCCACAGCCCCCCCCCCCTCCAAACAGCTGAAATCAGGCGGCTGATTGGATCACTAGCTGCTGAAAGGTTCAGATTCACTGAAATCAACATTTGATCACTATGAGAAGTCGTCAGAAACCCAGAGACACCAGGATCAGGTGTGTAAAGATTTGCTGCTCGGTGGTGAAGCGGTTCATGGAGCAGGAGTTCAGATATCCATGGGGGGCAGAAATATGATTATCAGGTTGGTTAGTTTCTATAATCTGTCCTGTGATGGATGCAGATAATATTTACAAAGATGATCCTGATTATCAGTCAGTTTGTCTGTTTTACCTGAGGAAGTGCAGATGGAGCATTCAAGCATGTGGTGACAGTGGAGAGGAACTCGTTCCTCCAGCAGGTCCAGATCCGGGGTAAGTATGAGTTTAAGGCCCACAGGCTTCATCTGGAGGCTTGAAATCAGTTCTTACTGACATGTGAGAACCGATGAGAACCTTGAGGCTTGTTGCCATGTTTTAGCAGAAATATTGATATTTCTCTTCTGATATTTGGTTTCATACTTTCTGATCAGACATGGTGAGGAATGACGTAGTTTCTTATGATTCTTAGCCAGATTAGAGCTATAACAACAGACGGGTGGATGGTCAGTGACTCTGGACGTGTCTCTGACCCGCTGGATGAAAATCGACTGTTTGGCTTTGAATGGAACCGACTGAGAAACAGGAATAATTTCTATAAAAACTAAGAAAAGCTCATTTAAAATCTGCCAATGGGATCAAGAGACAGAAAAGTCTGCACTACAAAAACACAAAGTTACCGAGTTTCTAATCCAAATATTTATTTGAAATAAGAAAAACTGATTTACAAGTAACTAAAGATTAATAAAATAAAACCAGAGATTATTTCAACTCCAGACATGAAGGAATTATTGACTTATACTGAAAAGTTACTAATGAATCAGTTTTAACTTATTTCATGTGTTAAGATTCTGCAATAGAAACTAGATCAAGATTTTGTAACATTTAGTTTTTGCAGTGTAAACTAGAGATACTTTCTATTTGTAAAGTTCAGCTGGACGGTGAAGTGAGGGGAACTTTCTGCACGGAGACCAAACCAAACGTTAAAACATGTCATAAAACCCGGAGCTGCTCTGACTCAGTCAGCTTCTAGCTGTTTTATGTCTATGTAAACAGGTCAGTCTAGAGCTTTTTTCCAGAAGTTGTTGTGCCTTATCTGACTCACTGGGCAGCAAAATGCACAACCTGAAGCTGGTTTCAGTGAATCTGGACCTCGGATTCAGGGTTCAGGTTCAGTCCGAGCACAAACCCAAGCAGCCAGCCGTGAGCGGTGAGGCTAGGTGGCGCTGTGGAGCCCACGTTTGGGTCAGAGGGGCTCTGGGAATCTGCTCCTTCCTTCCCTGTTTGAAACCAAAAGCTGCTTCTTCACCACTGACATCCAAACACGGAGAAAATGCACAGAAAACGTGATTCTTCTTCATTCTTACTGTCGTTCTATTTATTGTGTAATAGATGCAATACAAGCGTTGTGTCACCGAGGTGAGTGATGCTGGACAATAATACAATAATAATGTTTTGAAGTTTTTGTGGATTTTTCCAGGCATCTTCTCACTGCTTCAACCACGTCGCTCCGTTTACACCGCAGCTGGTTTCAGGCGGCTGTCGACCCGTTTTTACTCCGTTTCCATATCCAGAACCTCATATCTCTGTCGGACCACAGGTCCCGACGCCTGAACGCCACAGGAAATATTCCCCCAATCGTAGCTTAGTTAGAGCTAAACAAGCTGCTAAACCCGGCAGAAATATCTCAGATAAATCAGACCAGAAGTTTCCGGTAGTTTAAGTAGACGGCAAAACTAAAATATGAATTTAAAAACTTATGTTTTGGTCCTGAGTTAAAAACGAGTCTGAAGCTTTTCTTCTGCAGACAGCCGGTGAAACCTGGTGTAAAGAGGCGACAGCCGTGCCTCAGTGACCTCTGACCCCACCCTGCTGTTTTAGACACAGTTACACTATTATAATATGAAGATATATATATAATTATATACATATACTTTTTAGTACTTTGAGTTGAAATACTTTTTAGTATTTTGCAAATAAATGTCTCTGTATATAAAAGAAAAAGCCTCCTGTAATAAATGAGCAGAAGTTTAATACTGAATGACATGTTTGTTTGTTTGTTTTGTTTGGTACCAAAACAAAATATTATGTTTACATTTTATTAATAAGTCACTATTTCTTTAAATCCATCTGCGCAGCAGAAACTAAAGATGTTGGAAAAGTAAAATTCTGTCCAGATCAATAAAAATCTAATCGATCAGATCAGAGCCAATAGGAATCCAAGAAACAGAATTTCTGAAGAATTTTATTTTTTAGGAGGCAAATCAAAACTCAAAGGTTACTGTCTGCACTCTGAATACATTAAAACATTAAATATCTTTAAGACAAATCAGTCGATGAAAGTCAACATTTACCAGGATTGGCTACAAATCATTTTTAACTAAAGAAGATTACAGGTAAATATGATTTAATTGACTCTCCTGTTACTAAACATGAGTTTGACAAAAACTTTGTGACAATATTGCAGTTACTAATTTTTTTAAGTGTCTCTCTGAGTGACAGGCTGTGCAGTTTCAGCAGCAGATGTCACCAGAGAGAAATGAATGAAGCAACGAGATCAACAGGTGAGTTCAACTCGAAATAATCTGGAAACCAAAGAGACAAAGACTCAGAGCCTCAGGCGACCCGCTCCTCTACCTGAGGCTGATGACGAGGAACTGCTGGCAGGTGTGTAGAGCCAACACCTGGACCAGCCACCAGGGGGCAGCAGCCGACACCTGGACCAGCCACCAGGGGGCAGCAGCCGACACCTGGACCAGCCACCAGGGGGCAGCAGCCGACACCTGGACCAGCCACCAGGGGGCAGCAGCCGACACCTGGACCAGCCACCAGGGGGCAGCAGCCGACACCTGGACCAGCCACCAGGGGGCAGCAGCCGACACCTGGACCAGCCACCAGGGGGCAGCAGCCGACACCTGGACCAGCCACCAGGGGGCAGCAGCCGACACCTGGACCAGCCACCAGGGGGCAGCCGCCTCCTGGCTCCAGCTGGTCCATGAAGCCAGAACTCCAGTTCCCAAAAGAAGCAAACTGAGAGACGGTAAAACTTCAGCATCATTCATCATGTGGATATTTAAGACATTTTATTCTTTAGTAATCAGGGAGTCAAACATGTTTATCTGCTCTTATTTTGAAACGTGGTTGTGAAGAGATTTTGATCAATAGAGACGAGTTTCAGAATTTTAAACACTTTCTGCCTCTTTTATGATCAGAACATCTGCAGCAAAACCTGAAGAATTACTAGAAACAATATTCAAACATTGTTTCCACGTTTGAAGATATTTTTCAAATTTCAATGATTTAAGGAACTTTCAATGTCAGCAATCAGCTCCAAGTGTTTTCTGGGGCCAATTGGAAATGGTGCCATCCTCCACTAGGGGGCGTTAGCACTCTGCCTATTGCAGTAAACTGCAGGAGAGAAGAGAAAATCACTGTGATTATTCTGCCTTCCTTTTCCAAGGATGTAACAGTGATACTGATATTATCATCTCTGGCTTGTGTTGTTAATCATGGTTATAATTCTGATTATTTGTTTCCTGGTTTAGTTTATGTTTGTTCTTTGTGTCGAGTTATTTCATTTTCCTTGTGAACTCACTGATATTGATAGAGAATGAGTTTATAACTGAACCTTTAAATATGACCTCAGTGTTTCAGATCTCAGTTCATTTTTGACACAAAGAGAAAACATGAAAGTAAAAATGTTTAAATCACCTTGGCAGGGGGCGGAGCCTCAGGTGTCAGTTCTAGTCATGCATCAGGTCAGGAGAAACATGTTCAGACTCAAATGAACAAAAACAGAACAAAGACCATCAACTGGATCAGGGTGAGTGTTAAATTATTGTTCCCTCTGACTGGGACGGAACCAGAACCACAGAACCACAAGTCTGGCTTCATGGATCAATGGTTCCTCTCAGCTTCTGAGTTTTTGTTTGGATCTTTTCTTCAGATTAAATCCAAATTTGAGAATGTGAAAGATTTTGAAAAACAATTTTAAAGCTGCAGGTTTTTAGTTGAGTTGAACTAGAACCTGTTTATTTTACTGGTTCTTTTCATAATGTTCTGCTGTCAGGGAAAAGTTGCTCAGTGAAGATAAAGTAGTCCGACTGCATGCCATGCAGGTGAATCAGGTTCATACTTAACTGGATCCGAGCAGAAAACCAGGAAAAACATTATAAAAAAATTATTCAGACAGAAATAAGAGACCAGATTATTTTAACTCTGTGATATTTTAGGGCATTTTACTGCAGTGTTGGGGCCAAACCTGCAGCATTAATTCTGTATATCTTCAGCAGAAACGATGTTTATTATTGAACGAAACTGACAGACAGAAAATGAGGAAGTTAAAACATATTTTCTCAGTGGGAATCTTGGACCAACCTGCCGGTTCTGATTCTTTCAAAGTTTCAGTTCAAAGTGCTTTACTTGATTTACATAACACAATAAATGAACAGACAAAAAAGAAACGCCGAACTGCACGAGAGTGGCAGAATAAAAATAAGTAATGAACAATTGTTCACAAGTCAGAGTTAATCAATGTTCTGGTTATTATTGATCAAGAAGAGCATAGAAATTATTTTATTCAGGAATTCAGATAATCAACTCTAAACAGATTATAGTCTTTTCTTAAAGGAACTCAATGTTTCAGCAGTTTTTCAGTTTTCTGGAAGTTTGTTCCAGATTTGTGGTGCATAGAAGCTGAAAGCTGTTTCTCCATGTTTGGTTCTGATGCAGAGCAGAACCAGAACCAGAACCTGAGGGGTCTGGAGGGCTGCTGGTGCTTTTGTTATTATTGATTTATTCAGTCTTTTTATAACAGCTGAAGGTATCATGGTTACTTGATTGTGGTGTAAAATGGAACCATGTGCTTGGAAAAATCATAATAACACACCTTTAGCTGAACATCTCCTCCCAACCCCAAACCCTCAGATAAAACAGGCTGGCCAGTGCTGCAGGAAAATGCCTCTCCAGCTGCAGCACCAGTCAGAAAACAGCAGCAGGCTGCAGCAACAACAAGCAACAGCAGCGATCAAACCGGAATCACAGGAATTTCACTGAACAGGTTTGCTGCACTTCAACAGGAATCTGCAAGGAAAAGTTCAACTTCAAACATCAACAAAAGGTTTGAGGCAAGTTCTAAATGCAAAGTGACTCACAAACCAGAAAATGTGTCAAAAGTTCTGTTCTGAATGGGATTACCCAAATAACCTGCCTTCCACATGATCTACTGACATATAGATATACATGAGAAATTATTTTTCACCCTGGAGGTAATGATGTTGCCAAACAACAGTCATAAATGTTATTCAAGGCAAAGCTTTGAGTAATTTGTCGTCTGGTTTTCTGAGTCAGCACTAAGGCGTCCACACTGAGTTCATGATATTATGACATGATATGAAGCTCCATAAAGTTAATGTGACATAACATCACCTCTTTAAACATATTCTCAGAACTAAAGGGTGGGATTTATTTTTGGGCAACGTCCCAAGAGAGACAGTTTGTCACAGAGCTGGTTGGTTGTCTGTCTGTCAGCTCCTTCATTATTTTGAGTCTTCAGTGGGTTTTTCTCGTTTACAGATCAGCTCCACATTCAAAAATCAAGTTGATGTATCTTGATTTTTATCAGGTCAGTTCTCTGGAGAAGCTTGCTAAAGTCATGGTGGAAAACAGGTTTTTTTTTTCTGGTTTAGATTGTAGGTCAGAAAATAAAGTAAAAAAGTCTCAGAATTTGAAGTATTTCAGTTATTATGACAGAAATATAAAAGTAACTGTAAATACCAGCCAACAGACATCAGAAACATCATGAAGTGGTGAAGGAAGGGAACATTCAAAGCCCGATGTTACCTGCTGGAATCAGGTTCCTCTCATCCAATAAACATGATGAGGAGGGGAAGCATAATTTTTCTGCTTTACAGGACAGTTACTGGAACTGGATCACTGGGAACCGGCTGGATCACTGGGAACCGACTGGATCACTGGGAACCGACTGGATCACTGGGAACCGACTGGATCACTGGGAACCGACTGGATCACTGGGAACCGGCTGGTTCTGGTTTCTCTCTCTGACTGACTGAAGTTCAGAAGATGGACCAAAGGAAGACAGAACAGAACCGTCCAGATCCAGTTTTCTGTCCATGAGAAATAATTTCTCCAAAGAATTTCCTCCATACTTCAACCTGAAGCCTCAGACATGAAGTAAGAAACCAGTTTCTGATTGATGTCACTCCACAAAGATATGATGTGGCTAATATTAAGTAGTTGATCTGCAGTGTATGAATAAAATGTAACTTCATTTTTAATTGAAGATAAAGCTTAATAAACACAAACTATGTTAGTAAATCAGTAGTTTGAATGAAGGCTTCAGTGAATTGATGGATGAAAACAAAAACATCGATTCACTGATGTTTCAGTGGTTCACAGAAACAATGAACCACTGGACTTTCTACACTGGGACCAATATTCTGGTAACAGTGGGTCCAGCCTGTGAATTATGAGGGAACTCGAGGTCCAGTTTATAAACTGGGAACGTTCATACTGTCAGCCCTTTCTTTGTTGTCAGGTCTCACTTAATGTGTAGTTTGTTTCTGCACAAGTTGTGTGTGTCTTCATTAGCATGGATTCCTCAGTGTTATGTGGATAATGTCTGTGAACGTGCAGCAGTTTTTGTCGACTTCACGCTGATGATGTTTTCAGTGACACTCGGCAAAGAAGAACCTCAGAATTGTAGTTTTGATGGATCCAAATGAACTTAGATATTTAACTGTGTCATAGAAATGATTTGATAACCCAAACATAATTTAAATAATTCAGACTAGCTGATTAGCTTGTGATACATAGCATATGATTTTTCTCCTCCACACTGATCAGCTCTCATAGCAAAAGGCCTCCAGATCTGCTAATGGAAACAAATCTGATGGGGACGGATTGAGGCAGAACAACTTCCAGCCACAACTGGGGAGTCTGACCCAGTTGGACGTCTCACTGTGGACCAGTAGCTGTATGATGGATGAGCTGTTGTGCTTTCTAGAGTAAAATGAACAAAGTAAAACAAAAAATATATTCCATGGATGTGATCCAGACCAGTAGAACCCATGAAGATAATGTTCGGATTGATCCAACAGAACTTTACATTTTCTTTTGCTTTGCAGCAGTTTGTGTCCAGACATTATTAATAATAATCAATTTTATTCATAATACATTTTCATATCAAAAACAGTATAAATCTAACTGGACTGGCTTGTAGATTGCAGTCTGATAGAAGCAAGGCAGCCCTTCAGACCGGGAATCAAACCAGAAATCCTCCCATTCGCAGGGAAAACTCCTGCTTCTGCTTCCTGCATCGCCCCTTCTTGATTGATGTTAATGGCATGTTTGTGTTTCAGAGGTCAGAACCAAAGATGGAGACCAGAACCTTCAGCATCCAACTGTCCCTCTACGCGGAGTGACCGGTCCATTGAAAAACCTCCATTGTTCAGTAATGAACCTGGACCCTCAGAGTAAGAAACCAGTTTCTAACTGGTGGATGTGACTCTGCAGAGACCAGTCAGAGTTTAAACTGATTTCTGCTGCAGGGAGACATAAACATAGTTTTGGTGCTCTGACAGGGGGCATCATGATAGTGACTCTCCATTACAGCCAGCCGCCTCTGCCTGCAGGTGTTGGTGTCACATGTGATCCAGACCAGTAGAACCCAGTTATAAAGATAATGTTCAGGTTGATCCAACAGATCAATTTGAATGTTTCATTCTAGAGCAGTGGTCTTCAACCTTTTTATTACCACAGACCGGTCAAGACTTGGCAAATTTGCTGCAATGTTGCTATGGTAATGCTTACATATCCCTTCAAAATAAGATACAGATGCGCCACAAAAACAAACATTTTACTTTGGTGAACATTTTACCTCAGGATAAGGACTAATGGAGCCCTGAGCTGGTTTCTCCATCTGGGAGATGAGAGACACTAAAGTGATGCTGATGCTCAGGGAGCCACCTGGTCGCTATGGTGACACAGTTTGAAGCTTCGTGACCTCATTACCATCCGGTCACCAGGTGATGCAGAGCAGCTGGACTGTGGGAATCAACCCACCGGGATAAATCCATCCTCCTGTCTTTCCGGGCCTTTTCCCTTCAGAGAAACTTTCCAAAGAATCTGATTTGTTTTTTACTCATTTTGCTGCTTGTGGCTCAATGTTGGTGGCAAGACGTAACCAAGACGTACCAATTGGTCCACGGACCAGTACTGGTCCATGGCCTGGGGTTTGGGGACCACTGTTCTAGAGCATTAAATCTGCAGCTTATTCTGCAGCAGTTTGATTCTTATTGATTAATGTCATCTGAATTACAACATGTTTGTGTTTCAGAGGTCAGAACCAAAGATGGAGACCAGAACCTTCAGCATCCAACTGTCCCTCTACGCGGAGTGACCGGTCCATTGAAAAACCTCCATTGTTCAGTAATGAACCTGGACCCTCAGAGTAAGAAACCAGATTCCGTACATATTGGTGGATGTGACTCTGCAGAGAGCAGTCAGGGTTTAAACCAGTACTTCTAAAATAGTACTGAACCTGGGGCCCGCTCCCCCAGGAGCAAGGTATCATGAGTGGTGCAAGAAGCAGGAGTACTTTATTATCATCTTTATTCATGCTTGACTGATGAACAAGCCTCTGGTCACTAGGTGGCAGCAGTGTTCGAAGCAGACATCATCAATGTTCTTACTCAGCTTCTGGTGCCTTGTTTTGGGTAAACCTTGATGAACATCTTTAGCTTCAGTAGGACAACCCCAGCCTGTTAGTGAACTATTTCAGTGATGAAGAAATGTCTTCACAGAGGGAGGAAGAGGAGCAGCGTTGGTGAGGAGGAGCAGCCGTCCTGCTGTGCTTTGTGTCAGGAGGTTCTGATGGATCCGGTCTCTACCAGCTGTGGACACTGGTTCTGCAGACACTGCATCAGGTCCTACTGGGACCAGTCTGCTCCATCTGGACCCTCCTCCTGCCCCCAGTGTGGAGAAAGACCCAGAACAGGAGCTGGACTGCTGATAGCCAATCAGAGCAGCTGTGCTCCAGGTGAGACTGAACACCTCCAATCAGAGCTTCCTTCTGTCTGTTGAACCTGTTTTTAAAACATCTTTTTGTGATCGGTTATTTCAACTAATTCTTTGTATTTCAGCTTATGTAAATGTCAATATATGCATATGACCCAGAAACCTATTGGTTTTGCTGTGAAGTGGGTCTATTTTCAGCCCTATGTGACAATGCATTGAAATTGAACATCTCCTTAAAGCTGATGGTCATACTGATGCATGAAGAAAGAGATGGGAAAAGCAGCCTGCTGCACTGCTGTTTTTTCAAAAAAGTATAGGGTCTTAGTCTGAATGACAGAGAATTTTATTTACTTTGACAAAATATTACAATTTACAAGGTATATATTTGTATGTAAAATGTAATTCTAACCATCACACTTAATTCCTAATTTTATACATTATTTTGTTCCAACTTAGTCACACAAAATCATGGTTTCAGTATTGGTTATCTTTTCTTCTGTGTTTCAGCCGATGTTGGTCTGCTAGAAGCTTTAGTAAAACTGTAGAAGCTTATCATATGCCACATCAAAGTTAAGGGCAGGCTAACAACATATTGGTGTCCATGACCTTTTGGTGGCAACATTTTTTGGGCAATTTTTTGCTGCAGTGTATATGCAGCATGTCATGTAATTTCCTGCCTAATTGTTCTATAAACACATTCAGCTCAGTCTTTGATGGAGAAATTACATGTTACAGATAGTTTTATTCCAGCTAAATCACACAATGTCCTGTTTTTTTTCCTATAAATATGTTTTCTTCTTTGTTTTAGAATATGTTAGTCTGCAGGAGGTTTTAAAGGAACATAAGATCAGTTTGAAGCAGAGATGTGAATGTGTGACTGAAGGAAGTGATGAAACAGGAAGTAGAACCCTCCTCAACAGGATCTACACTGATCTCTACATCACAGAGGGACAAAGTGAAGAGGTTAATAGTCAACATGAGGTGAAGCAGCTGGAGAGAGCTGCCAATATCCAGAATCTCCATGACTCTCCAATCAGGTGCCATGACATCTTTAAATCCTTGCCTGACCAACATGGATCCATCAGAGTGGTTCTGACCAACGGCGTCGCTGGTGTTGGAAAAACCTTCTCAGTGCAGAAGTCCACTCTGGACTGGGCAGAGGGCTTGGAGAACCAAGATGTCAGTGTGGTAGTTCTGCTTTCGTTCAGAGAGCTGAACTTGATCAGAGATGAGCAGCACAGTCTTCTCACGCTGCTCCATGTTTTCCATCCAACACTCCAGAAGCTCCCAGCAGAGCAGCTGGCTGTCTGCAAACTGCTCTTCATCTTTGATGGCCTGGATGAAAGCAGACTTTCACTGGACTCCAGGCAGCTGGTTTCTGACGTCACACAGAAGTCATCAGTCAATGTTCTGCTGACAAACCTCATCATGGGGAACCTGCTTCCCTCTGCTCTCATCTGGATAACTTCCAGACCTGCAGCGGCCAATCAGATCCCTCCTTCATTTGTTGCTAGGGTAACAGAAGTACGAGGCTTCACCGACTCCCAGAAGGAGGAGTACTTCAGGAAGAGGTTCAGTGATGAAAAGCTGTCCAGCAGAATCATCTCCCACATCAAGACCTCCAGGAGCCTCCACATCATGTGTGGAATCCCAGTCTTCTGCTGGATCACTGCTACAGTTCTGGAGAACATGATGACCTCAGAGCAGAGAGGAGAGCTGCCCAAGACCATGACTGACATGTACTCACACTTCCTCCTGGTCCAGACAAAGAGGAAGAAGAACAAGTACCATGGAGGACATGAGAGAAGTCCACAGGAGCTGAAAGAGGCTGACAGGGAAGTTCTTCTGAAGCTGGGGAGGCTGGCGTTTGAACATCTGGAGAAAGGAAACATCATGTTCTACCAAGAAGACCTGGAGCAGTGTGATCTGGATGTCACAGAGGCCTTAGTGTACTCAGGAGTTTGTACAGAGATCTTCAAAAGAGAGAATCTGATCTTCCAGAAACCAGTCTACTGCTTTGTTCATCTGAGCATTCAGGAGTTTCTGGCTGCAGTTTACATGTTCCACTGTTTCAAAACCAAGAAAAAAGAGGTGATGGAGAAGTTCTTGAAGAAACATATTACCAACTTGAAAATAAAGGTGAGGAAGAACTTGCTGCAGAAAGAAAACTGTGAAACAGCTCTGGAGAACTTCATGAAAAAAGTAATGAAGAAATCCCTCAGTAGTAAAAATGGCCACCTGGACTTGTTTGTTCGTTTCCTTCATGGCCTTTGTGTGGGATCCAACCAGAGAATGTTAGGATGCCTATTGGGTCAGACAGAGAACAGCCTTGAAACCACTCAGGGAATCATCAACAACCTTAAAGAGATTAAGACTGATAAAATCTCTCCTGAAAGATGCATCAACATTTTCCACTGTCTGATGGAGATGAAGGATCTCTCAGTTTATCAGGAGATCCAGCAGTTCCTGAAATCAGAGAATAAATCAAAGAAGAAGCTTTCAGAGACTGAATGTTCAGCTTTGGCCTACATGCTGCAGATGTCAGAGGAGGTTCTGGATGAACTCGACCTGAAGAAATACAACACAACAGAGAATGGGCGACTGAGACTGATTCCAGCTTTGGGAAACTGCAAAAAGTCTCGGTGAGTCCAAATGTCTTCATTGCATAAATGCTGATTCAGCACTATTGTCCAAATGTTTACTCTTGATTACTCGCGTTGCTTTTGAACGTTTATGCCTGTAACTTTCAGGGATTTCAGGAACTGCTGGTTCACCTTGTGATGGGATTCATCATAAACCTGGTCAAAAAAATAAATACTTGCTAACTTTTTCATAATTTATTTAATCTTTATGCAAATGACAAAACAAACAATACAATCGCTCTAAGCTTTGAGTTGTTGTACCACTAATTTTTTCTATTAGTGGTAGCAGTAGCTGGTGTTTGGCTCTTCTGGTACTTTTACTGATGTCTTTATCTGCCTCTATCATATCATATATTGATTTATATGCATGCTTATTTTAGCTGCTATGATGCCTGACAGCAGCTTTCATATTGAGGAGAGACAAGTTATTGGTTGGTAGTTGGATAGGATTGTTCCCTTCTGGGAGTCTTTTATGATCAAGACTTTTTAACCCTCACTCAGCCATTCAGGGTGGGTCCATTCTTCAAGAGTTGGTTAATTTGTACTTCTAGGAACTCATGGAGTGAAATAAACTTCTTCAGTCAGCAGAAACTGTTCAGTGCTGTCCAGTTTTTCCTACCCAGATATTCTAATCATGTCATAAGATGTTTTGGTTTTGTTTGAAATATTTAAATCCGTATTACTGGATCAAACATTAAAATCAGTGTGATAATTTGTTTTTTCTGTGTGTTTATTTTGGTTATTGTGTCAGTGGAATCTCTGTTGTCCTGTCTACCCACTGATTGGTTACACCTGTTCCTTGTTTCTCCTGATTGTCTCCCTGTGTATTTAAACCCACCTGTGTGCCTTGTGGAGTCTGCTGTCTATGTGATTGTTACCAGCTGCTACTTTAGCCTTCAGCACATCTGTGCTGCCTGGATTATTGTACTGATGCATTAAATTAATCATTTCTCATCACTTCCACTGTGTCTCCCTCACCACTCTGCCACCGCTATTTTGACAAACAGTAGATCATATTTCAGATTTTTTTGGTTTCAGTAAAATTAATTTTCTACTTTTTATTTGTTCATAGTTCAGTTTTAACCTGCATCCTGTCAGTTTCAACTCATGTTTTTTCTTTTTACAGCCTGAGGGACTGCAGTTTGTCGGAGTTCGGCTGTGCTTCTCTGGTCTCGGTTCTGAAATCCAACTCTTCACATCTGACAGAACTTGACTTGAGCTACAACAAAGACCTGAAAGATGCAGGAGTGAAGAAAGTCTGTGGATTTCTTCAAACTCCCTTCTGTAAGCGCCAGAGGTTGAAGTAAGACACCATGATTTATTTGACTTTTGCTATGACAAAGTTTTGTTTGAATTGCAAACATTTATTTTAAGTGGTTACCAAAATAACAGTATAGATACTGCTAAATGACCGACAGGGAGAATTATGTATAACTAGAAGAAAGATGAACAGTGAGGTCAGAAAGGTCTAGATCAGGGGTGTCAAACTCCAGTCCTCAAGGGCTGCTGTCCTGCAGTTTTTATTTGTGCCACAGGTACAAAGCACTGGAATGAAATGGTTTAATTACATCCTTCTTGATTCCAACATCATGATGGATTAAAATTCACACACCTGATGAATTTGTGCCGATGCACAGAGATTTTCACCTTTACGCACATAGTATATCATGGAGGTAACTAAAGCAATAAAAACATGCCATCATAGCATCTCTGAACTGAAACATGAACCAATGGGTCTCACTATCTGGGACCTGACAGCACATTGAAGTGTTAAGGAGGCTTTGGAGCAAATCTGATGGAGAATAAATTCATCCTCCCTCACTCAGTGTCTTGCCAATTTCTGTTCACTTTGAGAGATGTTCCCTAATTTAAAAACTTTAGCTACTGCTTGTAATTCCAGCCTCCAGTGCTGCTAGGGAGTGTGGATCAATAGATCTGGAGACTAAATATCCAGATCTATTGAATCAATCGGTGGATCTGGAGTCATTTTAAACCAGATGAAAACATGCCGAAATTGCAATTTGGTTTTGCGAGATTTCAATAATTCATATCACAATTGGATGGAAACATAGACAATGACTGGCAGCAAATACAGAGGAAACTCCCCTTAAGAGGAAGAAACCTTCAGCAGAAGCTGGCTCAATGTGAGTAGTCACTTGTGATGTACCAGTATTTTCTGTGTTAACGTATATTAATGAACAGCTCTGTCAGAGTTTGGCTATTAAAGTCGATTTTGAAGTACCACTGTACACCAGACATAATATGTTCTATTTCTGCATGTTTTAAGTCTTTATTTGTTATTTCCATTTTAACACGCATCATGCTGACCTCAGTTTACTTTTTTCTTCAGATTGATGAGCTGCAGTTTGTCAGAGATCAGCTGTTCTTCTCTGGCCTCAGCGCTGAAGTCCAATCCGTCCCATCTGACAGAACTGGACCTGAGACAGAACAACCTGAAAGATGCTGGCGTGAAGGAGCTCTGTGGTTTTCTACAGAATCCTGAATGCAAACTACAGATCCTGAAGTAACCTATGATGTTTTTGTGATTTTTATTTGAAAAGTCTGTTGATAAGCAAAGTTCTGTGGCCTATCAACCATAGACACTCCACACTCGGGTCCAATTAATGTTTCTTTCTTTATTCCATTTTCTCCATGATTTATAAATAACCTGAAACAATGAGCTGGACGCCAGTATTATCCAGAACTTCCAAGAATCCAGTGAATTTAGACCTGGAAATGGAAGAAATTCCTATTCCCAGCAACATTTCCAGCAAGTTTTCAAACTTAAGCTGAAAAGTTGCTGAAAATAAGACAACTGGAATCTATACCTACTAGTACATGCATCCTCACATGGCAGGCAGAGGGAGGTTCAAGCATTAGCCTAATTTCTGCCTTGTTGACTCGAGTGAGAAGACGTGACTTAATAGGTTCCAAAATGTTATGTTTGTTTTAGGTATGTATGCACAGACATGCGATAAGCATTGACATCATTTCTGCATTAATATACCATCCAGCCATTCACCCATCCATTATCATGCACGTTTATCCCAAATGGGTGTGCAGTTAGCATGGATCCCATGGTAGACACTCGTAGTGTAAATTGGGAGTCACATGAACAAATATGGAATCACTGAATGATGCTTCTTTCAAAAGACTCTGGAATAATTCATGTTCAAATATACATGTTTCAGTACCAGCTTATCATTTGTCCCCGTTGTCTCCAAAATTCATCCTGACTGGTGAAGCAGAGTTTGAGCTGAAGCCAGCAGGTCTTTATTGAAGCAGCAGCATGTTGGCATTAATATTCATGAGACTCTTTAACTGATTCTGTGTGACTGGTTAACCTGCATCCTGTTGGCTTCAGCTTATATCTTTTATTCTTTTCTCAGACTAGAGAGCTGCAAGTTGTCTAAAAGTAGTTGTGCTTCTTTGGCCTCTGCTCTGACATCCAACCCCTCCCATCTGACTGAACTGGACCTGAGAGGAAACGACCTGAAGGAGTCAGATGTTCAGCAGCTTCAGGATCTTGTAAAGACTCTGAGGTCAGTGTATGAGTGAAGCGAGTCCAGCAGTTTCAGCAGCAGTGGTGGACAAAGCACTCAACTCTGGTGCCTGATGTAAAAGTATTGATACTCAGGTCAACATTTGCTCAACTTGAAGTAAAAGAAGCTTGGTTAAAAGTTCTTAAGTACTTGGTTTTGAAAATACTTAAGTATTTAAAAGTACATTAGCTTAAAAGTACAGAGGTACTCAAAAGAATAAATGAGATTTTCTAATATCAGTGGTTTGTTGTATTTTTTTGAGAGCTCATACAGGTTTTTATAACTCGCCGAGACCGCTAAATGATTTAAAGACATGGAGAAATACTACAGTCCAAAAAGTCTAAACCAGCTGCTAACACTTTAGCACAAAAAGACAATATTTTCTTTTTTGTTCATCTAAGATGTCCTCGCTTCTCAAAATGAAAACAGGAGAAACTGTTTTGTCCCCACAAACAGGAATACTGGCAACGATGCAGAAAAGCTTTAAAACAACTGATCAGGTTGATGTTGGTCACAGCTCTGAGATCAGTCTGACTGCAGCCTGGAAACCACTGGCTCTGATTTCACAAACCATCATTCATTTAGTCAGCAGCTGCTCTTTCTGCTCAAGTCCACTCCTCCCATCTGGACATGTGTCCTCCTGTCCTCAGTCTCATCCAGATGTGTTCAGGTTCAGCCTCCATGTTGGTCAGTCAGCTGATGTTCCAGCAGCAGATGAGATGTTCATCAGCAGCAGTTTGTGTCTAAATGCAGCAGCAGCAGATCCATCCTCCAGTGTTGGAGCAGCAGTGAAGCCTTCAGGACTCTCAGCAGTTTGTTTCCACTGTGGACTTGAGTGGAACCTGCAGAGGAAGCAGACTGGATGCTGAAAGTGTGTGTAGGTGTGTGAGCTTGGAGCTCAGTGTGTTCACTGCAACACGTTAAGATGAGAGCTGAAAGGAAGCTGCTCTGAACAGGACTGAAGGCCCTGCTGCTGTTTCTACTGGATGTGCTGCGTCACTGACTGCTGCTGGAGAGAAGCTGGAAACTCACTGATCTGATCTCTGCTTCTTTCTTCTCTCTGCAGGTGATGTCACCATCTTGAAAAGAAGAGAATCGATTCTGTTTCCTGCTGATCCTCAGAAGCTGCAGCAGTTTGAGCCTAAAGAGAATGACTGGATCATGATGACCTTTGACCTGAAAGATTTTCATCATGTTTATTTTCTCATGTTGGTCATTTAATGTCTGATATTTTGTTTCTTTCTTTGGATCGATGAAGATGAAATTGAAACTCAACTCCGTTTAGAGACTTTTGTAATTTTTATCTGAATTTGAAAAGTTTTTTTTCTATCTGATTAATTTTCATTCTGTGCCCAAGAAACATTAAATAAAGCTCAACTCCAAAATTTCCATGTTGATGCAGATTTTGCATCAACATGGAATTTTTTTTTTTGTTATTTTAAATGTTTTCTGAAAATGTTTCATAAGATAGTGTCATTTTATCTGCTGCTGCTGCAAACAGCTCTGTGAATTAATGAGGATTTCTTCAATTAGACAATGAAACTTTTTGATTTTAAATAAAATATTTTCATTTCATTCTTCAGATAAAGTTTTATTTGCTCCAGCGTCTCCTTTTTGTGAGAAACACTTTTTGGATCAGGCCCAGAAAGTAATTTTGATGATAAATGAGAAAAATAATGACCCTGACTAAAAATTTAACATAGAGAGTCTGTCATTTTGTCTAATACTGGTTTTTTTCTTCAGATCCATAAAGATTTAATTAATTCTAAGATCCCTTTAGTGATGTTTTGATCTGGAATTGTTTCAACTGTAAAGTTTATCTTTTTTTTCTCACTGAGTCATTTTCATTCTGTAACCAAGAAATATGAAATAAAACTCAATTCAACAGATTCTGGGCTGCATGTTTGCTTCATTCTGATTCAGTTTTTGCATGTTTTGATATTTTAGATGTTAATGCAGATGATTCATAAACTCATCATTTTATCTGCTGCTGCAAAAAATTCAGTGAGTTAATGAGTATGTCTTCAATTAAAGAATAAAACTTTTTGGTGATTTTAAATAAAATATTTTTATTTCAATCTTCATAAAAGTTAAAATCTAAAACTTGGTAAAGATAAAGTTTTATTTGCTCCAGCATCTCCTTTTTGTGAGAATGGCAAACACTTTTTGGAGCAGGTCCAGAAAGTGATTTTGATAGTAAATTATGATAACAGTGATTGATGATGAAAAGAGGGAAAAATAATGACCAACACAATGTTAGTAAAAATGTAACATAGTGACAATAGATTTTCTTCAAAAATGAATTAAGTGTCATATAGTTTGTCAATTGAGAAAACAAAGTCATTAGTTTTAACACTTTAATTTTGGCAGGGCCTTAACTTGTATGTTTTGTTGCATTATTTGAATGTATTTTATAGCAGCTTTTGAAAACACGTATTTTAATGAATTAAATTGTTGCTGATATTCACCATTAAAAGATGTGAAAACAGCTTCAGATTATTTACCAACTGCTCAATGTTAATGTTCTTCTGTCAGGAGGAACCTTTGACAGGTGTTTCCGTCGAACCATATTGAGGAACGGACCAAACACAGTCTGGCTCCTGAATTTAAACAGTGGACATTAAATCCCTCAGGAACTTTTTATTTTCAGGTTAAAATGAAGTTTCGGGGGAAAATAACCGACATCGCGTGTTTGAACCATTTCACCAGTGAGTCCATTAAACTGTTAGCATGTTAGCTTGTTGAAATGCTAATGCGTTAGCTTGTTAGTGTGATAAATGTGATGAAATGTTAACTTTAGGTGACTAACAGCTCACAGTTTAAATACAGTTAAACAGTTAAAATATTTGTTCAGATAGAAAAACTGTCTAGAACTGAAAAAGCTTCCAGTGGCTAACTTATTAACTAATAACAGATTAGGTTAATCGATCAGTTTAAGTTCAGTTGTTTTAATGAAACTCATCGTTTTTCAGTCTGTTGTTGGTTAATAAATAAAATTATTTAATCCAACAGCAGAGGCTTTATGTGAGTTTTATCTGTGAAATAATTCCAGAGAATCTTCCAACATAAATCCTGAATACCTTCAGGTTCCAGCATTTAGCCTGATCCTGAGACCAGGTTCCAGCATTTAGCCTGATCCTGATACCATTTAGCCTGATCCTGAGACCAGGTTCCAGCATTTAGCCTGATCCTGAGACCAGGTTCCAGCATTTAGCCTGATCCTGAGACCAGCTGTGTGTCTAGCTAAACTCCTCTGTCCAGGAGTGGTGACCACCATCTCTAAGCTCACCAAGACCTGCGTCCTGCGGCTGACCCCAGACCACCTGTTCTTCATCCTGCCGGGGAAAGTGACCAACGGAGGAGTCGGCATGTGGTGTGAGCTGCTGCAGGTCTGATGGTTTCATCTTCAGTCACAAACTGCAGCTTCAGCCTTTAGTCTCTGGCTGGAGGAACCTGCAGCTTTTCCATCTGAGGAAGATTCCTGATTCTTTTAACATACAACAGGTTTCATCTGACTATCTAATTACATTCTAGATATCTAAAAATACAGTTTGATTAGTTACAACTAGATTTTGACATTCAGGAATAGTAATTTAAGATATCAGTGTTTACATTCTGACTAGTTAGAATAATTCAAGATAAATTCAAGGACATCTCAACAAGTCAAATTCTAGTTTTAGTGACCGGTTCTGCTCTCCTGCAGGCCAACTTCTTCCAGGAGTACCAGATGGAGGGCGTGACCTCTGAGGTCCAGGAGATCTGCCTGGAGGTGAGTCCAGAACCCTGGAGCCGGGCCCTGAAGACGGTCCAGTCCGCCAAGTCAGTGAAGCTGAAGCTGACCAGGAAGCACTGCGCCTGTCTGACCGTCGCTGCCGAGCTGGTGAGCAGAACTCTGGTTCTGTTCTGATGTTCTCTGAGCATTTAGAGAACCAGAACCAGAACCTGACTGGCAGAGGTTCTGTGATGCTGCGGGCCAGAGGCTGGGTCAGACCCGACTCTGGGTCAGAACTTAGTTCCCTCTTCCTCTGAAGGTCTTTCTCTGTAATTGATGAATCATTTCTTCAGAGTGAATGAAGTTCAGTGGTTTGTCTGGTGACCTCTGACCCCTGACCTCCATGTGTCCCGTCAGCCCACCCTGTCCAGCGGCGGCAGAGTCGTCACTCACGACGTTCCTGTCGACGTGATTCCTCGAAGGCTCTGGCAGGAATTCCAGGAAGCCGGCGTTCCGGACTTTGATGTGAGGATCTTGTGGGTCGTCTTTCAGTCCCAGCCTCTTCATCCTCCTCCTCCTCTTCCTCCTCCTCCTCTCCTCTCTTCCTCTTTCCTCCTCCTCTTCCTCCTCCTCCTCTTCCTCTTTCTCCTCCTCTCCTCCTCTTCCTCCTCCTCCTCCTCCTCCTCCTCCTCCTCCTCCTCCTCCTCTTCCTCCTCCTCCTCCTCCTGAATCGTCTCGTCTTCATCCCTCCTCCTGATTCTCTCCAGGTGAGCGTCTACCTTCCTCCCCTGAAGACGATGAAGAGTGTGGTGGACAGGATGAAGAACCTCTCTAACTTCCTGGTAGGACTCCCAGCTCTGACTGGTCCCGGTCCAGTTAGATCCCGGTTCTGTTCATCTGTCAGAACCTTCCCTCAAACTGCCACCAGATGGCGCTGCAGCATCAGAGCCTCAGTCTGGTTCTGCTTCATGGATTCATATTCGTCTCCTTGACGACGTCCCAGTAAAACCGGTACCTGCTGCTTCACATTATGGTCTGGACCAGTGGAGCTCAGCTCCGACCAGAACCAGATCAGTTACCATGGAAACAAGACAACATGTTGCCTTAACTGGGTTTTTCTAACAGATTATTAGATCAGTTCCAAGCAGCCAAAGAAAAACTTCAGAAAAGTTTTAGTATAAAAAATTCAGAGTCTTTGAAAGGAGAGAGAAAAACTAAGTTTTAATATATATATTTTATTTTATCTTTATTTCCTGAAGACTTCTGGGAAAATATTCCGAGTTCGATCATTTCCTGACGGTCCAACATGTTGGTGCCACATTTCACTGATCAGTGATTCTTTCATTTCGTTCTGCAGCTTTAATATTTCGAACCAGACCTATAAAAGAAAACACTGCTTCCTCCTGTTTAGTCTTTCTGACTCGTTTTACTCCAGATAATAATCCGACTCTCCTCTCCTCATCCGGAGGTTTGATGTTCTGGAATCTTCTAGTTGATGTGGAGAAAAGAAACGTTTCAGGAAAGTTTGTGTGTTTCCAGGTGATGGAGGCCAACCTGAACGGAGACATGAACCTGAAGATCCAGACCGATCTGGTTTCTGTCACCACTCACTTCAAAGACCTGGGGAACCCAGCAGGGGGTAAAAACATCCAGAACCTGTTAGTCCCATCCAGAACCAGAACCTGTTAGTCCCATCCAGAACCAGAACCTGTTAGTCCCAAACTTCAGCCTCTGATTCCAGCAGTTCAGGTTCCTTCAGGATGAATCTGATTTATTTACTAATGAACCAAAATCTCAGCTGTTGGTTTCATAAAAGGAGCTGAAGGAGAGAACGAGACGTCTGAAGTCCTGGTTCTGGTTCTGGTTCTGGTTCTGGTTCTGGTTCTGGTTTCTTCTGTCTTGTCTGATTGGATCAGACTGACTGAACGTCCCCGTGTCTCTGCAGGCGATGACTCCTCCCAGGACGGAGGTCCGTCTCAGAGCAGAGACCCAGAGGTCATGGCAAAGGTCACGGTGGACATCAGGAAGCTGCAGCAGTTCCTCATGGGTCAGCAGGTCAACCCCAGCAAGGCCCTGTGCAGTGAGTCCCGCAGCCGTTTCTGAGTTCATCCAGAACCACAAACCTCCATTTATGGCTCGTTTTCTAGCTCCCATCACCCAGGTTGGTCCAACAGAACCGGCTGCTTTGGGCTTCCAGAACCTGCAGGTCCAAAGCAGCTGTTAGTTTCTAAGCCCAGAAACAACCAGCTGTGTTTGTGTTGTTGTTGTTTTGCTCCACAGACAGAACCTGGAGGTCGGCTGTGGGTCGGAGTTCTGTTGGACCCGGCCAGCCGGTTCCAGAATAAGTCCGTTTTAGGACTGAAGTGGTTCTTCTGCAGCAGTTAAAGTGTCTCTGGTTGTTGTCTCCTCAGATATCGTCCATCAGAACGTGGTCCACCTCGTCCTGCTCCATGAAGACGTTTCTCTGCAGTATTTCATCCCTGCTGTGGCCTGATCCTCTGGTTCTGGTTCTGGTCGGGTTCACTGGGAGTTGGCAGGTTTTTTCTCTACTGGACCCGGAGGAGCAGATTCAGAACCGCCATCCAGACTTTATAAAGACTTTACCTGCTGACCTGAGCTGCTGCACTATTCATTAAATCTTTATATTTAACAGAGATGAAGGATTCAGTGTCTGAATCGTTTCTGATTAAATTCTGTAGATTTTAAATCTGCTGGATCCAAAAAACCTCCATGTGTTCCTGCTTTGCCCTGTGACCCGGTGACCCGTCCAGCAGGTTCTCCACCAGCCCTCCTCCACCCTTCCTCTGATGGAGGCTTCACTTCAATCCAAGAAAATAAAACATCAATCAAGATTCAGTTTTTGGAATCCATTGTTTTGTATTCAGATGTTGAGTCTGAGTACAAAAGAATCATGAATAAGGATTAAATAAAAAAAGTTTATTATTAAAGTGATTAAAACAGAAGATTAAGTCGTGTCAGTTTTGAAACTTGTTTTATTTTTTCTGTTAATTTCCTTTGGTCTCTGGAGCAAACCGCCAATAAAACACAAGAGAAGAAGAAAGAAAGTTCTGGGTAAAGGAGGTTATCACAACTTATTTGTCAAAAAAAAGATAAATAAAAATGGATTAGTTTTATTTCTTCCGTTTTCTCCTTTCCACACTCCAGGTCAGTAGGGGGCGGTATTGCACCTGTGTAGTTGATCTGCAAACCGCCATTTTATTCCATCAAAAGAAGAAGAAAATTATCCCGCTTCAGTTTATCAGCTGAACTCGTCCTAAGTTACCCACCATGCTAACAGCCCGCCATGCTAACAACTCACCATGCTAACAGCCCGCCATGCTAACGTTAGCCTGAGTAAAGATATTCTTCAGCTGCTGAAGGATTTCATCACTTCTGCTGGAGGAAACTGAAGTTCAGAGAAAATGTGAGTTATTTTGGAGAAATGAACCTTTATAACTGCAGGAGAATCACTAGCTAGTTTTACTGCTAGCAAAAATTTAAATCTTGATGATCTGCTGTTTACACTAAATAATTAAAATCTGTTTTTCTAACCTGAAGCTGATGATCATTAATGTCACTGCCGATAAATAGAAAACTGCTTCAGAGAGAGTTTATCAGCAGCTGGAAGCCGAAAGTGTCAGAACTGGAAGCTAAGTTAGCATGCTAGGCTAACAGGCGCGAAAATTCCAGATTGTGAATATATGAAAGTTAGCATCGTGTGTCTGTGGATCCTTTAATCTGATAAACTAGTGGAAACTTTATCATTTGGTGCTGATGAAGATCTGAGGCTCCAGCTGTTTGGTCTGAACTCGGAACCAACATGGCGCCTTCAGAACCTCAGATGGATCATCATCACCCAGAACCCAAAGACTTTACAGGATTCAGGTTTACCATAACTAGCATGTTAGCATAAATTAAACCAATGGAAGGAAATACACTGGGGGTCTGAATATATTTTATCAGTCAGCGTTTAGATTTAATCTGCAGCAGCTGATTTGATTCTGCTTCAAATATAAAGTTCATAAAGGTTTGGATCATGTGGCAGATTAACTGATTAATCTGTTGATAATCTCTAATTCATTTGTTGTAATTTTAAACTTTAATTAGTTAATAGACCTATGCTTCTCTAGCAAATTTTGATTAATTAAAAAAAAAACTTATCTTGTACAGAATGACAGGAAAACATCTAAATATGAAGGGAACAAACTGGTGTGTTGAACATTTATTCAGTTTGTTGCATCCAGCCTGTCCTGATGTTTAAAACAACCAGAGCCAATAAAATAACCCTAATCTCTCATAAATAAATCTAAGAATGTTTTTGGCCCTAAAACTTTGTTTTCCTCTACAGTTTAAATTACAGCAGGTCACAAGGTCACAATCATCCTCAGCTGACTTACTAGACAACTTTTAGTTTTATTGTTTGATCTGTTAATAAACCTTCATCACAAATGATATAACATTCCATAAGCTTGACTGTATTCTCCTGCAGAGACTTTACTTGAGGACAGAGGCCACATTAAATTAACTTAAGCATCTCTGCTAAAGTTTTATTTGTACGTTATCCAGTGGCTGATGGGAAAGGTGCTGGTGTTGCTGCCATATTTTAAATATATCAATATGTATTGATTACTTAGCTGCTGCTGCAGTAATTAATATTTTTTCAATTGAATGCACTGAACCTTTTTCTAAGGGGACAATAGATTTAGATTCTGTTCTTGTTTCTGTTGATTTTAATAAACATGTTATTAACTCTGACACTTTTTCATCGTGATTTTATGACTTACCAACATTTGACTTTGGACGGTTTACTGCTGGACCAGATCTTCTTCAGGTTCTCCTCTAGAGGTCTTACTACTGTTGGTTCTTGGTGTTTCTGACATGTTTTGCCTTTTTTCAGTGTTGATATTGGGATCAATTGGCTTCACAAATATAAGATGCCATACTTGTTCCTTCCTTCTTATCGACATGGGAACAACTGTTAAATATGCAAATACTGAACATTATGACATTTATAGCTTTAGCTAATTTGCAATGCACGTCCTCAGATAGGTCTTTAACATCATCACATACCTGTAACTATATATTCACGGCAAGATATTCTAACTCCTCAATCAACCTGCAAACAAGACTTTTTCATTATGGATTAAAGATTTAAGAAACAGTAAAGAAAACTTTCATCCCACTGATCAGATCTGTTCCTTTGTCTCTGTCTCTCTAGGAAAATCTGAGCCTGAATGAAGTGAAACCTCAGAACTTTCAGAAATACATCGACGTTAAAGATCTGGAACTGGTGTGGAAATCTGGTTCCTCTGCAAAGATCTTCAGAATGCAACAGAATAGTCACTCTGAGGTGAAACCATGCAGCTGTGAGAAGTGTGGGGAAGAGTTCATCTCCTCCACAGACCTAAAAAAACATCAGCTGATCCACAGTGGGGTTAAGTCATTCACCTGTGAGACATGTTCAGAGTCTTTCAGACTCAGAAGGGATTTAAAGACTCATGAACAGATCCACAGTGGGAACGAGTCATACAGCTGTCATGACTGTGGAAAAAGCTTCTGCACAGAAAAACAAGTCAAAGCCCACAGTGTTGTCCACACTGGAGAAAGACCTTTCAGTTGTGACCAGTGTGGAAAGACGTTCAGCCATAAATCAAGCATTTATCTTCATAAGCAAACCCACTCAGGAGACCCAGAAAAACAGTTCACCTGTGATCAGTGTGGAAAGACGTTTAGAAATTCTTCAAACCTGAAAGCCCATAAACGCCGACACACTAAACCAATACGATACTCTTGTAATGAGTGTGGGAAAACCTTTGCAAATCGTCTTCACTTTGGAGACCACCAGATGGTTCACAGTGGATTAAACCCCTACAGATGTGACCAGTGTGGAAAATGTTTCATAGTAAGCACCTCCTTAAAGAGACATCTCCTCCTCCACCTTGCTGAGAAACCATTTGTCTGCGATGAGTGTGGGAAAGGTTTCATTCGTAAGACTGACCTCAGAACCCATCAGCTTGTCCACGCTGCAGTTAAACCCCACAACTGTGAAGAATGTGGAAAGTCTTTCACAACAAAATATAAGTTAAAAGCACATCAGAGCTTTCATATTCAGGGGAAATGCTTCATCTGTGAACAGTGTGGGAAAGCTTTCCACACCAAAGCAAATCTCACAAGACATGAGAGGGTTCACACTGGAGGTAAACCATTTTGGTGTGGGGAGTGTGGAAAATCATTCACCCAGGAAGGAAACTTAAAAAGACACAGCCTCCTCCACACTGACAGAACGTTCTCCTGTGATACATGTGGGAGAACCTTCACTAAGTGGCACCAGCTGAAAGTACATCAGGTCATCCACAGGGGAGCAACACCATACTGCTGTAGTCTCTGTGGGAAACTCTTCATTCGGAAGATATCCTTAGTGGCTCATCACCACATCCACACTGGAGATAAACCATACAAATGTGAGCAGTGTGGGAAAGTCTTCCACCGAACTGACCGCCTCAGAGAACACCAGAAGATCCACTCTGAGGAGAAACCACACAGCTGTGGGGAGTGTGGGAAGACTTTCAAGCTGTCCCGTTATCTAAAGCAACATAAGAAGACTCACAGCAGCAAAGCAGCAGTCTAGAGGACAGGGAGGATTCAGGTTGGTGAAGATCTGGCTGCTTCTCAACTATACAACTCTTTTTGTTTTTCTGGATTATTTTATAACTCATGAATCTGAAGCTGTTCAGGGTAGAAGTCCTCCTTTGCTCAGAGTTTTAGTCAAATGTTCGTGCCATCAATGTGAAATGTTCAGGAACCCTGACTTCTCCTGTCTGTATGTTTGTGGCTTTAGAAGCAGAGCAGCACAAAAGGAGCTGCTTCTCAGCCCAGCGATGGTGGAGAACCAAACGGTTCTGGAAGGAAAGTCAGCGAAGAAAAAGCTTCAAAGGTTCAAATCTGAGATCAGTGAAGACAACCTGAAGACTGAGAGGTTTCACCTTAACAGCTTCAGGAAATGTCCCTGAATTCATCCTGAATGTTCAAAACTTTCAGATCAGACTTCAGAGTTCATGTTTCTAGTGTTAATCCTCCTTTTACAGCAAACCCTGACCTTTGACCTTTAATGTCATGTTACCAAGGAGCATTCCCATCATTGTTCTTCCTGTTGCTGACATGTTTCATCATTAGAAGTTTCTGGTTCTCCCTGTTGATGCCACGTTTATGTAGCTAGAGAGCTAACAGTAGCTAACAGTAGAACTGGGTCAGCTGGTTCTGGAGGGGGACCAACAGAACCAGCTTCAGATCCAGCAGAGGTTTGTTACAATGGCTGCTGAGACAGAAGATTTTCCTCATGGAGATCATCTCTGAGTTTGTTAATGCAGCTGAAAGCTCTTAGTTTGAAAGGTCTGAATCCCATTTCTCTCTGTTGGTCTCTGTCTCTGTGTCCTTCTCTCTCGTCCCAGACGCATCATTAGTGTCCTAAAGTCCTCGCACAGCAGCAGTTCCCTAAATGTTGTGGGAACGGTCAAGCAGCAGACGGTAGCTAACAGTAGAACTGGGTCAGCTGGTTCTGGAGGGGGACCAACAGAACGTCTCACATCATTTTCTTCTGCTTAAGATTCAAACATGACCCATCAAAACCCATGAAAACTGATCCATCTGTGTTTTTTACTCCTCTTGAGACAATCAAATATTTGATCAGAGAAAATAATCAGTTTCACAATTTTCTATATTTGAGAAAATCTGGCAATGAAATAAAGAATATCAGATTAAACCTGATTGTTTCTGCAGCTCTAAAATAGGTTGATTTAGAAATGTTTCATTCATTCTTTTAACGTCAGAATGAACATCATGTTGTGCTGAAAGTTCTGCTCATTTCCATGTGGCAGTAAATATTGGACCTTCCCACTTCTTGCTAATCCAGGGTAGAAAATGGGATTCAAACTTAATCTGTGCTCCAGGGTCGGAGTTGATGTTGTTGGACTGTTGTTCCTGTTTCTGTGCTTCCAGCTCCATGTTTGTGGAGTTTGGATCCTGTTAATGGTTCTAAGTTCTGGACGGTTGAGTAATGTTGCAGATGATGATGGATCTGCTGGCAGGAAATGGACAGGTGTTGTTCCCTGTTCAGCCACCAGATGGAGCCTCTTACTGAGCAGTTTGGAAATGTTGCTGCTGATAAAGTGTTGAAGTTTTTTATTTCTGCTTTCAGGACAGATATTGATCAGCATTTGGTTTATTTTCCACCTGAATGGTTCAGTTTGTTCTTATGAAATGTTGAAATAAAGAAAGTTGAACCTTCTGACTGATCAGTTCAATTTTTACATCCGGGTCAAACTACACAGAACCAAATGGGCTTTTTCTTCATCTGCTTCGTTTTGTTGATCTGTGGATCAGTAGAACCATCAGAACCATCAGAACTAGGTTCTAGCTCTAGAAACTGGGCCAACTTTCATCCTTCCACTTCTCAAAGTCTTTCCAACCGACTGATCACCTGAACGATCAGCTGCTACTGTCCAGATCTGATGGACTGTTCCCATGGAAACAAGAACAAGTAGAAACAAGGTATGGAGGGCGCTCTGGGAGCTCAGTGTTAAGGTAGGTTACACAGGTCTGTGTTAACCAACCTTAACACTGAGCTCCCAGAGCGCCCCCTGGAGGATCTTTTAAATTACTGCTTAGCTAAGCAGCAGCTTCCTGTAGGGACACATAGAGGCAAACATGAAGCTTTAACATCTCCTGAAGTCTTCAGCTCCACTTTCCCTCAGATTTCCCCTGAAGCAGCTTTAAAGTGGAGGAGATTCAGGAAAACCAACATGCTGCTTTGCTTTCTGGCCCCCAGCTCCACAGTCGGGCTGGTAGCTTGGAGGTGGATGTTGACCTGCAGCAGTCACCTTCACATCACGTCTCCAACCAACACAGATCCTCAGCTGAGCTGCTGGAGGCTCTGGAACAGCTCAGTGGGACACTTAGAGACACTCTGGAGAAGAGATCTCCTGAAATAAGATTTGACTAAACCACACTAGATCCAGATCCAAACAAGTCTGATTAAGCCTGTTTTATTGGAATGTTACTGGACCCGGAGCTCTGACTGGAATCTTCATCCAGTTTGGTTTGAAATGAAAACAAATCATTTTTCAAGTTGAAAATGATCCATCTGGAAATGCAGCAGAAGGTTAAATGGTGTAAAAATAAAGACAGAAATATTAGAGCTGAACAAAAGCGATCAGATCTTCTAGTATTTCTGCTGATCAGTTCCTGGTTTATGGAGAACTAAACTCCTTCATGCAATAATATGTTGACTGGAAAATGAGCTGAAAATTGAGAAAAATCAGTTAAATATCAATCAAATATAACCTCAGTGTTTCATAGCTTGGCCGTTAATACAAAGGAAAGAAGATATTAAAGTGTTTAAATCATCTGGATGGGGGCGGAGCCTCAGGTGAATCAGGTATCAGATCAGGTGAAACAGGATCAGATTCTATTTAGTATCAGAAGAGAACAGAGAGGAGAAACTGGATCAGGGTGAGTGTTAACTTATACTTGTTTTCCTCTCTCTGGGTTTTCTCTATGTGGACCATGGAGGGAACCAGAACTCAGTCTGGTTCTCTTTCAGAACCAAACTCCTGGTTTCATGCAACTGTGGCTCCTGCCAGGTTCTGAGTTCATGTTATGAGAAGAAAGTCCTTTTGAATACGGTCATTTGTAATTTTATTTTTTTCCTACACCTTTTGAATCAGATTCCTTTTTATCATAACTGATGGCTGCATTGGTTATGATAGAAATGGGATCCGTGGAAAACTTGTCATGCAGGGTTGGGTGTGTGGCCAGACCTCAGAGTCTGAAGATAAAAAAAGAAAGCATCTGTGTGTCATTTATAAAATGTCTTAGCCATAACAAAATTACCTTGATTTTTGCTGCTGATACCTAATTTTCTGCTTTTATTTCGATTTACATAATTGCATAAACATATGTAAATCTACAAAATGCCTCTAGAATCCGTATTCTACACTCAACTATCAGACATTTACCCTCAGTTCTTGCATACCAAGAAACCCTTTTTCACCACTAACCATTACTCTATTTCAGAGAGCCTTACTCAATTCTTTGAAACAATTGTTCATTAGAAAATTACTAATATCTGCTAATATATTGATTGAATTGAATTTCTGCAACTGTTTAGAAACACCTACTAGTAAACCTATTAATATATTTTACATTCACATTTCAAATATTAATTTTACTGAATATTTGAAATATCAAATATTCAATGTTATTTTACTCCCTTCAGGGTAAACCTGCTGAAAGGTCTGGGGTATCTGTGTGACTACACAGATACACAGATGTGGTCATCTGTGTATATTTTAGGGAAGTGTTTTATTTTCTAAATGGGGTTAAATGTCTGTTAGTGCATGTGATTCAAATGAACTTAGAACCTTTCCAGCAGATCTGATCTGCTGGAAAGGTCTTGTTCTTTCCAGCAGATCAGAACAAAACAAACCACTCTGATCAAATCTAGATCAGAGTGGTAACTTCAAATGCTTCTTCTTCCCTGTCAGTGTGTTTTCTTTCTGTGCACTTAGGGGGAAAGCAGAACTCTCTCTGATTTGCCTTCAACCAAAACTGACTGACAGCGAAGTAGAAAGTTAATTAATTTGTTCTCTGTGGGAATCTTGGACTGACCCGTTTGTCCTGATTCTTTAGCTGTGAGCTCACAGTCAGCGTTCCTGGTTCCTCTCAGACAGACTGAACCACTGTGAACTGGAACAGGAGGACAGATCACAGCAGTAATTAGGAATAGTTCTAATCCTTCTAATTAGAGCCATCCTTCTGGTTGGAAAGATGGTTCCAGAGTGATTTTCTTCCTCCTCTCTGACCCAATATTTGGATTTCAGACCTGAAACTATGACATGACATTTCACCTGAGAATGAAACCAGTATGTTTGAAAACAGCATCTCCAGCCTTTCAGATGACGCAAAGTAAAAATTTTAAATTGACCTGCTGACGTTTCCTATCTAAGGTGTAGCTGGTTCTGGGTCAACATGTCCAGTTAGTGTCCCAAGTTTTGTGAAGTTAGGTTACTGTTATTAGGTAATTCTATTACCATGATAAATGCTGCTAGTAAGGGTCATCTTGGTGATCTTGTTCTGACTCAGACAAGCAGGATGACTGGCAGACCATTTTCCTCTAAGGCAGATCTGGACCTGAAAACCTGGTTTCTCTCTCAGACTGACTGAAGTCCAGAAGATGGAAGATCTTCTGGAAGACAGAGAAAACTCCAAGATCTAAAACCTGGAGAATCGCTTCTTGTAACTGAAACCTCTCTAACAGGAGACACTCCAACATGTGATTAAGTTACTGTTCAGGACCAACAAATCACTACTTCATGGGAAATGCTCACTCCTTCATTCACTACATCTGACTTCAGTTAAAATGTTTCAAAAACAGTTTTACCTCTAATTTTCTCCGTGGACTCAGGTTTTCCAGGGGGTTTTGAAGAGATGACCCAACAGGCATCAGAAGGTCATGAAGAAGTGAAGGAGAGAACAATTCAAACCCAGATGTTACCTGCTGAAACCAGGTTCCTCTGATCCTCTGAACACATGATGGGAATCAAATTTCTCCTTTACAAGATAGTTACTGGGAACTGACTGATTCTGGTTTCTCTCTCAGACTGACTGAAGTCCAGAAGATGGAAGATCTTCTGGAAGACAGAGAAAAAACTCCAAGATCTAACTGTCCATCTATGAAGAGGGACTTCTCCAAAGATTATCCTCCAGACCTCAGTAATGAACCTGGACTCTCAAACAAAAAGTAAGAAACCAGTTACTAACTGATTCACATGACTCAACAGAGGTATCATACATCTAATATTAACTGGTAGAAACCCTTCTTGAGTTACTTTACTTTTTTTTTTTTGCATGTTTGTCACATTAAGTGTTTCAAAACATCAAACCAGTCTAAATATTAGTTAAAGACAACACAAGTAAAAAATGCAGCTTTTAAAAAATGTTTTTCACTAAGGAAGAAAAAGAATCCAAGCTTACATGGTTTTGCTGAGCTCAAAAGAAATTTAGGAGCAAAAGAGGAAGAAAGTATTTGAGGTCTATCAGTCTGGAAATTGTTACAAAGCCATTTCTTATGAGAGCCATAATCCAGAAATGGCAAAAACATGGGAAAGTGCTGAAGCTTCTCAGGACAGGCTGGTCGAAAAGAATCTTACTCCATGAGGACAGCAACGACTCATCCAAAAGGTTACAAAAGATCCCACAACAACATCCAAAGAGCTGCAAGGCCCACTTTCCTCAGTTAATGTCAGAGATCATGCCTCCAGTATAAGAAAAAGACTGGGCAAAAATGACCTGCAGGGAAGAGGTCCAAGATGAAAAGCACTACTGAGCAAAATAGCTTTAAGGCTTGTCTCAGTTTTTCCAGAACACATCTTGATGATCCCCAGGAATTTTGGAAAATCCTTCTGTGGACTGACATGGCAAAGGTTGAACTCTGGAAGGAGCATTTCCCTTCCAAAGAGATGTACCACCACATGTGGTTCTACATTTCTGGTGGTAGTTTGATGGTCAGGTTTTTTTTTTGACCTGGAAGACTTTCTGTGATAAATAGAATAATTAATTTTGCCATCTACCAAAATCTGTCATGACCTCAAACTGAAACTAATTTGGGTTCTGCAGCAGCACTACTCATGCCAGCAAGTCCACCTCTGAACACCTGAAGAAAAAAAAAGGAAGACTTTGGAGTCCCCTAGTTAATGTCCTGACCTGAATTATTTGAAGATGCTGTGGCATGACATTAAAATCATTGTTCATGATTGAAAACCAATGTAGCCAAATGACAATTCTGCAAAGATGAGTGGGCTTAGATTTCTCCACAGCTCTAGAAAATACTTATTGCAAGTTATCACAATTACAGTTCTTTCCAAAGGGCTGCCCAACCAATTATTAGATTTATGGGGCCATCACTTTCTCACATAAAAACTCCTTCAATTAAAAACTGCATTTTATATTTACTTGTGTTGTCTTTGATTAACATTTAAATAGGTTTGATCTTATGAAACACTGAAGTATGACAAACATTTAATAAAATATTAAATCAAGAAGGGTGCAAACTAATTTTCACCACTGTAGAAGCTCTTGAGTTTCCCCAAACATGATACCTTGCATTTACACAAGATAATTCAATCTTTTCTCAGAGTGCATTTCAGTTATTTTCTAATTTCTCACCGTCAGGTGTCTTTTGGCAAACACCAGATCGGGTAGAACAGGAACTGGACTGCTGACAGCCAGTCAGATTAGCTGTGCTCCAGGTAAGACTGAACATCCACAATCAGAGTCTTCTTATATCATCTCTGTTGAACCAATTCCATGTCTTTAGTCGGGATTTGGGGTCAATGTTTTTAGAATTTCTTGCTAGAGTAAGAAATTAAATGTGAGCACATTTAAAATGGTCAAACTCAATGACCTGTTCTGGCAGATTTAAGTATTTCTTAGAGTTTTCTTTCATTAAGTTTGAAAAATGGTGGGGGGAAACATCTTTCTTTTTCTCTGCCTCTCCTGTAACTACTGTATTTGTGGGAGAAGATCATATAAAAATAGTAAAATGAGAAAAGGTACTGCATTTAAGGGACATATTTTTGTGAGCATTTATTCATCTGATCTACTACGTGGATTAGAGCATAACTGACAAAATACTGGCCTCAAAACAGAGGCAAAAGTATAATGTATGATAATAGAGCAATGTTCTGGTTCTAAGGATGGAGCCAACTGTTGAACATCACATTATGTGAGAATAGAGACATTATATTCATGACACAACTTAATTTTCCAGATGATATTGTTCCAACTTAATTACACAAAATCATGTTTTTACTCCAATTTTTGTTTTTGCTCCAGCAGATGTTGTTCTGGAGGAGAGTTTAGAGGAACATAAGATCAGTCTGAGAAGGACATGTGAATGTGTGAGTGAAGGAAATGATGAAACAGGAAGTAAAACCCTCCTCAACAGGATCTACACTGATCTCTACATCACAGAGGGACAAAGTGAAGAGGTAAATTGCCAACATGAGGTGAAGCAGCTGGAGAGAGCTGCCAAGATCCAGAACCTCCATGACTCTCCAATCAGGTGCCATGACATCTTTAAATCTTTCCCTGACCAACATGGAGCCATCAGAGTGGTTCTGACCAACGGCGTCGCTGGTGTTGGAAAAACCTTCTCGGTGCAGAAGTTCACTCTGGACTGGGCAGAGGGCTTGGAGAACCAAGATATCAGTGTGGTGGTTCTGTTTTCGTTCAGGGAGCTGAACTTGATCAGAGATGAGCAGCACAGTCTTCTCACGCTGCTCCATGTTTTCCATCCAACACTCCAGAAGCTCCCAGCAGAGCAGCTGGCTGTCTGCAAACTGCTCTTCATCTTTGATGGCCTGGATGAAAGCAGACTTTCACTGGACTTCAACAACAGGCAGCTGGTTTCTGACGTCACACAGAAGTCATCAGTCAATGTTCTGCTGACAAACCTCATCAAGGGGAACCTGCTTCCCTCTGCTCTCATCTGGATAACTTCCAGACCTACAGCAGCCAATCAGATCCCTCCTTCATGTATTTCCAGGCTAACAGAAGTACGAGGCTTCACTGACTCCCAGAAGGAAGAGTACTTCAGGAAGAGGTTCAGTGATGAAAAGCTGTCCAGCAGAATCATCTCCCACATCAAGACCTCCAGGAGCCTCCACATCATGTGTGGAATCCCAGTCTTCTGCTGGATCACTGCTACAGTTCTGGAGAACATGATGACCTCAGAGCAGAGAGGAGAGCTGCCCAAGACCATGACTGACATGTACTCACACTTCCTGCTGGTCCAGACAAAGAGGAAGAAGAACAAGTACCATGGAGGACATGAGACAAGTCCACAGGAGCTGATGGAGGCTGACAGGGAAGTTCTTCTGAAGCTGGGGAGGCTGGCGTTTGAACATCTGGAGAAAGGAAACATCATGTTCTACCAAGAAGACCTGGAGCAGTGTGGTCTGGATGTCACAGAGGCCTCAGTGTACTCAGGAGTTTGTACAGAGATCTTCAAAAGAGAGAGTGTGATCTTCCAGAAACCAGTCTACTGCTTTGTTCATCTGAGCATCCAGGAGTTTCTGGCTGCAGTCTACATGTTCCACTGTTTCACCACCAGGAACTCAGAGGTGATGGAGAACTTCCTGGGAGAAACATACAGTGAAATATCTCTGGAGGACTTCATGGAAAAAATGTTGGAGAAATCTCTTTTCAATAAAAATGGCCACCTGGACTTGTTTGTTCGCTTCCTTCATGGCCTCTCAGTTGAATCCAACCAGAGACTTTTAGGAGGCCTGCTGGATCAAACAGAGAACAGTCCAGAAAGCATTCAGAGAATCATTGACAATCTGAAGGATATCCGCAGTGATTATATCTCCCCTGACAGAAGCATCAACATTTTCCACTGTCTGATGGAGATGAAAGATCTCTCAGTTTATCATGAGATCCAACAGTTCCTGAAATCAGAGAACCGATCAGAGAAGGAGCTCTCAGAAATCCAGTGCTCAGCTCTGGCCTACATGCTGCAGATGTCAGAGGAGGTTTTGGATGAGTTGGACCTAGAGAAATATAACACAACAGAGAAAGGACGACAGAGACTGATTCCTGCTGTGAGAAACTGCAGAAAGGCTCGGTGGGTCCAGATGTTCAGATGTCCTCAATGCACATGTAGACTGGTTGGGCAAACTCCAAACCAGTTTAGGTTCCTGCTCAGGGTGTACAGTTGGTCCAGTGTTGCAGGGGCCAGGAATAAAATCACACAGCTCTTCCTGTATCTGAGTTCAGCTAACCAACAAATCCTTCTCTCCAGAACCCCTGAATAAACCTCACCAGGTACACTTAAAATTGTGATCCCCATGAGTTTGGAACACACACTGCAGCACCCCTTTTTGAAGAGTGGTATCACTGCCCCAATCTTCCAGTCCAGGAGAGCTGCCCTTATTATCCATACAATATTTCTTTAAAATAATTTAATTTATCATTTTTAATAACTAACCTGATATAGGGCTAAACACTTAAAATGAAATATATATGCCTTTAATGTGTTTAAATATTTTGAAAAATCCTTTTCTCTAAAGCAGGTCTACAGCTAAAATATGACCTAAAGCATGACCACAAGATGAATAAAGACCAGGACAATTACCCAAACCACAATCTGAACCAGGATCTTAACTGTGAACTGAAGAGTTTCACTGTCATGTCTATGGAAAAATTATGTAAAGAGCAGATGTTTATTAGATGATCACATAACATTCATATTTTAATCTGCATTAAATCTGCATCAGATTGTCTGATTTAATTATTGTACAACTGACTTTACTTGTTCTCTAATCACAGACTTGTTGGCTGTAGACTCTCAGAGAGTGAATGTAAAATTGTGGCCTCTGCTCTAAAGTCCAATCCTTCCCATCTGACTGAACTGGACATAAGGGAGATTTTTGGAGTGAGGACCTTTAGAGACTCTGGCATAAAGCACCTTTGTGACATACTAGAGAGTTCGATCTGCAAAGTAAAAACCTTGAGGTTCGTTTTTCTCTATTGAACTGAACTCTTTCATCAACATTTTAATACTTATTATAGTAATTAATTTTAATTTTTAACATTTTTGCTTAAATTGCATCTTTAAGTTTTTAAATGGCATAAAAACTTTATCTGAGGTGAAATAAAAGCTTTAAGGCGCTTTTCCACTGGCTAACCGGTTAATGTGGAAAAGCACCTTTAGTTGCTGTATTTGGATTTCATATATAATGAATGTGTTGTGGAAAACAAATTTTCCACAACACACTATCTAATAGTGCTTAATTACCAAGCACTATTAGATAAAATCACTCGATCAGGTTTATTTGTATATTGTGCACAATACATAGAGCTTACAAGACAATGAATAATGAAGCAGAATGAAGGAAAAATCTTTTTGTTGGACTTGGGTGAAATTGGTCCAGCTGAAAACAGGATTTCACTCGCAACAGCTGTTAATGTGTGTCCTGTCTTCTTGTAGAAGACAGGACTTTTCTAATCTTGTTCAGCTCTACTGTCTAGGAGTCTTTTTGAGATAATTAGAATATAAACAATGCAAGGACTTCTTAAAATTACTTCAGACTTTCTGTAAATATTCTCTCCATTATTTGAGCATTATCTAATATAGCTCACAATAAAGGAGCCAAGACAGAAGCAGGAAAATCCTTTAAAAAATAAACAGCATTTTTTCAGAAATGTCTGAAATGTTTCCAAATATGATGAAAACTGGAAAAGGAATGTGCCTTTTTAGCTTCACCTTTTAACAGACACAACATTGAGCTCTAAACTGTTGGCCTCCACCTAATTATCAATTTTGATGGTTGGATGAAGAAATTTGATAAAATTTGAGTCAACACAAATCTGATAAAGAAATTTGTTCTTGTTTCTTTGGTTAAAAAAAATTGATAGTATATTAGTGTTTTTTGTAATGCAGCATCCTGTCTAATAATATAATATAGAATCGTCTTTGTTTTTAGTCTTGCATCATGTTTCTATGTTATATTGAGTGAAATTAATTAATTGTATGCATCCTGTTGACTTCACCTCTCATATTTTATTCTTTATTCAGTTTGAGGAACTGCAGTTTGTCAGAGATCAGCTGTTCTTCTCTGGTCTCAGCTCTGAAGTCCAACCCGTCCCATCTGACTGAACTGGACCTGAGCGACAACAACTTGGAAAATGCTGGAGTAAAGGAGCTCTGTGGTTTTCTAGAGACTCCTCTTTGTAAGCTGCAGAAACTGAGGTATAGCATCATGCTTTAGTTTAGAGCTAACATTTATGACATTAAAGTTGGGTTTACACTAATCAACAGACATATTGATATTAAACTGCTCCACACACAGAGTCTTCATTGTAAAGTCTAGTTTGGTTGAGGTAAAATTTCTTCATTTTCAAAACTTCACATGATTTCTTAAAAAAAAATAAAGACAGGAAACAATTGCATGTGGGGTTCACATGCATAAAATTCCCACTCCCATTCCCAGCTATCTTATTTTTTTATAAGAGCACAATGACTGTTAAAAGAGGAAGATAGAAGGAATGAAAAATGCAGATTGGGCTTTTATTTTAATGTTTTGAATCAATTTACAACTTTAATATGATTGTGATTTTTTTGCTTTTATACTGGATGACTTTAAAGTAGTTCAGTTCTTATTTGTGGGTACGGTGGTAGGAGTTCATCCTGTAGTTGGTAGGTTGCTGGTTCGAACCACCTAGCTCTAACCAACCGGTGGTTAGAGCCACCATCTGCAGAAAAACTAAATTTCTGCTCCTGGTATCCCTCTGACAGGAATATATTTAAAAAATCCTGATGTTGAACCATTTTGCAGACTAAGATACTCAAACACATGTATAAAGTTATGGTTCTGTCTGTCTCATCAGTTAAAGTTAGTTATGCAGTGAAAATTCACCATGATATAATAATTTTATAGCTATAGAATAATTGTTCATTTGTTAAATGTATCCATATTTACTCTAAGATTTTTTATTTTTCATTGTTTTCTATAAAATAAATTCTATAAAATATGAAGAAAAAAAAATAGCTGGAGAACATGAGTTTGTATTGATGGAGCTGCAGTTGGAGATTAAGTCAACAGGTCTTTCTTGACTCAGTAGATTTTAGCTCTTTAACTAATCCTGTTGGACTGTGTTGACCAGCATCCTGTTGGCTTCAGCTCACATGTTTTATTCTTTATTCAGATTGAACAACTGCGGGTTGTCAGAGACCGGCTGTTCTTCTCTGGTGTCAGTTCTGAAGTCCAAACCCTCCCATCTGACAGAACTGGAGCTGAGAGACAACAGCCTGAAGGAGACAGATGTTCAGCAGCTGAAGGATCTTGTAGCAATTCTAAGGTCAGTAGATGGCTGGCATGGGTGGTTCTAGACAGGCAAACAGGGGCCGATACTTCTCTAGACCCGGTCCTGGTCCCTGTAACAGACATGTCACCTGCACTTATTGTATCTGTGCTCTCTGTCCCCCATACTTTTTTCATCTGTGAAAATGTTTAATCTGCTAACATATGGCAATCTTTTTTTCCCCCCCAAGTCATTTTTAAACAAACCATCTTGTAGTGTACATGTTACAGGATCAATTCTAAGCTCAGCAGATGGCTTCAAAGGTTCTCTGGTTTGAATCTGTCATTTTCTCCTGCACCATGGCTCAAACGTGAAGAAGGCTTCTAACTGCTCAAGCTGGTTAATGCATTGAGAGAAGAGGGATGGGTAATGCGACTGTAGACTGTTAGAAATCCAAGCAAGTCTTCTCCGATAAACCAGATAAATACATTCTTTATGATTTATGAGGTAGTTAATATTCTGCAGACTTATAGATCTAAGTGCTTGAAGGATAGAGAGCTGGTTTGATAAGTTCTCAGAGTAAGGAGTGAAATGGGAGTGGTTCAGCACCTCACATAAGGTGTGTGAGCTCAGTGTGTTCACTGCAACACGTTAAGATGAGAGCTGAAAGGAAGCTGCTCTGAACAGGACTGAAGGCCCTGCTGCTGTTTCTACTGGATGTGCTGCGTCACTGACTGTTGCTGGAGCAAAGCTTGAAACATTTACTGATCTGATCTCTGCATCTTTCTTCTGCCTGCAGGTGGAAGTGGGAATGAGCATTATAATGGAGAGAAGCTTCTCTGTGTCCTGCTGATCCTTTGAGGTCGAAGCTGCAGCAGTTTGAATCGAAAGAGATTCTGACTGGATCATGATGATGAACTCTGAGATGAAAGATTTTTATCCTGTTCATTTTCTCATATCTTTCATTTGTGTCTGATCTTTGGATCAGTGAAGATCTACTAGAAAGTTGATTCATTTTTGTCTTGTAACTAAAAATTAAAGTACAGCTCATTTCAGCAATTTATATTCTGCATATTTGCTTCATTCTAATGAAGTTTTTGCATGTTTTTAAAATGATATACTAAATATATCCTGAAGATGTTTGAGCAGCTTTGGTAATCTTATCTGCTGCTTCAAACAGCTCGGCCAGGAAATGATGGTTTCTTCCAATGGACGATTAAACTTTTTTGTGATTTTTAAATCAAATATTCCTATTTGCTTCTTTTAGATGGTAAATTTAAAAGGTTAAAACACCTGAAGTTTCATCTGCTCTAGAACCTCCTTTGGTGAACATTGGAAACACTTTCTTTACTCAGATGCTTTCAGATTTTGTTTGGGGGATTTTCACTGTTCTTCTTGCAGAACAGTTCTGGTTCTGTTGGATCTGTGGCTCCATCTGAAAAAGATTCCTCCTCTAGAGCAGCAACATGTGGAACCTCCTCTGGTTCAACCATATGCTAGGCTGGTAAAAAAAACCCTCCTTTTTTCTGTGTTTTTACTGCCTGCTGTAAAGTGAATTGCTCCCTCGATATAACAGATACTTTGGACCTTGAATATTGAAGCAGGGATGTTTACCTAGCAGTAGAGCAGTCACAACAGTCACTACTTCTTTCATGTTTTCTGAATATCAGCTCAGCTGACAGTTTTGCATGTCAGTTAGTATGTCACTCTGAAACATCTCTGTAGCACAGAGCACTTACTGCCTTTTTGTAGACGAAATCTCCTAAAATCAGACTGAACTAAACCTGCAGAGTCTGAGTATAATCAAATCAACAAAAGTCTGATATGACCTGTTTTTCAGTCTAACCGGACAATTACTGGACCCGGGGCTCTGACTGAGATCTTCATCCAGTTTGATTTTAAAACACAGCTACAACTTTTATAATCAGAAAGTTAATGATTTACAGAGAAAATATATATATATTTCCTACAAATAAAAATTGACTGTAAATTAGCAAAAACAAAAAAAACAACAGAAAAACTGTTTAAATGTTTTATAGATCAACTTTACTATTGATGCAAAGGGAAGACGAATTACAATAAAGATGTTTAAAAGGTGAAATTCACCTTGACGGGGTGGAGACTCAGGTGAGTCAGTTATAATCAGAAACTAGATCAGGGGAAATGAGTTCAGACTCCAGACTAGTAAGAGAACAGAACAAAGAAAAGAATCTTAAGGTAAGTGTTATCCACATTCTTCCTTTTTTACTCTGTGTGGTTTACTTCTACAGTTTCTAAATGAAGCAAGGCAGCTTCATTTAAATAGCATGTTTCAGCCAAAGGCAACTCAAAGCACTTAAACATATAAGTTAAAGACAACATACATTAAGAAAAACATCAAATACATTAAGACTAAACAAGGTTTAAAAATAAACTTTAAAAGATTAAGAGTGAGCAACAGCAAGTATAAGTTTTTGAACTAATTTCAATAGAACTCAGGGTGGAAGTATTCCAGATTTCTGGAGCATAAAAATTAAAGGCTGCCTCATCATATTTAGTTCTTACTCATGGAATGGTTAGTAGGTTTGATTCAGATGGTCTTAATGGTTTTAATGGACTATAGCATTATAGTCCATTATAGTCCATTATAATGGACTGTAATGCTATATTATAGTCCATAATATATTGCATCACATGCCCCTTTGCATAATTATAAATGCCCCTTTGCATGTGATGCAAAAGGGTGTCAAGCCAAAATGTTGGCAAAAAAAGATTAATTGTAGTTATTTTCTGAATTTAAATCCTGTTTGTGCAAGTGTAAAATAGTATGATTAGGCACCCCTCCACTTCTTCCCCCCCTGTCAGTTCTGATCATTGGAGAAGATTGGAAATGTAGACTAGGCTTTATAAAGTGCTTTATAAACCCTTAGAGCTGGACTGACATGCCAGTCTTTCTTTGTTTATTCTAAGGATTCTCACAGCAGCATTGTGAAGAAGCTGAAACTGCCATGGATTTTTTTTCTGATAGTTCAGTGAAAACTGTTGTAATAATCAAGTTTGCTCAAAACAAAGGCATGAACTAAATTCTTAGAATCTTGTTAGGATGAATCTAATTCTGACTATTTTTAGGTGGTAATATGCTTTCTTTATGATAAACTAGAAAATAACTAAAAACTCATTGTTACTAATTTCTCTTTGTCAGACTGACATTTAGATGATGGATGATTGTGAGTTAAAGGAACACAAAGCAAAACCTCGAGGATCCAGCAATCCTTTAATGAATAATGACTCATCCAAATCAAGATCTCCAGACTTCAACAATGACGCTGGCCACTCCAACATTAAGTAAGAAATAAATTTCTGTTTCTGAGACTACAGAGATAAACTATCTATGACATTAGCTAGTTGATTGGCATCTTACGTGAACATATTGTAAGATTTTTAATTTAATCTTAAATTTGAAAAAGCAAAGAATATGAATCAGTACATCAATGTCTCAACCCACTGACAGTTTATGTTCAGAGCTTCTTTAATGGTTTTATTATATCAGTTTCTCACTGGTTAATATGATCTGAATAACATGTTTGTGTTTCAGAGGTCAGAACCACAGAGAGATAGCAAAACCTCCAGGACCCACCTGTCCATCTATGAGGAGTGACTGGTCAAAAGAACAACCGCTTTACTTCAGTAATGAACCAGGGCCCCCAGACACAGAGTAAGAAACCAGTTTCTAACTGATCCACTGCCAAAAATGCCCAAAGCAAGTTAAAATACATAGAAAGTAGGTGAAAAGTTCTGCTAACAAAAATGGTACTTTTTTGATCAACATTCAAGAATTACTGACTAAAAACAAGTTTATATATCTCAATAAAAGGTTACTAGGTAATTCTGTCTTATTTAAAAAGTACAAAGACAACTAGAACCTAGAAAAAATATTCAGCTATCCATCCATTTCAGAGAAGATATATAAAAAAAGAGCCAACGTTCAACATTGGTTTTAGCTGCTATTTAGAGTAATCAGATGGACTGACTAGATCCCTCTGAACCTTTGGTGGCAAATAAACCCAGAAACAGTAACGGTCAGATCAAAATGAAAATTAGAACACATAGGCCACTGAAATAAAGCAGGAAAGAGATTCATAAACATGGACAGTAACTAAAGATACAACTGCAAACAGCTTGACAATAAAGCTACAAAAAGAGCGGAAGACCAAAGTCCAAACGGTAATCATGAAGTCAAGTTTAATAGTCAGCTTTATTTGACCAATAAAAGAACTGAACATTGTGAAATTTATGAGGTGGAGTTCTGTTTATCCGTCTTTCTACACTGGAATCAAGCACTTAATCAACTTTTGATCTATTTGGGCAGTAAAGCAGTTGGGTTACACCCATTTTTGATTCTACTGGAATCTGAAAATTTCACATGGACAATTCTGGGTGAAGTTTGGTGAGTATTTGAATACGTTAAGGCTTCCAGAAGGCTGTGCATTTTCTTTGGAAAAATGCGAATAGAAAATGTTGCGATTACAATAGGCCTTCTCAGTGCTGTTGCTGCTTGGGCCTAATTATTGTCCCTGAAATGTTTTGAAATAGACAAATACAATAAACAAAAAATTAATCATAAGGCCAAATGTAATGCAATGAAATACTTCAACCCAGAAATCCTTAATATTCTGAGGTTCTGTTGCAAGCCAACATTGGTTCATTGTTGCATTGTAACTTCTTGAACCAAGGTATTCAGTAGAACAGCTCCACCTTGTTGTTAGTGAATTATCTCAGTGATAAATGTCTTCACAGATGGAGGGAGAATAGAAGCATTAGCGTGGAGGAGCAGCCGTCCTGCTGTGTTTTGTGTCACAAGGTCTTGATGGATCCAGTCTCTACCAGCTGTGAACACTGGTTCTGTAGCCAGTGCATCACATCATACTGGGATCAGTCTGCTTCATCAGAATTCTCCTGCCCCCAGTGTGGGAAAAGACCCAGAACATCAGCCAATCAGAGCAGCTGCACACCAGGTGAGATTGAACATCTACAACCAGAGCTTAATTCCATTCTTCAGGATTTGTCCCACAGTGGGTGGGTTGCTGGTTCAATTCCTGTTCCATCCATCTCTGTCATGTCCTTGGGTAAGACACTTAACCTACCTTGCCTGCTGGTGGTGGTAAAATTTAAACTAAATCCTTGTATTTCCCTCTGGTGTAAACAAATGTGTTCAACTCAACAAGCTAAGAGATTTGCTTTGAAATGGGTCTGTTTTCAGTCTGTTGTACTGACTGCTTTAAAATTAAACATCTCCTTAAAGCTTCTGGTCGCTTTGCTGAATGAAAACAAAAAGGTGGAAAAGGCAACATACCACTTTTGCAAAGAGAGGGAAGTAATCTCTGACTGGCAGAAAGTTAAAAAGCTTTACATGATAAAATCACAACATTAATAAATTTTATTGGGAACAGCAAACATGCAAATACAATTTGTTAAATGCCATCATCAAAATAGTTTTCATCAACAAATATGGGAAGGCAGAATTAATCAGTGTTCCAGTAATTAATGATGAAAGGCAACTCTAAATAAGGATTTTTATACAGTGGAACTCAGTATTTTAATATCTTTGCAGTTTTCTGGAATGTAGTTCTAGATTTATAGTGGATAAAAGCCTAATGGTGCTTCTCAATGCTTAGTGCGGAATCTGGTGATGCAGAGTAGACTTTAACCATAACACATGAGTGATCTGGAAAGTTGATACACATACAAAAGGTCTCTTATATATTTTGCTGCTAACCAACTCTAGAATGTAGGAGAAGTGTTCTGCATCTGTCTGACTGACTTTTTAGGCAGACCTGTAAATACATTTTTGCAAAGAAGTTTGTCCTGCATTTAATATCTGATCTGCTTTGTTAATAAGATACTGATAGAGAACAAACACTGGGCATTAAACAAAGACAGAAAAATGCTGTTTAACAGTAGAATAACAATCTGAAGGTGTATGTGATTGTTTATGATTGTTAACTACATTATTTGAAGTCAGAGTTTATAATGAAAACACCTTTTAATGTTACAAAGGGCTTTGTTCCAACTTCAAATCAAAAAATATGTATTTTTGTTTTTTACTTCCATTGTCTTCTTTTCTTCCTTTCAGGAAATGTTGGTCTGCAGAAGGTTTTAAAGGAACATAAGACAAGTCTGAGGAGGAGATGTGAATGTGTGACTGAAGGAAGTGATGAAACAGGAAGTAGAACCCTCCTCAACAGGATCTACACTGATCTCTACATCACAGAGGGACAAAGTGAAATGGTTAATAGTCAACATGAGGTCATGCAACTGGAGAGAACTTCCCAGATCCAGAACTTCCATGACTCTCCAATCAGGTGCCATGACATCTTTAAAGCCTTCGCTGACCAACATGGATCCATCAGAGTGGTTCTGACCAACGGCGTCGCTGGTGCTGGAAAAACATTCTCAGTGCAGAAGTTCACTCTGGACTGGGCAGAGGGCTTGGAGAACCAATATGTCAGTGTGGTGGTTCTGCTTTCGTTCAGGGAGCTGAACTTGATCAGAGATGAGCAGCACAGTCTTCTCACGCTGCTCCATGTTTTCCATCCAACACTCCAGAAGCTCCCAGCAGAGCAGCTGGCTGTCTGCAAACTGCTCTTCATCTTTGATGGCCTGGATGAAAGCAGACTTTCACTGGACTTCAACAGTCAGCTGGTTTCTGACGTCACACAGAAATCATCAGTCAGTGTTCTCCTGACAAACATCATCAGGGGGAACCTGCTTCCCTCAGCTCTCATCTGGATAACTTCCAGACCTGCAACAGCCAGTCAGATTCCTCCTTCATTTGTTGACAGGATAACAGAAGTACGAGGTTTCACTGATGCCCAGAAGGAGGAATACTTCAGGAGGAGGTTCAGGGATGAAGAGCTGTCCAGCAGAATCATCTCCCACATCAAGACCTCCAGGAGCCTCCACATCATGTGTGGAATCCCAGTCTTCTGCTGGATCACTGCTACAGTTCTGGAGAACATGTTGACCTCAGTGCAGAGAGGAGAGCTACCCAAGACCATGACTGACATGTACTCACACTTCCTGCTGGTCCAGACAAAGACAAAGAAGAACAAGTACCATGGAGGACATGAGACAAGTCCACAGGAGCTGATGGAGGCTGACAGAGAAGTTCTTCTGAAGCTGGGGAGGCTGGCATTTGAACATCTGGAGAAAGGAAACATCATGTTCTACCAAGAAGACCTGGAGCAGTGTGGTCTGGATGTCACAGAGGCCTCAGTGTACTCAGGAGTTTGTACAGAGATTTTCAAAAGAGAGAATCTGATCTTCCAGAAGCAAGTCTACTCCTTTGTTCACCTGAGCATTCAGGAGTTTCTAGCTGGAGTCTACATGTTTCACTGTTTCACCACCAGGAACTCAGAGGTGATGGAGAACTTCTTGGGACAAAAGTGTAAAATATTTCTGGAGGACTTCATGAAAAAGGTCCTAGAGAAATCCTTCCAAAGTAAAAATGGCCACCTGGACCTGTTTGTTCGCTTCCTTCACGGCCTCTCAGTTCAGTCCAACCAGAGACTGTTAGGAGACCTGCTGGGTCAGACAGAGAACAGTACAGAAAGCATTCAGAGAATCATCAACAATCTGAAGGAGATGAACACTGATGATATCTCTCCTGACAGAAGCATCAACATTTTCCACTGTTTGTTGGAGATGAAGGACATCTCAGTTTATCAAGAGGCCCAACAGTTCCTGAAATCAGAAAATAGATCAGGGGGGAAGCTCTCAGAGATCCAGTGCTCAGCTCTGGCCTACATTCTGCAGATGTCAGAGGAGGTTTTGGATGAGTTGGATCTGGAAAAATACAATACATCAGAGAATGGACGACTGAGACTGATTCCAGCTGTGAGGAACTGCAGAAAGGCTCGGTGAGTCCAGATGTCTTTACTGTGTGAGTGCTGATTCAGCATGACCACAATCCTGTTTATTCGGTATTATTATTGCTTCATTCTTTGTAGTATTTTAATCATTAATATATCTAAATGCTGAGCTTCATGCAGATGTGTCCCTTGTCCTACATACTTGAATTAAATGTCAAAACTGCCCAGCTAGCATGCATTCAAACTCTAGATTTCTGCAGATAAGCACACCTATGTTCAGGTGTGCTGAACATAGAGACATCTAAAAGTTGCAGGACAGTGGTCCTTCAGGGCTGGACTTTAAGGCCACTTCTCTACAACATGTATAATGTCACCTGTCAGAAGTTAATATTAAACAATTTTTTATCCCTTCTTATCTGTTACATAAAACAACATATAAATACACAGCCATCATATATACCACATATTTCTGCCTTATTGTTCAATAATTATGCACAATCACAGGCGAGCATTTTCATCACTCTGTCCTCTGCAAGTTAATGATTTCTATGCTCACTCCATTATGATGCAGGTGTTCTGGAACATTGAAACATCTAAAATAGAAAGGGCAGGTTTTGGGTTTATTTTGTTTCCCAATCTGCAAGAATCAACCAGAGACACAAACTACTCTTCTGCAGAAAAGAGAGCCAGACGCGGAGAACCGCCATTAAACACTGTCTGGGATCAACTCCATCGGCTCTCAGTCCCCAACTGCCTTTTATTATATTAACAACAAAGAGATTGGCTTTTCCACACGGTCACACAAACAATTGGTCAATAGCCTTTCACACAAGAGGTTATGTGATCAAATCAACTAATGATCAAATCACCACAAAGGAAAAGAGTCAAGAAAACAACACACAGAATAATATGAAAACAAAACCTTTCAAATAAACTCAAAAGTAAATGAACTTAGTTAATTTTTCTAGCAGCAGGAGTCCCTGAGGAAACGAAATTGAGAAGCAGTGATGCGTACCTTTCTTGCTAGTGACTAGTACCCTGCTGTGAGATACTGGGTTGTTTCTGAGTGTCTTTGCATCACCTTTACCTGGAATGTTCCCTGGTGTGTAGCCTTTTTGTGCTTTTACCAGTGTGAATTACCTCTTTTGGCCAACCTAATACTTCAGCAGGGTATCTGATTACTGGCTATTCTTTTGGATTTGTTTGATTTGACAGGTGTGGATATTTATTGTCAGAACTCCAGAAATGGAGTTCTGACTTTCCACATTTCCCTGACCTTTGGCTGACATTCTCCTCCACTGAGGCTGCTCTTACTGTACATTTGCTAAGCATCTGAGGGATCACTGATGCTGTACTGTATATCACCTCATTCATATTGTAGGGATTGTACTGCATTCCCATTATCTAGGAAATCCTCAGGACATGCTTCACTTAACTTTGGTATCCAGTGTCAGATATGACAGGCCCTCAACACAGTGCTTATTCCCCTTGCCAAGTATTGCATCTTCTGGAACACTGAGCTACAAGCTGTTTTGCTTTTACTTTAGGCTGTTTACTTGCATATATTAAAGATGTGATCCAGATTGATCTCTGACATGAACAATGATTTGAGCTACAGTATAATCCAAACTATGACCCGAACCATGATTAGTAACCCTAATCATGCCCCAAACCTCTAACTGAACCTGACCATTACCCAAACCAGGTTCCAAAAATGACCACACCATTACCTGAATTAAGATCTTAATTATAACCTAATCCATGATCCAACTCATGGCCTAAGCTATGTCACAAAACATATCCTGGACCATGACCTGTATCAAACATAGTTTGATACAAACATAGTTTGATACAGACTGAAAATATTCACTGCCTTGTCATTATATAGCCAATGTAATCAGATGATGACAACATTTAGTCAATGGAGTACTTTTTGTCTAATTGCAGACTTGTTGGCTGTGGACTCTCAGAAACTGAATGTGAAGTTGTGGCCTCAGCTTTGAAGTCCAACCCCTGCCACCTGACTGAAGTGGACATACGTGTGATTCACAGAGTGCGAAACTCTGGAATGAAGCATCTGTGTGTGTTACTGGAGAGTTCAATCTGTAAACTACAGACCCTGAGGTTGGTTTTCTCCATTTTCCTCCTCCCCCAAGTAAAATGATTAATTGATGCTTTGATTTTGATTTTAATTTTAAGATCAAACTTTTCAAGAAAATGTAAACAAACAGATATAAACTTTCAAGACAAAGTGAAAACCAATCAGGACCTGTAGATTAATTTGAAGTTTTCTCAGAGGAGCAAGAGGATTGACTTTATGTTGAAAGAGGGAACATCCTGACTTTTGTCTGTGTTTATGCACAGGAAAGAGTCGAGGACTCCAACAGTGTGGTGGCGGTCTCAATTTCTTATAAAAAAGACAATCAACCTCATTCATATTGTAGGGATTGTAGTGTGTTCCAATTATTGAAGGTCACAGTTCTCACACTTCTTGTAAAATTTACTCAGCTAGGATTGCCCCTTGTGACAAGTCCCATTGATTTTGTTCATGATCAGGATCACAAGCCATGGTTGTGTAAACAAGGTTGTTTGTGATCCTCAAAATCTCTGCTTTTTGGAAATGATATGGCTCTGTTGGCTTCAGTCCAGGAACTCCAATGTGCACTGCAGGAGGTCACTGGTGAATGTGAAAAGGAAAGAGGCAGTAACCTCGCGTACATTTGAGGCCATTGTTCTAAACCAGAAAGAGACGGACTGAGAGAGATTCCTTCTGAATTACCCAGAATGAGCTGAACGAGGAGGCTGTGGAAATAAATTTCTGGGGTTTTCTCCTTGCCTCTTTGGCTTGTTTTTGGATAAGCAGATGACAATGGTTGATGGATGGATGGATGGACAGATGGATGGATGGATGAATGGATGGATGGACGAATGGATGGATGGATGGATGGACGAATGGATGGATGGATGGATGGATGGATGGATGCCAAGGTCCAATCTGTAGTTGTTATTGAGACTAGTATTTAAACGTTTAGAGAGATGGTTGAAGCCGAGGAATATATCTAAGACTTACTTTGACAAATTGGAAAGAAAAGATTAACACTATGAGAAAGGGAATCCAAGCAAACAGTAAGCAATTCTGTCTAGATTGTTTTCATTCATGTAACAGTCAACTTGGCTAACTTTGCTATTTTTCTGCTTGTTTTTACTCTTAAAATTATTTTCACTAGAACAAATATTAGGAATCTGGTCATGCTGTTTGTGTGACATTCACTAAAATTAATCTACATTTACTATACATGTATTAGTATTTAGTTTTAACTTACATCCTATTTGTTTTACTTTACATATTTTCTTTTTTATTCAGATTGAACCTCTGCAGTTTGTCAGAGATCAGCTGTTCTTCACTGGTCTCAGCTCTGAAGTTCAACCCCTCCCATCTGACTGAACTGGACCTGAGCAGGAATGAAGACCTGAAAGATTATGGACTGCAAGATTTATGCGGTTTTCTACAGAATCCTCTCTGCAACCTACAGGCATTAATGTAAGACACCATGTTTTAGTTTAGTGCTGATATGTACCATGTGAAAGATGAGTTACCACTAAACCGCAAGCATACAGCTGATATTGAACTGATTAACACTGAGAATATTCATGGTAATGCTAAGTACTTTGGGATTAGTTAATTTCTTTTAGTTAATTTCTTTTTTTAACCTCTTTTAGTAAGTTATCATGTAATAACCACACAATGTAAAACAATAAGTTAAATATTTAGTGACTGTTATTTTCATTCTAAGAAACTGAATTTATGATTGAATGTACAGTGACTTAAATATTTGTTGCTGACTTTCATTAACAAAGTTTTAAAGAAAAGAAACATTGTGAGGAAATGCCTTCAAGCCCACAGATGTGAAATGATGAGGGGAATGGTGCTAGGACTTTGTTTTGCAAAGTCATAGCTTTGCAAAACAAAGAAGTAGCCCTACCAACTTTAGCTAGGGCTAAAGTTGGTAGTTGTGTTCTAGGCAAGACATTAAACCTGGCTTGCCTGAGGGTGGTGGTCAGAGGTTCCCAACGTGCTTCTGACTACCAGCAGCATGTCAGTATGTGCATGAATGGCTGAATGACTGGTGAAGGCTTTGTGGTCCTCTAGACTAATGTTTCCCAACCCTGGCAGTCAAGGCACACTGCCCTGCATCCTTTAGACGTTTCTCTGCTTTAACATGCCTGATTCAGATGATTGCAGTTCAGTTTGTTTTAATTTATGAAATCAGTTTTATTTGACAAAATATTAGTTATAATATTAGATATTTCTTTATGTTTGTATGACTTTTATTTGTTAATGTTTCAACTTTAATCTGCATCTAGACTGTCTCAGATCTCACGTTTTGTTCTTTAACCAGACTGGAGGGTTGTAGTTTGTCAGAGGTCAGCTGTGCTTCACTCGTCTCAGCTCTGAAGTGCAACCCCTCGCATCTGACAGAATTGGACCTGAGCTGCAATGACCTGAAAGATTCTGGAGTGAAGATACTCTGTTGTTTTCTGCAGAGTCCCATCTGCAAACTGCAGAAATTGAAGTAAGACACCATGTTTTAGTTTTGGGCTGAAATTTAAGGTGTGAAAGCTGCTGAGGATCGTTATGGTAAAGTTTGTCGTCTTCTTCACTGCTTTGTTTCAATTAAAAATTCATTTTAATTTCTCAAACTTCCTTTCATGATAACTAGACATCATGCAACGATGTGTTAAATTTCAGTGTGCAGTTGTATGTATTATCCATAGTCCAGTGAATTGAGAGCTGACGATCCAGAAAGTTCCCATTCCTAGCAACATTATTCAATAATTTTGAGCCAACATACTCAGCATTGTGGAATACAGAAAGAATCCCAGGATCTCTTTAAGGCTTCAATACATACCACACTACATGCAACAATAAGGTTCTCTATCTGTTTGTTTCAGCACTTACAGTCAGTTTTACATTTAGTATTCTATTTGAAAACACATTTTTATGGCTGTGGAATCCTCAACATTGGTTTATTTATCTGTTTTAATATACTTTGGTTCACATTTCCTCCAAATCTACGGGCTTCCATTTTTTCTTTGAAATTAGAGTTATTTAAGTGCGCAAAGTGAGTTTGCATACATTGAGCTGACAGAGTTCTAGAGTCAAGTAATCATTTTTGCATTAACATTAATGAAAGCTCTTTACTTTTTCTGTTGTAGTATTTTAACCTGTAGCACATTAATTTAAGCTCACATGTTTTATCCTTTATTCAGATTGGAGTGTTGCAGTTTGTCAGAGACCAGCTGTGAGTCTTTGGTCTCAGCTCTGATGACCAACCCGTCCCACCTGACAGACCTGGACCTGAGCTGGAACACTTTGAAAGATGTTGGAGTGAAGGAACTTTGTGTTTTCCTACAGACACCTTTCTGCAAACTACAGAGATTGAAGTAAGGTTTAAGTTGCATTGACATCACACTGCAGACGTATGGCTAATAATATACTGATCCACATTGAGGATCTTCATTCAAGTTTATTTCTGTTTTACATTTCCTCTCATGATTTAATAAAATGAGAAGAAATCATGCAACGAGTTTAATTTTTGTGCAACTTTGCTCTTATCATCCACAACTTCCCATAATCCAGTGAATTTAAAAACAATAAATTAAACAGTTCACACTCACTTCCAGCAACATTATTTTAAAGTGTTCATTTCTCAGAGTTGAACACAGTGAGTATTCCAGCAATTCAGCCTAGAGAGGACACTTGGTACTCCTGTTCTCCTTCTCTGCAAAAGGCTACAAGCTCCTGGTGTTGTGGTTTAATCTCTGTTACATATGTAGAGAGGGTGGATTCATATGAAGTACAAGGTGGAGCCACTGTAACACTGCAGTGTTTCTGCCCATCAGCTAATGTTAGTAAACGTGTGTTTAAAGTTTCGTATAGAAAATTTCTCCATATGTTTCATGGCCTATGATCATCTTATTTATCCTTTGATTTGAAATAAGTGTTTAATATATTTCTTTGAGTGATTGAGTTTAACCTCTTCATGTATGGTGAGAATATTAACAGGATCTGGAATCCTGTTTATAAATATACTCCTTATGTGAATAATCTAAAATGTGATTCTGTTTGTTTAAACATTGAATTAAAATGGATTGAATTCAATTGAATTTTGAAAAAATTCTTTATTCAGATTGAAGCTCTGCAGTTTGTCAGAGATCAGCTGTGTTTTGCTGGTCTCCGCTCTGACGTCCAACCACTCCCATGTGACAGAACTGGACCTTAGCAGGAATAACCTGAAGTATGACGATGTTCAGCCACTGAAGGATCTGGAGAAAAGTGCAAACTACCATCTGGAGATTCTAAGGTCAGTGGGTGATTTCAGTGAGTCTAACTGTGTGTTGTCAGCATTATTGTCCAAAACATAGTTGGTATCAAAGCAAAGCCCCTGGATTTCGACTAATTCTCAGTGGTAGGAGGATAGCTGCAGCCTTTATAGCCTGGATGAGGTTAAATCTGAATTACACAGCTGGATGTTTTATGAAAACCCCTGCATCTCATTTGCTCTTAGATGCTGTATTAGAATATTTGCCACACGACTTTCTGCTTGTACATCCCTAAATAAGAAACAACTGATGTGCTGCATCACTGACTGGTGCTGGAGAGAGGCTTCAAACAATCACTGATCTGCTCTGTTGCTCTTTCTTCTCTCCGCAGGTGGAACTGGGAATAATATTTGTAAATGAGGGAAACATTTTTGTGCTGCTGATGTGGCCTCATAAAGAGACTAACTGGATCAAGCCGATGAACTGAGTTGGAAGATTTTGACCTTGTTTGATTTTAGCATGCCTGTCGTTTAGTGTCTGATATTTTTTGTCTTTCTTGATCAATAGATGAAATTCAAATTCAGCTCCATTTAGCAACTTACTGATCTGACCTTGGTTCATTTGGAAAGTTGATCTTTTTTCTCATCGATTCATTTTCAATCTGTAATAATCTCATATGAAATAAAATTCACTTCAAAAGTTTTCAGACTGCATGTTTGCTTTATTGGATTGCAGTTTTTGGTGGTTTTTAAAAAAATATTTTTTTATATTTTATATTCTTAAAGTTCAGAGAGCAAATGATGGCTTCTTCAATTAGAGGATGAAGCTTTATGTTTTTTTTTTTTTTTACTTATTCTTTCTGAAGGTGAAATCTAAAACTTAGTAAAGATAAAGTTTCATCTGCTCCAGAGCGTTGGAAATATTTTCTGGAGAAGCTCGGAGACTTTCAGATCTGCTTTGGAGGATTTTCTCTGTATTGCTGCAGAACGGGTCTGGTTCTGTTGGATCTGTGGCTCATCATGAAGCTGTGCTTTGGTGATGTCAGAAAAGAGATGTTTCATCATGTTTAAGGACTGTGAAGTTAAAATCTTTACTCTCTCATTAAATCCACTGTGAATGTCTAACAAGAAAGAGATTTTCTGTTTTCATCACAAATTAAAATGTAATTTCCTGTTTTTTCAGGTTTCCTGTTGTAACATTTCAGATGTACCACAACCAGAAGCTGCTCTAGTTGTGGTACAGAAAATTCTGTTACCCATAATGATAAGATCAATTCCCTACTTTAACTACAACCAAAACCATAAACACATAACACTGCGCTGCATAGAGATGTTTTGCACAATATCATTCAATTCCAATGTACTGAGCAAAATTATTGCTCAAACACATTGCAGATTTTATTTCCAATCTAAATTGTTGCCATGGGTTTCCTCTGTTCTGTGGACTTTTACCTTATATTATTGTGATTTTGATCAGATTTGGGAAGCATTTCTGTTTAAATGTATGGATGTATATAACAATATTTTAGGTTGATTTGATCTCAAACTGAGAAAAATGTTACATCTTAATATATAGAGCATGTAAGCTTCTGGTTTTAAACTATAGCAGAAAGTATTGAATCAGTGCGTACCCTGCCTTCAGTAGGCAGCTTGGTACCTGCTGTGTGGGTTTTTACAAGAACAAGTAAGGTATATTTTTATGTTGCCTGTACTTTGTAAACGCTTCTCATTTTTACTACTGTTGGTTATAGAGTTACTTTTGTCCTTCTGTTTCCTCGTAAAATATCCTGTAATCAACATTTTTCACTTTCAGGAATCTTCAGATTCCTTCAGCTATACAGACATCAGTTGAAAATATTGCTTTATGAATGGTGTGCTTATATGTACATTTGCTGTAACAAGAAAGTGGACTGTCATGGTGAAGGAACTCAAGCAACACTTTTACATATTTTTTCTAATATTTCCTTGTGAAAAGAAGATAAGGATTCCAATCAAACTCAAATATGGGATCCTTAATACAAGTTTCTGGAATGATCTTCCTCTCTAAGGTGATCTTACCAATGCATTTTAAATAGGAAGACAACGTTCTCCAACCACAGGGAGCTCAGGGTATTTCAGTGTGTTCCTTCACATTGAAATGAATAAACTAAAGTGGAATAATCCTATCATGATGTCTCCAGGATGTCTTCCTTTACAAGTTTTCCAGATATGTCCCACTGGGAAGAGACACTGGGGAGACTATGTCTTTTGACTCAACACTGGGAACATCATGGATGGACAATGTGTTTTTAAAAATAGGAGGAACAGTGGTCTTTAGATTATAAAATTATTGCTGTAACACTTGAAATGTAATCTTCGAAATCAGTTTCTGTTTATATAATTACAAGTCAAAATCAAGGTGAAGTTTAAAATGAAACTACATTTAGTTTATACTTTTAAGGGATGAAGTTCACTTTGTTCAACAGACTTCAGCAAAACATAGAAATAAAAGTCAGTGATAAACACAGCTATAAACCTCACTTTCAGAGTTTATAATAATTTAATTTGTCTTCATGGTAATTTCATGCTAGCAGAGTTAAATTGACAATTTTACTCATGTTACTAAAAACACATTTCTTGCCATTTCTGACATAAAATAACATTAATGAAAACAGTCCTGAATGTAGATTTTGTAACATATTTTCTTTGTTTTATTTTTATAGACATGAGAGTCTTAAATATTTACCTATTAAACTGACTCCTAGTTATTAAGGTCTTATCTTTTTCTCTTTATATATACACTGGAAATACAATAAATTGCCATTTGCTGATGAATTAGATTATCAATTAGTTTCAAACATTATGGAAAGTATGACAATACAGGAAAGAATTTTTCCAGCTATCCATCCATTTCAGAGAAGATATAATAAAGGCCAATATTTAACATTCGAAGAGCCAAATTGACACTGGTCACAGATTTTGATGGCCATAATGATCTGTGATCTTATTGTACAGGCCTGTAAATTATGTCAGAGTGTTAAACAACTATTTTTCAGTTCCAGCATTTGTTCTTCTTCTCAGGTGAAATCGTCTCATCTTCATCCCTCCTGCTGATTCTCTCTACAGGTGAGCATCTGGAAGACGAAGAGGACAGGATGTGTGAAGACATCCTGCGGTGGACAGGATGAAGAACCTTTCCAACTTCCTCAAAAGAATAGAATAGAGTAGAGTAGAAACCATCTTTATCGACCCGTGAAAGGAAGAATCTGGTGTAACAGCAGCATCACACAAAAACAAAATGTATTAAAGTATTAAAAACAATATAATAAAAATTAACAATAACTATAACTATAATAATAGTGTAAAATAGGATAAATTTCTGTGCAGTTGTTAGAAAACAGGAATATCAGATTTGTGATACCAGGGAGGAAAAACTCAGCTGGATCACTTTTCCAAAAAATGCACAAAACAAAGTTATTATTTGTGGTTTGTCTGTGACAGCAGCAGTTCATGTTCATCCAGAACCACAAACCTCCATTTATGGCTCGTTTTCTAGCTCCCATCACCCAGGTTGGTCCAACAGAACCGGCTGCTTTGGGCTTCCAGAACCTGCAGGTCCAAAGCAGCTGTTAGTTTCTAAGCCCAGAAACAACCAGCTGTGTTTGTGTTGTTGTTGTTTTGCTCCACAGACAGAACCTGGAGGTCGGCTGTGGGTCGGAGTTCTGTTGGACCCGGCCAGCCGGTTCCAGAATAAGTCCGTTTTAGGACTGAAGTGGTTCTTCTGCAGCAGTTAAAGTGTCTCTGGTTGTTGTCTCCTCAGATATCGTCCATCAGAATGTGGTCCACCTCGTCCTGCTCCATGAAGACGTTTCTCTGCAGTATTTCATCCCTGCTGTGGCCTGATCCTCTGGTTCTGGTTCTGGTCGGGTTCACTGGGAGTTGGCAGGTTTTTTCTCTACTGGACCCGGAGGAGCAGATTCAGAACCGCCATCCAGACTTTATAAAGACTTTACCTGCTGACCTGAGCTGCTGCACTATTCATTAAATCTTTATATTTAACAGAGATGAAGGATTCAGTGTCTGAATCGTTTCTGATTAAATTCTGTAGATTTTAAATCTGCTGGATCCAAAAAACCTCCATGTGTTCCTGCTTTGCCCTGTGACCTGGTGACCCGTCCAGCAGGTTCTTCACCTCTCACAAGCTGGTATGAACAGCAGATGGAGGGAGGTGCTTCCCCTGCTGGAGGCTGTTTGAATCGCAGCAGCATTACTTCAATCCAAGTAAAATATACAAAAAAAATTTTACTTGGAGCAAAATAACAAAACTCTCGCAACTGTTTCAATCCAGGAAGGTTAAAATGTCCCAATTTTACAAAAATTGGGAAATTTTGTGAAATGTGAAATGTTTTCAAATTCAAAAATACTTTGTTGGTCCCAAAGGGAAATCAAATGTAAGTTATTAAATTAAAGAAGGTGACAGCAGAAAAGATCTCCAGTAGTGTTCTGTATTTCAGCAAATTTGAAGAGGAACAGAATGATCAAAGATATGTGATAGCTTCTCTGTTTTTTTAGGCATCAGTTGGATTGATTTTATTATTTACAGTTTCAGACTAGAAGGCTCCAGTAGAACTTGTTTGGATTCCAGCACATTTGGGAATGGGGGAAAACAAGGATCCAGATGATATTCTCAAACAGTGAAAGCAATTCAAAATATATAAACAATCATGAATAATTCTAAAATAAAAAGGGTTGTTATTAAAATGATTAAAACAGAAGATCAAGTCATATCATTTTTGAAAAACACAAATATTTTAGAAAGAAACTTGTTTTATTTTTTTGTTAACTTTCTATAGTCACTCCAGTGCAGTAAGTGGCGGTAAATGCAGTTAAGTTGGTTTGCCAACCGCCAATATAACAAGCGAAGAAGAAAAAGTAGTTTCAATTTCTGTTGTTTGATATCCACTCGTCAGTTCTGTCGGAGGTCCTGATGCATTTTTGTTGCAGTTGTCTGAAAATCGATTTAATTAATTATTAAAAGAAGAAGAAAAGTCTTCCAGTTTCATAGGAGAATGTCAGAGTTTATCAGCTGAACTCGTCCAAAGTTACCCACCATGCTAACAACCCGCCATGCTAACGTTAGCCTGAGGAAAGATATTCTTCAGCTGCTGAAGGATTTCATCACTTCTGCTGGAGGAAACTGAAGTTCAGAGAAAATGTGAGTTATTTTTGGAGAAATGAACCTTTATAACAGCAGCTAAACACACAACTAGCTAGTTTTACTGCTAGCAAAGATTGAAATCTTGATGATCTGCTGTTTACACCAAGTAATTAAAGTATGTTTTTTTAAACTGCAGCTGATGATCATTAATGTTACTGCCGATAGATAGAAAATTGCTACAGATGGAGTTTGTCAGCAGCTGGAAGCCGAAAGTGTCAGAACTGGAAGCTAAGTTAGCATGCTAGGCTAACAGGGGCGAATCTCAGATTGTGTTTAGAACTTAAACCTGATTATATGACTTTACTTTGTCCGATAGACAAACTAAAGAAAACTGTATCACCTGGGGGCTGATAATGATCTTATGTTCCAGCTCTTTTATGGATCAGAACCAACATGTTTTTTTCAAAACCGCTTTTATCATTTGTCAGAATCACTGAGGAGGATTTGTCCCCAAAGACTTTACATGACTCACATTTAGCATAATTATTATGTTGGCGTAAATTAAAGGAATGAACTATGCTGGGGGTTTGAATATATTTAACATAAAGCAATATGTGGATCTGGGTATAAACAATATATCCAGATCCATACAAGGTTGATCTGACCTGCTTTACTAGAACTTTGCTGAACCTGGAGCTCTGCCTAAGATCTTCTTTCAGTTTGGTTTGAAATGAAAATGTAATTTAGAGAAAAGTTCAAGTTGACTTCAGGTAGAAATGAAGATGAATGTCTAAATGTATAAATAAAAACAGAAATATTAAAACTGAACTAAAATGATCAGATTTTCCAAACTTTCTACCTATCAGTTGTTTGCAGAGAACAAAGCTACTTCATGAAATAATATATTGACAGAAAATGAGCTAAAAACTGAGACAAAGGCCTGAAGAAGTTTAAGAGTGACCGACCTATAAGACTTTCACAGCTCAGTTCATTGTTGACACAAAGGGAAGAAGATATGACAGTACACATTCCTAAACTCACTTTTACATGTGGTGGAGCCTCAGATAAGTCAGGTGCAGTCAGGTATCAAATCAGGAGAAACATGTTCAGACTCCATTTTTCTTAACAACAGAACAAATAAAGGAATCTGGATTGGGGCAAGTGTTAACTACTTTCCTCCCTCTTACTGGGTTTTGTTTTTGTGAACTGTGGAAGGAAGCAGAATTTAGTCTGGTTCTCCTTCAGCTTTAAATATTTACGGTATATCTTCACAAGAAACAATGTTTTTATTTTCTGACAGATGCACGCACACTGACAGAGAAGCAGGAAGTTAAAATATTTTATCTCAGTGGGAATCTTAGACTGACCTGTTTGTCCTGATTTTTTTGTTGTTGATTTTTTTATAAGCTGTGGGCTCACAGTCAGTGTTCCTCTTAAGCAGATTAAAACCACAAGATGGAAAATTGTCAGCAGGTATAGGAGGACAAATCAGAGCAGTAATAATAATAAAACCAATAATAATCTCTTAAGAACTAAGGAACTCCAGATATGAAGGCTAAAACGGAAATGTAGACACAAAATAAGAGAGCAGCAGAACCGGCTGTTTTTAGGTTTTTAGACTCTTCTTTGGTTCTTCTTCTGATTGGAAGGTTTTTCTTCTGACCTGGTGTCTGGATTTCAGGCCTGAAACTGTGAGACTAACTGAACTCTTCTGTTGTTAAGGACACTGCTTCATGTTCAGTCCTTTATTCACCTATTCTGATCTCTGTCTTGATGCGTCTACAGACCTGGAATCAGATTCCAGTTTAAACCTGAAAAGGTTTCAAATAAACTGACTGATTCTGGTTTCTCTCTCAGATTGACTGAAGTCCAGAAAACAGAAAGTTGGGATCTAATGGAGGACAGAGCAGAACTTCCAGGATCCAGATGTCCTTCTATGAGGAGTGACCAATCCAAAGATAAACCTCCATACTTCAGTAATGAACCTGGACCATCAGATATAAAGTAAGAAAATAGTTTCTGATTCATGTGACTCCACAGAGATGTATCTAATATAAACTAGGTGATGTTCAGCAAATAAATAAAATGTAACTTAATTTTTTATCTAAACGTATAATTAAATAAACACAAAGAACGTTAGTCAATAAATCAGTAGAGTTTTGAATGAAAGTCTGAATATATGATGGATTAAAAACATTGCATCAAAATAAAAACAACCAAGACTGTGAGGAGCAATGATTCTGAGATTGAGTCTAAGTTCACTAAAAGGGGAAACAACAGGAACTTTTATATTAGGAAAAGTTTTTATGTGAAGGAAAGGTGTGGAGCCAAATAGCTGGACATCTGAATCTTTTTGTCCAAATAATTCTCTATCACAAAATAAGATTAATATCTTGGCATCTTAGCCTCAGTTTGCCAAGATAAGTGCAACTGAGGCTGAGTCCTGTTTACTTCCACCATTTTGTACCATTAAAGAAATATCCAACTTTTTATGCTGGAATCTAGATTTGAGTCAGTTTTCCACCTCTGAGGGAAGCAGTTTTACACTCTGGTTCATACAGAATAATGATTATTGTCCCAGAAAAGAATTGAGATGGACAAATACAACAAAAGAAAAATCACCCATGACACCAAATATGAAACAATTTCATACTTCAAACCAGAGATCATCAATGAGGTTCTGTTCTGACTCAGCTTCTGGTACCAGGACAGCTCCAGCCTGTTGTTAGTGAACTATTTCAGTGATGAAGAAATGTCTTCACAGAGGGAGGAAGAGGAGCAGCGTTGGTGAGGAGGAGCAGCCGTCCTGCTGTGCTTTGTGTCAGGAGGTTCTGATGGATCCGGTCTCTACCAGCTGTGGACACTGGTTCTGCAGACACTGCATCAGGTCCTACTGGGACCAGTCTGCTCCATCTGGACCCTCCTCCTGCCCCCAGTGTGGGAAAAGACCCAGAACAGGAGCTGGACTGCTGACAGCCAATCAGAGCAGCTGTGCTCCAGGTGAGACTGAACACCTCCAATCAGAGCTTCCTTCTATTGTTTCTGTGTAAATATTTTTATGTCTTTTGGATTTAAAAGAAAAGTTAAAATTTTTCTGTGAGCAATTATTTCAACCAAATTTCCATAGCTCCAGCTGGGCTAAATTGAATTAATGTGTTCAACAGTTGAGTCTTAAAACAGGTGGTCATTTTAATGCATGAAAATGAAAAGATGGGCAAAGCAACCTGCTGCATTTAAGCCTTTATAAAAAGTGGGAAAGAAAGTCTGAGAGACAAAAGCCTTTTTTTTGGCTCTGATAGTAAATAGCATATTTCAGGTCATATATATTTGTTCACTGCCTTGCCAAAATAAGTCACCAACTGAATTTAACTGAGCAGATGTATATGAGCCTCCAATTGGATAGTTACTCAGTGGACCACTGTCTTCCAGCTGGTTATTTAGTTACTTAACTCCAAGCTAAATGCAGAGACCACTAAAATTAGATAAACTGTCCATTGCATTATTGAAAACTGGAAGGATAGGGTGGAACTGTTGTGTTTGAGGAACAAATGTAAAAAAAGCAAATGACTGGTGATCCCTTATAGGTTTAGTATAATCAAATTGAAGAAAACAAACAGTAGAACTCAGGGCTATATTTAAAGGGGCAGTATTATGTATTTTACAGATGTATAATGCTATTTTATAACACAAACAAGTAACTATGTTACGTTCAGTTGAAGCTTGTGTCATCAAGTCATCACAACAATGTTTCTCCATTAAGCCTTTAACAATGTTTTTACCAGCATTGCACTGAGAAATAACTCATATGATGAGTTCAGCAGATGCACAACTTCACCAGGTTTTTGCTAATTGCTGCTGCTGCTGGTCTGAAAGAGCTGAGTGAGTGGGGGAATTATGTGGTAGAGGTGCTGTGTGAGGCGGAGTTCAACTGGATACTACAATTTGAAGGAGGAGCTGTGTGGAAATGGCAGTGAGAGCAAACATTTTGCATCAACATGACATCAAGCTCAAAAAGTCGATTTTACATAATTTTGCCCCTTTAATAGAATCAGAATTCCTTTTAATGTTATTGTGCACAAATAAAGCATAATAAAAATTTTTTTTAAATCATAACAGAGCATTTTTACATACATATTGTGACGAGAACTCAAGGGATTGGGTATGAACAGCTATGTCTTCATAAGAAAATCTCTAATCAGTGAAGCTAAACGGAGAAAAAGGCTACAATTTATAAGGGAGCATAAATATTGGACTATAGATCATTGTATGAAGGCCATATGATCTGATGAGCCCAGACTCGCCCTCTTCCAGAGTAATGGGCACATCAGTCGAAGAAGAGAGGCAGAAGAAATGTTGCAGTAGTGTCTACTGTACAGACCTGTAAGTGCTGTGCACTATAATCTGAAGTTGTTGAAGTTGATCAGGTCCTACTTTCAGAAAAATTATTAGGTTGGGAGGCTACCTGAATAAACTAAATGAACAAGTTATTACATCAGTGGATTGTTCCCTGATTACACAAGAAATTACAATACCAAGCTTAATTGGACTGAAAGTGTGAAAGTGCGATTTAGGGCACAAGAGACATCAAAACACAGGGATTGGACACCAAAGAGTTTAGATCTTCTTAACCTCATTGAGAATCTGGATGTTCTGGAGAAGACTTTGCTCAGTGTTTCAACACTCCCATCAGGGGTACCGCCAGGAATCTTGGGCCCCATGACAAAAAATTAAATGGAGGAGGGTCTTAGTGCTGTCAGTCAACCTCATTCACTCACTTCTAAATGTGCTAATGGTGGAGAAACAACTTATCGTTATTGCTCGCTACAGCATAGCACAAACCAAGGGGAGGGAGGGAGCAGCCACATGAGATTGTGATTGACAGCACGAAAACTCTCCTGCCTCTGATTGGTTGTTTCTAGAAAGCACTGAGAGAAAGCAAATTAAATAAATTTTTCACTGATTATTTATATACCATACTGTCACAACATAATGACTGTTTTAACAAATATGTTAAAACATTTTTTAAATAAAAGTTACATACTGCAGCTTTAATTTCTCTTAGGAGAGGACAGGAGGGATGTGGGTTAGAGCTGCTGCTGAATGACTCACCTATTGTTAAGTCTGGTAACAAGGTACAGGTACAAGTTAAATATATAAATTTGTTAGTAAATTTTTCCTTCATTCATAGAATGCTGGTGAAATGGACAGTAGTCTGAAGCTGACCTAATTATGCTGAATGGTTGATAATCTCAGACAGTCTACCTACATTTCTTGGAGAAAAACTAGGTTATAAAATGACACTTGTCTTTTTCTCTCTCCATTTCTCTATTTTTTTTTTAAACCTAACTTTATTATTTTTCTTGATGGCATAGTAACAGCCACAGTTGTTCTTGTCTTCTACCGTCTGCTTCTGGCACCATCACTGGCAAGCGCTAAGCAGGAAAGAACCATTTCATGCAAATCAAGGGGATTCGGTGCAAATACGGATGTCTACCTTTTGATCTGGCAGGAGCAATATTTGATTTTTACTTCTAAAAACTATGTTAGAAAACACAAGATGATTAATTTTGTAATTGACAGGGCCCCAATTTTTTTTTTTTTCTTATTTCTAGAAAAAAAAATGCGGTAACTGGCCCTTAGAATTCTCATAAATTTTCCCCCCTTTATGGCGCCTCTGACTCCCATCAGCAATACAAGAAATTGGTAAAAAAAACAAACAAACAAAACAAATCAATATGTAAAATTGCATGAAAGTACATATTGTGAGTTTGTAGAAGCTTATCATATGCTACATCAAAGTTAAGGGCAGGCCAACAAAATATTGGTGTCCATGACATTTTGGTGGCAACAGTTTTTGGGCAATTTTTTGCTGCAGTGTATCTGCAGCATGTAATAATTGAAACACTCATGTCATTTCCAGCCTCATTGTTCTATAAACAAATTCAGCTCAGTCTTTGATTGAGAAATGGTATGTTAAAGATAATTTTATTCCAGCTAATCACCCAATGTCCTGTTTTTTTCCTATAAATATGTTTTCTTCTTTGTTTTAGAATATGTTAGTCTGCAAGAGGTTTTAAAGGAATATAAGATCAGTCTGAGGAGGAGATGTGAATGTGTGAGTGAAGGAAGTGATGAAACAGGAAGTAGAACCCTCCTCAACAGGATCTACACTGATCTCTACATCACAGAGGGACAGAGTGAAGAGGTTAATACCCAACATGAGGTGAAGCAGCTGGAGAGAGCTTTCAAGATCCAAAAGCTTTATGGCACTTCAGTCAAGTGCCATGACATCTTTAAATCTTTCCCTGACCATCGTGGAGCCGTCAGAGTGGTTCTGACCAACGGCGTCGCTGGTGTTGGAAAAACCTTCTCAGTGCAGAAGTTCAGTCTGGACTGGGCAGAGGGCTTGGAGAACCAAGATGTCAGTGTGGTGGTTCTGCTTTCGTTCAGGGAGCTGAACTTGATCAGAGATGAGCAGCACAGTCTTCTCACGCTGCTCCATGTTTTCCATCCAACACTCCAGAAGCTCCCAGCAGAGCAGCTGGCTGTCTGCAAACTGCTCTTCATCTTTGATGGCCTGGATGAAAGCAGACTTTCACTGGACTTCAACAACAGTCAGCTGGTTTCTGACGTCACACAGAAGTCATCAGTCAATGTTCTGCTGACAAACCTCATCAGGGGGAACCTGCTTCCCTCAGCTCTCATCTGGATAACTACCAGACCTGCAGCGGCCAATCAGATCCCTCCTTCATGTATTTCCAGGGTAACAGAAATACGAGGCTTCTCTGACGCCCAGAAGGAGGAGTACTTCAGGAAGAGGTTCAGTGATGAAAAGCTGTCCAGCAGAATCATCTCCCACATCAAGACCTCCAGGAGCCTCCTCATCATGTGTGGAATCCCAGTCTTCTGCTGGATCACTGCTACAGTTCTGGAGAACATGTTGACCTCAGAGCAGAGAGGAGAGCTGCCCAAGACCATGACTGACATGTACTCACACTTCCTGCTGGTCCAGACAAAGAGGAAGAAGAACAAGTACCATGGAGGACATGAGACAAGTCCACAGGAGCTGATGGAGGCTGACAGGGAAGTTCTTCTGAAGCTGGGGAGGCTGGCGTTTGAGCATCTGGAGAAAGGAAACATCATGTTCTACCAAGAAGACCTGGAGCAGTGTGGTCTGGATGTCACAGAGGCCTCAGTGTACTCAGGAGTTTGTACAGAGATCTTCAAAAGAGAGAATCTGATCTTCCAGAAACCAGTCTACTGCTTTGTTCATCTGAGCATCCAGGAGTTTCTGGCTGCAGTCTACATGTTTCACTGTTTCACCACCAGGAACTCAGAGGTGGTGGAGAAGTTTCTGAGGGAACAAGACATTGACAAGAAAAGGGATGCGATGGAGAAAATCCTGCAACAAAATTACAGTGAACCATCTCTGGAGGATTTCATGAAGAGAATTTTGGAAAAATCTCTCAGCAGTAAAAATGGCCACCTGGATCTGTTTGTCCGCTTCCTTCATGGCCTTTCTGTGGAGTCCAACCAGAGACTCTTAGGATCCATGCTAGTTCAGACAGAGAACAGTCCAGAAACCATCCAAAGAGTCATCAAAAATCTGAAGGAGATGAACGGCAATAAAATCTCTCCTGAGAGAAGCATCAACATCTTCCACTGTCGGCTGGAAATTGAGGACACTTCAGTTTATCAGGAGATCCAACAGTTCCTGAAATTAGATAAGAGATCAGAAAAGGATTTCTCACCATCAGAGTGCTCAGTCCTGGCCTACATGCTGCAGATGTCGGAGAATGTTTTGGATGAGTTGGACCTGAAGAAATACAATACATCAGAGAATGGACGCCTGAGATTGATTCCAGCCCTGAGGAACTGCAGAAAAGCTCGGTGAGTCCAGATGTTGTCATTGTTTGAATGTTAATTCAACACTTTTGTCCTGGTGGGTTTGGTTTCAACCTGTGGTCAGAATATGGTAACCTTGCCTCTGTTCCAGGATGGTTACAATGCAGCTTTACACCATCAGCTCATGAATGGGTCAATGACTTAGAATCTTCTAATTAATTATTTTTAACTAATCTTCATGAAGACCTCATGTATATCTAGATTGTTCCTGCAGCACTCAGAACTCGAGATAAAGAAACATGGAAGTTTGCTTACAGCCAGTCATGATGGCTGTTACTAAATCCTTCTGTGTTGGTGAACAGAAAAGTTTGGTTGTTTTAACTTGTTGCTTATTTTCTCTGATTCCATCACTATGGATGAATTGAGTTTCATCAAAACCATAAGTTTGCAGCCAAAGCTTAACCTGAACCAAAACCATGACCAGAACCAGAACCATGATCTGAAGGGACTGAAGACTGTCATGTCAAACATAGTAAACAAATGTTCATTAGATGATGATCACAATTACCATTTTTAACCTGTGTATATAAAATAAATAGTTTGATTTAATTAGAACTGACCTATTTTTCTCTAATCACAGAGTTGCTGGCTGTAGACTCTCAGAGGCTGAATGTGAAGTTGTGGCCTCAGCTTTAAAGGCGAACCCCTCACATTTGACTGAACTGGAAATAAGTGAGATCTATGGAGTGAGAGACAGTGGACTGAAACATCTGTGTGAGATCCTGGAGAATCCAGTGTGTAAAGTGAAGATTCTGAGGTTTGTCTTTTCTGGTTATCCAATTAAAAACAATTACTTAAATTTTAATACTTATTTCTTTTAATTATTTTGTTTTATTACAATTTCTTTAAAAACAACCTGCTGTCTAAATTTGGAAAACCTTTTTATCTTGTAAATAAAATATTTAATGATTTTAGAATATTTTAGTTCTGCACACATTAAAATGGGCAGGACAACAATTGTACATTTTGGAAACCAAGTCACAAGATGTTGCTGGTTTGTTAGTTTATAACAAATAATTTTCTCATTATTATGGGAAATATTCAGATGATGCAAGATAAAATAAAATTGTTTTATGTCAGATTTTTTTTGTGCCTGATTAGATTTTTTTAAATTCCCATCTTTACATAAAGAATGGACTTTTAATTCATTTAAGTTTAAATTTCTACCGAAGTTTTGTGTTTCATATATAGAAACACAAAGCTATGTTTAGCTATAAAATTACATTACATATTACAAAATCATACTACATCTATATGTACGTATAGATACATGCGTACATATAGGGTCATTGTGCCCTAGAAAATTCAATAAAATTCGGGTCAATTTCAAGTCAAATTGACTCAAAAATGTTTGGGTCGATTTGATCCAGCAGTCAAGTTGAAGGGTAAAAAAATGTCCAATTCTATATGTTTTCTTGCAACGATGAACCATATTTTACCAACACACACACCACACACATACATGCACACAAGCCCACTTTCTCACTATTCTCTTTACTTCACGAGGAAACTGCGAGAAAGCAGGTGTTCATACAACTTTTGGCGGGAACCTTTTCTGTTCCCGTGGGCAAACTCAACCCACTCTGAGTGGACACTCAGCAGAAGTGGAGGGAAAACATAAATTCTCTCTATGACTCATTTGTCTTCATTTTTAATCAGCAGGTCAATTTGACCCAAAACAGAATATTTGTCTCAAGTTCAATTATGAAGAATATTTAAAAAATCTACAAAAAGTCTATTTCGGTGATATTTTTTTTTTGTTAGCTGGTTTTTACTGATTTACTCATGAATAAATTGTTGTCATTGATACTTTATTATTGGGAAATAAAAAAAGACATCATTGCACAAATATTGATTGGAATTGTTAGTATTGGAGTTAATAATCAGATACACAAATGTTTTATAGTATTTTCTTTTGTTTTTGACAGTATTGCATGATTAAACACTCCACAGGTCAAATTGACCCAGGAACATTTTTCCTGAGAACGAACAACAAGTAAATGCAACATAGCAAATTTTAGATCTCTTATCTTCTACTGTGATACTGTAAAACTATTATATTTTTGTCTTAGGTTATCCTTCCATCATGAACATGCATTCAGAACAGCATCCTGTTGGCTTCAGCTCACATGTTTTGTTCTTTATTCAGATTGTGGAACTGCAGGTTGTCAGAGATCAGCTGTTCTTCTCTGGCATCAGCTCTAAAGTCCAACCCCTCCCATCTGACTGAACTGTGTCTGAGCGGGAACAGAGATCTGAAAGATGCTGGAATGAAGGAGCTCTGTGGTTTTCTACAGACAGATCAATGCAGGCTGCAGATATTGAAGTAAGTTGTATTATAGTGCTAATAATCATTATGTAAATTTTTTGTTGACACTAAATTGTAAACATACAATTGATATTAATTTGATTGACACTTGCGATCTTCATGTTAAGCTCTGTTTTCTTACTCACTGGTTTGCTCCAATTAAAGTTTCTATTTTCCTCCCATGATTGAATAAAAAACCAGAAAACATGAATTCAATGTGAACTTGCTACTATCCATAACTTCCCAAAATCCAATGAAATTAAAGCTGATAATGTTGGAAATTTCTGCTCCCATTCCCAGCAATAGCTATCTAATAATGTTGAGCCTACATTGGCAGCAGTGTTGAATGCCAAAAACCTTTTAAAACTTCTGTCCTGGAGAGGACTCAGGTGCTTCCTGTCTCTTCTAAATGAGGCTATGAGCTCCCTGTGCTGCTCTTGCATGTTTCATTAACATACACATGACAAATCTATTAATATGTGACTGGCCAAAACAATACAATCAATAAGTTTATTTGGGTTATTTAGAGATTCTGAAAGTGTGGTTTCTCATGATTTCAAACCCATGAAAATAAAAATACAACAAAATGAAGAAGATGGTGGCCATTTTAAAGTTGGTACTCAAAGAAGTTTCTGCTAAAACATCTGAAAGTTTCTCCCCAATCATTCTCACTAAAACTGTTGAAACCAAGGGGAGTAAAGAAATGCTGTTAATTTGCATTACTTAATCCCAATCCCAACCATTGACCATCAGCTGACAACAGGACTTATGACTGAAGGGAAGTAAATCTTCAGGGTTCATTTACTTTAAAGGGACATTAAAAAGATCTGGTTTTAAACATTAGCATTTTTCTTAAAACAAGCCATTTTATACCTAAAAGGTTTTTAAGTGAAATTCACAAAAAAGTATAATCTGCATTTAGTAAAATTCATTTCAAAATACAACCGTATTATGTTCTTGTAGAAAAACATTTTTATGTATTTCCATAATATACATATTAAAAATAAAATGTCATTGAAGCAGCAGCATTTAGTCATTAGCAGCTCTTTGAAAGGGTTCTGTTGAACTGTTTAAGTCTTTATCCCACAGACTTCAGCTCACATGTTTTGTCTTTGTTTTAGATTGGATACCTGCAGGTTGTCAGAGATCAGCTGTTCTTCTCTGGCCTCAGCTCTGAAGTCCAACCCGTCCCGTCTGAGAGAATTGGACCTGAGCTACAACAAACTGAAAGATGCTGGAGTGAAGGATCTCTGTGGTTTCCTGCAGAATCCTCTCTGTAAATTACACACATTGAGGTAAGATACGTTTTGGTTTAGTGTTACATATGTTAGTGTTGTATGATGTGAAATGCAAAAATATGGCTGATATTTTACTGATCCTCACTGTTTTCTTCTTGAATGACTGGTTCTGGTAATGTTTTTCTTTTTTATATTTTCTCCCATGCTTTATTAAATATTAACCAGAAAACATGAAGTAATGAGTCAAATTTAAATGTTGGGTTGCAGCGATTATTAAAAACTTTCAGGAATTCAATAAATTTAAAGCTGATTGTAATGGAGATCTTCATTACTGGGATGAAGACAATTTGGAGGTGTGGTGAAGGACAAAAGATGGATATGGATTAAAGCATTTTATTGTTTGTGTTTTTATACAGTGGATTCTCAGTTGGAACTGATGATGTCCTGTTAAAATAAAAACAAATGAATGTGTTGGAATGCATTAAAATGTGTAGGTAGTTTGTGGCTTACCTCTGTCTCTTCCTCTGCAGGGTGTTCAGGCTAAAAGATTCCCCGGGGGCCTGAGCACCATATAAAGGTTCCGGAAGAGACCATATTTAGATGAAAGAGGGGGAGCAAAGCACTATGTATTTTAGAAGTTAATGATTGCATTCATATTTATAGAAAAGTAGTTTTAGAAATGAAATGATTGTTAAAAGATGAAGAATGTTTGTTAATATTATGTTGAAGATTTGGTTGTTTTAAGTTTGTTTGGTGTATAGGTATTTTGTTTTACCCTGTGACTTCGCGGGTTGTTAATTGGTGCAGCCAGGGACTATAAAAGCCTGCATGTTGGCGTATTGGAGGTTAATTAGGTGTGGTTGCTGCTGAGACCCATGTTCACTGTACGCAGGATTGTCTGTTTGTTAAATGTTGGTGATTAAACACCTGGTTGGTCTGCACTGTTTCTCTGCCTCAAGACTCCTCTTTAAACCTGCCGCTAAGGGCCATTCTAACAGGTGATAATGCAGGAAATTTCTAATCCCAACAACATTATTTTAACAATGTTAAACAGGCATCTGTGTAAAACAGAAAGAATCCCAGAAGCTCCTTCAGTCTTCAGTCCTGGAGACATTCAGTGCTCCTGTTCACCTCTGTATGAGGTTTAGGCTCCGTTCATGCAGCAGGTCTTGATGGTCAATTATGATTTTGTCTTCCTGAAATCCTTTCTTTTTGTTTCTTTGATTGTTAGGCAACTAATTAAACTCAGACATGTGTAAACAGTTTACATCCCCAAAGTGACCTGCATGCACAGAAGGAAATTGTAGACATCACACAGCAACACACTATTTACAGAAGTAATAATAAAATCGTCCATTTATGGCTCAATTTTAGAGCCATAGGAACAATAGGAGCAATAGGAACGGACAAAATGTCAAAATATCGTCGCAATACAAAGAAAATCACTGAAAAGAAAGTTACATGTTGCCACTGCTTGCTTCAGTCATTGTTTGTCAGGTTTTTGCATTTCACTGTATCAGGCTTTTTTTGGTGCAGAATTATGACTCACATAAATGACAAAAACGTCCATTCTCACTGCAGAGGCTTTGAAAACTGACGGATACATTTTCATTTTCCCACAAAGGGATATTTCAGAGTTTGAAACCTTACAGAAGGTTCATGGACTAGGAAAAGATTATTTTTTTAGGTACCTGCAGGTGAGACATTATCTTAATAGAAATTTTGAAGAGCGGTTGAGAGAAAGAGATTCAAGTTTTATGGGGTATTTATATCACTAGTTAAGCCTGGATCAGACAGCAGAATTATCTCCAAATTATATAATGCCATACAGCAATCTAAACAATTCAGAATACATAAAGACGAAAAAGAAATGGGAAAAAGAAATGAAGGTAACAATCTCCCAACAAGGCTGGGAGGAAATATGTCCACTGCAGTGGACTGGATCAAACGCATGGCGGGAGTTTTGCTGGAAAAACATTGCACGATTTTTTGTTCCACCCATTCAGAGACGATATCAAAGCTGCTGAAGACTCTGTGAGTCTAAGGGAACCAACCACTTCCATATTTTTTGGGACTGCCAGGTAATAAAGCCATATTGGAAAGAACTCCACAAACATATTGAAAATATATTCAATGTAAACGTTCCATTCAAATGTGTAACGGTGTATTTGGGCAACTTACGGTTGGACAAATGGTCCAACGAAGACAGAAAACTACTGGCAACCAGCAAGGAAGCCATTACCAGGAAATCAGACCCACCCACTATCAATCAACAGTTGGAAATTATTTTCTGGATTTATGCTATGGCAAGGATTTCTTTTTCCCTCCAACTTGAAAAAGAGAAATTTTATAAGATCTGGACCAAATGGACTGAGTGTGTAAAACCAATTAGATCAGACTTCACTTGAATGTTCTAGTGAACTATGTGTACTGCCCTCTTATATTCTTGTGGTTTTCTATTGCTTGAGGTGATGCAATCCCCCTTTGTTGTTGTTGGTTTTTTTTGTTTCTTTTGGTTTGTTCAATTCTGTTCAATTTTGTTATCATTCACAACTAAAAGTCTGTTAAAGAAAATACCAGTAAGGCAATATGGATAAAATCACCTGGACTCTCTGCTCCTCACCTCAGGTACGACCTTAAATGGGTAAAGCTATAATTATCGTATATGATGGAAATCTGTCTTTCTCAATAAAAAGATTATCACAAAAGAAAACTTCTGGATACATATCTGATTTAGGACCTCATATGGAATTGTCATAAAATGAAAAGATTGGAATAGGCCTTTCAGACTGTCCTGAGAACGTTAGACATCGGTCAAAATGGCGACATGCGAGTTCTGGACACTGAAATAGCATCTCCAAGTAACACCAACAGATTCAGTTTATAGAGACACCAAGGTCCATATCAACCTTGATGTTTAGCAACATTTGTGTTGCTAAATACAACATAAATGTGTTGTATTTTATTTGAATGAATATCTGCCTGTTTTTCCCTGGACCTATTTACTGATTGGTGGTTTAACAGTTTTGTATGAGTCTGTAATGAGTTTAGTGACAAAGATACTCAATAAAAGACATTACCAGGTTTATGATCTGTGTATTTAGGCTCTTAATGTCAGTTTTTCTTCAAATATTCTCCATGACATCATGTTTTATGAATGTTGAAGAATGAAAATAGTTAAATTCATCAGCATTTTATTATTTTTGTTCATATTTCTTCCTAAGTTATTTCTTATTTGTTTTTCTGTGAAACTTGAATGATTTGGCTGCAGAAACTCAATTTGTATTAATGGAGCTGACAGAGTTTAAGAGCTGAAGTCAGCAGGTCTTTATTGAAGCAGCAGCATGTTGACATTGATATTCATTTAACTGGTTCTGTTGGACTGGTTAACCTGCATCCTGCTGGTTCAGCTCACATCTTTTATTCTTTATCCAGGTTGATCAACTGCAGTTTGTCAGAGATCAGCTGTGATTATCTGGCCTCAGCTCTCAAGTCCAGCCGCCTCCATCTTAATCAACTGAACCTGAGAGGAAACGGCCTGAAGGATTCAGATGTTCAGCAGCTTCAGGATCTTGCAACCAGTCCAGAGAACCAAATGGATCATTTGTAAGTAAATGACTGGAGTGTGTCTCACTGCCAAAAGTATTGAACTAAACCAGTGTGTGAGCTTGGAGCTCAGTGTGTTCACTGAACAGGACTGAAGGCCCTGCTGCTGTTTCTACTGGATGTGCTGCGTCACTGACTGCTGCTGGAGAGAAGCTGGAAACTCACTGATCTGATCTCTGCTTCTTTCTTCTCTCTGCAGGTTTTGGTGATCTCTGGAAAGAAAAGAATCTTCTCTGTTTCTTGCTGATCCTCAGATATTACTTTTTTCCCCCCTTTGATTTGTTTTCAGCCTGTAACCAAGAAATATGAAATAAAGTTCCGTTCAACATTTTCTTTGCTGCATTTTGCTTCATCTTGATTCGGTTGTTGATTCTGGATGTTTTTCTATTTTAGATGTTTTCTGCACATTCTTGTGCAGCTCTGCTGATTTTATCTGCTGCTGCAAACAGCAGTGAGTCAATGATGGTTTCTTCAAAGAGCTTTGTAACCCCATCCAGCAGCTATGAATGATTCTCATATCATCATTAGACTGGTGCATGAAGCATTACTTTATGAGAGTTTATAATCAGCTTCATGATGTCAGATGAGTTTATTTGAAGTGATTTTATTATCTAGCAATAATACAGGCCTGCATGTCACTGATGAAATTGATCAAAATTCGTGATAATCACAGTTAACTTGTAATTTACCGGTGGTACAAATACATAATATTCACAGTAAAACTCAATCATTAGTTTAGTATTCAATAAAACCAAAACACTCAGCAACACTCAGTGCTTTATTTGTCTTTAGTCACTTCCTCTCACTGTTCAGCTGTTTCCTTCAAAACTAGTTAGATTTTATTCTTGTGATTGTCAAGTGGAATATTTTTATCTAAGACAAATAGTATAACACAACTGCTTTTATTTTAAAAACGGCTTAAGAAAAAATTATGAGAAAACCAAGATGGAGAAAGTTACATTTCTACAGTCAGTAAAATGAATGAACTGTTTGCACTTTGTAACTCAGATTGAATAAAAATGACCTTGAATTTATTAAATAGAATCATAACAATCTGGGAAAAAACCCACATGTTAGAGGGATCAGTTGATGGTATAAACTATAATCTGGATGTTTTTGCTTCATATGAGCATTTTAAGTTTTTGTTTTCTTGACAAATCTGAAAATCTACAAACGTTTGTGCAAGAGCAAACCATCAAATCCTGACTCTTACTTCCAAACAACGAAATCCACTTTACTTCACTTTCCCTCATTTTTCAAGATCTTAAAGAACAAAATGTTCCACAAACTCATTCTGTCCGACATTTCAGCTTCAACATGCAAATAAGTGAGCAGCAGCAGCAGCTTGTGATAAAGTCCTAAAACATTTCAATCATACACAGTTTGATTAATAACACAAAACAAAAATGACCAAATCCTGTGGATGTGATGGTGAATGTCCTGAAAACACACAGCATCAAACATCCCAGTGATTTCAGGAATCTGTTCTTGTCTCAGTGTTCAGTTAATGTGATTCGATCTGCTTGTTGCTCGTTTCTCTCCACTGTTTCTACAATCATAGATCTTCCTCCATCCAGCAGAACCACATCCATGTTATCTCTCTGGTCTCTCAGGTCCAAAGAAAACTGTCCTGATTTATGACAGCTGCTTCATGTCGTACATCGGTACCTCAGACTCGGCCGCCTTGGCCTCGTCTTCAGCCGCCCGGGCTGCTCCTGGGCTGCTCTTACGGCCTTTAGGAGGAGGAACTGGAACGGCTGCCTCTGCAGCTCCCTCCGCTCCTTCCTGACCTTCAGCCACAGTCCTTTCTTTCTTCAGGTTCAGCTTCGCTGGGACGGTCTTGGTGAAGGTCTCCTTCAGCTTCTCACCAGATTGGCGGATCTTCTCGCGCCTTTCGGCCGTTACGATTCGCTCGCCGAGTTTGTTGACTTTGGTGCCCAGGTTCTCTCGGGTCTTGCTCATGTTCTCCTTGGAGAAGGTGGCTTTGAAGCTCTCGATGCGTGTCAAGCCTGTCTTCTTCATCCGGCCGGCTGATGAGGAGTCTGCTTCCTCCACAACCATGTACTCTTCGTCCGACTCTGGAGGGAGCTCAAACTTGTCTGGTTCCACCTCAGGTCTCGCTGCAGCACCGCCGCTGGACTCTGCCGGCTCGTTACCTGGTGTGATAGCTTTAACTTCCTGGTCGCCCTGAGAAACAGAAACAGATCAAATATCAGCATCTCGATGTTGCAGGACAAACCTTTGCACTAACTTTTTTTCTCAGACTGTTTAATAATGAAGTCAGGTTTAAATCTGTCGCTGGTCACAATGTGTCATCCAGACTTGAGGGGTCAGTGTGCAGGTCTTGATCCTGCCTCCATAAATAAACTGCAGCACCTGTTTCTGCAGCTCAGCGCTGAGCTGCAGGAAGCTAAACATATCAGTGAGCTGCAGCTTCCAGCTCCAGCTGCATCACAGCGTGGAACTGGTCAGTTCAGGTTTCAGAAAAATGTTGAAGAACGAGCAGAAACTGACTCATGATTAATCAGACTTCACTCATTCAAAATGACCATCAGAAGAAAGGCAAGCTAACTGTTGGCAAGTAAACAGACTAAATGTTTGGATCAACTATTGCAGTTAATGTCACAATGACATTTCTGATCCTAACAATCAAACAAAAATCCTATTTATAAAATAAATATGTAACTAAACGGTTGATGCAGCCAAATGTGAGATGGACAAAATTAACTTTCAAGGCCATAAATCTTCTGATAAGCAACCAGTTTTCTGACAGACGACCTGTCAGAAAACCAGAAACTCACTGAGAAAATGGAAGATCTGTGATTCCAGGAATGTGAAGTTTCTTTATAAGTCTTATTGGAATAATGACAAATTGAAATGTCATAAACCAGTAAATTGGAATCATGTTAATGGGAGAATCAGCATCTTTGATTTCATGCATGACTGGTGCCACATGACACCTGATAGGCTGACATTTCCCGGCCTTCGTCAGGATGCATGCCTGCCATAACTGAGCTGCACAGTAAGTGAACATGTAGCTTAAGCTGCTAACAAGCTGGCAGCTAGCAAAGTTAGGAATCTGCACCTGGAGGACTGGATTACTTTTAGATTATTGTCCAAAGAAAAGCAACAATATCATAAAGGAAACTAAATTATGAACTAAGGTTTAGTCAAGAACAATGAAACTTGCAGCATAATGTTCAACGCCTGCGATAAAACTTCAAACTTAAATAATTTCAGTCTTAACTCAGAGAATCACTTTGCTAAATCTATAATCAACTTTTAATCCAAGCAAATGCATAAAATCTTTCACTAATCAGTTCAACTTAAACCTGCCATCAGAGCAAAATGAAAAAAACTGATTAGCAGGGATGAGCAGAGCGCTATATTAGGAGATGGTGGAGACTCCGACTCAGAATAACTCGGACCGTCAGCGCTCAGCTGGCACAGTCATTTATGTTACAGCAGCTCTGGGAGCTCAACAGTAACTGAACAGTAACTTTGGGACGTTTAAATTTGGCTAACAACTCCAACCTTTAGACTTGAGACACGATGGAGGGATGCAGCCAAATCTTTGAATATCAAAGATTCAAAGATTAACGGCTTAATAAAAGGAAAAATAAAGTAATTATAGAAAAAGTTTGGGAGTTATTGCTGAATATTGTGCAGGTAATACATCCAAACCTCACACTGCTGTTATTTTTCTGTTTCATTCAGAGAGCTGCAACATGCTACCAATGAATGGTTTCAAAATGTAGTTGATTGATTTAAAGCAGCCAAAAATGTTTTATTTCTCTAATAAACTCATTAATAAGCTCAGATCTGTGAAGCAGAACTAAAATAACCGTCATGTTGGCAGCTGCTGACTGAGAAGGCCTCAGAAGTAAAATGAGGCCTGATGACATTTGCCCTTCAACATTCATTTTAAATAAACTCAGATTTGGATTAAAAGAGACATAAAAGCAAAGACTAATTTCCCCAAAACCTTTTCTAAAACTCTGGAGAGATTTAATGAAATTCTGATGAAACAAACTTTGTCTTTGTATTTCACTGAGTGGAAAATTCTTCTGTATTTAAATCACTTATATGAATTATTCTCCTCTTGTTAACATGATTAATGTCATCTTTTTCATTCAAAACGTAACAAATTTACATTTTAACAGGTTTGACCTGCTGCTGTGTTTCTAAAAGCAGTTTTAATTGTATGTGAAACATTTCTTGGCCCCTGAACCATTTCTGTCCAGCTTCAATATTAGATCAATAACTGGCCTGTTTGATCCAATCAGCTGTTGCTCCAAACATCTCCTATAAAAACTCGTCTAATTTGGTATGTTTGGGCTGTTGAAGTTGTACCTGGATTGGTGCAAATTTAGCCACGTCTCTTGGACTCTTTGTTTTCCATGCCGCTGACATTAAGCATGTTACCCAAAGCAATCAGTACTTTGCTAAACAGAATTTCAGAAGTTTTTCTAGAGACACTGAAGCATCAGGATCTCCAAACATTTGAAATGTTGGTCCTGTGAGCCTCACCTGGTAGATGACCACCCTGAACTTGTTCTTGGCGAGAAGGTCTCCCTGCGTGGCCTCCACCTTCTTCACCCTGAGGTTCTGGTTCTCCACCCGCACCCTGACATCCTTGATGTGGCAGCTGACCTTGCGGGTCTTCTCCAGCAGCCGGCTGACCGTGGCGCTGGTGTTTGCGTGATCGTTGGTGAGTTTGACGACGTCGGCCTGGATGGTTTTCACTGTGTTCTCCAGCTCCAGCTGACGCTCCTCCATGCGCTGCTGTGTGGCCTGGACGTTGTCCATCAGGCCCGCCACACGCTCCAGCAGCGCCATGACGCCGCCGGCATCATCGCCGCCTCCAGGGGGCAAGACCGGTTTGTCCGTCATTCTTGCTGGTTGACTTCTCTTTTAAGAGCTCGGTCAGTTGAAGTCAATGATCCGAATGAAAATGAAGAAGAGATGAAGGGAGATAAAAGCCTCACAGAATCTGTGAAAGTCAGTGGTGATGAAGAACCAAGAACCACAGCATGAGGGTCGAGGTAGTGGGATCCAATAGAGAAGAGACAGCGAGAAGGCAGAAGGACCAGCTCACCCTCTGCAACTGGAGGTTGACCCTCATGGTGTCCGGATCAAGTTAAAGTCTCCACCCTGTTGGACCTGGGAGGGAGGAGCTGGAGGAACCTGATCCAAAGAAACACCAACAGGATGAAGGAGCTTTACTGATATTCAAGCAACACGTTTAAAATATATCTCAAAGAAACAAGACTCAAATATTGATCAATATTGATCTACTTGGCGTAAGATCAGATCAAAATCTTACGCCGAGTTTTTACGGGCATGAAGACTAAAATGTTGCAACATGTCAGAGAAACTGACCATTCAGACAAAACGTTTGTTCAGACCTGATAGATAAAGAGTGGCATGTTTCCCAGTGTTTCTCTGTGTTCTGCTAAAAATACAGCAGTGGTAACGTGACTCCCTCTGCTTGTTTCAGACACCGGAGTATTAAAAGCTGTGGAAACCCCCAGCATGTCTCCTCCACCATCCATCCACCATCCATCCACCATCCATCCACCATCCATCCACCATCCATCCACCATCCATCCACCATCCATCCACCATCCATCCACCATCCATCCACCATCCGACAACTTTTCACTTCTTCTGTCATGATCCTTCGCTCCAGTTTAGACCTTCTCGTTGTTGGACAACTGAAAGGTCAAGTTTCATGAAGGCATCCTTAAGGCACATACATGGCTGCCATCTTGGAAGAAAGCAGGTACTTAAAAATGGTCCAAAAGAGGCGTGGCCTTTAGTGGGAGGAGCAAACTGTTCAGACATCACAGAACATAAATTCAAATATTTGACTATTTATTTAAAAAAACACTGAAATTATTCCGTAGTTTGTTGATATGAATCAAAAACTAAACGAATGAAACACTGGAGCTCCTGTGAGCCTCTAGAGGCCAACAGTGGGACTGCAACTATACATGTAATATTAAATTACCTGATCAATATTTTACATGTTCTTCTATCAGAAGACTACAACTGTCATAGCTAACTGCTAAATCTGTTGTATATTAAGTGTTTTTTCAGTTCCCTGAGCTTTAGCTGCTGCACTATAACTATTAACAATAAAGAGTATTTATAATTTCTTAAATGAGCATTTTTGTAAACTGATGAAAGTTCTTCCCTGACACTTTGTAGAGACAAAAAAACATTTACTAAAAGCTTGTAGAGCAGCTGAGTGATAAAACAGGAAAGATTATAAGAACAGGTGTTAGGAGGAAAACAAGAGGTGATAAAAGAGGGAAGGAATCAAACAGACGGGGAATCCCCGCTGGTTAAACCTCCACCAGCTGCTGCCTATAATTATCCAGCCAACATCACTATATTTATCCACCTTCATGACGGAGACTTGGACGGATTATTGGCACCGATTTTCTGATTCTCTTCAGTTGTTTGTCGGTTTTACACACCAGCAGCAGATTCAGTAAAGAAAAAGGAAAGTTTCTACTACAGATCAATAAAATTATGATTATCCAGAGCCTAACATAACTAATCACGTGTCAAAATGTTACACTAACTTCACTAATTGTTTTATCTTTGCTTTCAACAGAACAGATTTATAATTATTTAACTCTATAAGAATACGATCTTCTTCAGGTTTAAAAACACCAAGAATTAACTGTGTGTATGAAATGTTTATGAATTATAATAATTACCTTCGTGCTGCAGAAATCACCTGTCCAGTTAATCTTCATGTTGGATCCTGTAAACATGTCCAACCAAATCAAAAGAAAGAAACTACAGACACATGAAGACTGAGAGGCAATGTAACTACATTTATAAATATTCTTACCTCAACACTTCTTACCCTAACCCGACCCGACCCTGACCCGACCCTGACCCGACCCTAACCCGACCCTGACCCGACCCTGACCCGACCCTAACCCGACCCTAACCTGACCCGACCCGACCCGATCCTGCCAGGTCCTCCTGCCCGGTAGGGTGTGTGTCATTTTTGATCCCCTTCCCATTGTATATAGCCCTAACCCTAACCCTATCCCATCCCCATGAATTTTTTTAACCCAATTAGTGAGTTTTATAAGCCTAAGTTGTGTGTATATGAGTTTGGGATTTATTTTAAGTTAAGAAAAACAGAAAGAAGGAAAGTAAAAGAGGGTGCTTAACGAAATTAAAGAAAGAAAAACAAACGCCTGAAGAAGACAAAACAAAAGTCGAAACGTCGCAAAAAGAAAATGCAGAAAGAAGAAACAAAGAAAACAAAGATAAGTTAATTCCAATTCGCTGAACGTAGAGCTGAAAGAAGGGGGTGCCAAAAAAACTAAGTTTGGTTTGGTTTTATTTTCAGTTTAGACACACACCCGAAAGGCAGGGTGGAGAGAGCACTTCCAACCCTCCGGCTGGGGGGTTGGCTCAGTTCCCTACCCTGTTCTGTACTGATTTATTTACTTCACATTTTAACCTTTTCTGCTGTGAAGAACTTTTATTTTAGTGAGCAGTCCTGGATTTATAAAAGAATCATGTTTTAATATGCAGAGAACAGAAAACAAAGACCCAGAGGTTCAAACATCATAATTTAATTCTAGTTCAGCTACAGCACAGTCTAACAACTTCACTGGTTCATGCAGGACGCAACATCTACAGTAAAATCAGGCCCAGATCTTGCAGGATCCACATCCCAGTGACCTCTGACCTCCGGTCAGCGAACATGAAGGAACCTGCGGCCAGCTTATCGATCTACTCTTCCTACCACAATAAAACACTTCGTACCATCGTTACAAATTATATATGAAAAACAAGCATTTTAAATTATCGTCCAAATGCACAAAAACATCCGCATCCATTTCCGGAATGGCGTCATCTGAAAATGAAGCATCAATAAAAATAAAAATAATAATAACCTGTACACGTTAGCTTGTACCTCATTAATTCTTAAGCAGTAGAAAAAACAGCATTTTGGTTTTCAGGTGCATCATAACAAACACAGAATAAAGAACAAAGTTAAATGTTTTCAGTTTGTGACCCTGTGAGACGCAGCGAAACAGAAAACAAACAGCAGAGGGCGCCATTGGGCCCCAATCACCAGGTACAGAGCGCCCCCTGGAGGGTTAAGGCCTCACGACACATTGGGCCTGATGACTGATTTACAGAATTAAACTGTAACAAATATTTAATTTTAGCCAAAAAAGATAAATCTGAGCTTTTATTTTGAATTGAAAGGAAAAATGTTAAATATGGAACAAAAACATAATTTTACAATAATAATGTCAGATATGAAACTATTATTAGTCATAAACAAAATGGGAAGATTAATCTGAAAACCTCATTAATCTGAAGTGGACGCACTGCAGAGAATGAATTTATAATTCTCCAATTTTCAGTTGGATTTTAAAGATCAACATCATGGAAAATAACCTTCAGCTTTTTTATCCTTCATGAGTTTTGGTTCTTAAAAAACATCAATATCAGTCAAAGAAAACTAAAACCTGTCAGTTCATCCTAAACATGGATCATCCAACGAGGTGAAGGACTTTCTGTTTTAAAAATGAAAACAAAAACAATTTTATCACAGTAATAAAATGAGATGTTGGAATGTTTAAAGCAGCAATGATCAATTATTTAAGCAGAATCATCCAGAATATTTCAGATTTAACCTGGTTGTGTTTTATATCCCACATGAAGAATCAAACAACTTAAAACCAAAGCAACAGTCAAACAGTCAGGCTGCGTCCCACAGCGTGAAAACAAAAACCTGCATGACACCAGCCTGATGGTGGCGCTGCAGCAACGATACAATCAGATAAATAAAGATTCTGCTTCCTGTTGGATCCACAGTGTTCAGAAAGCAGCTGGACAGACAAACAGATCCGCACAGATCCGCACAAAAACATAAAGGGAAGTTTGACAAATAAGGCCCCTCTAAGAAATCAGAAATAAAATACTTTAAAAAAGGGGAAATAATAAAAGAGGCACCAGGAGTCGATATAAAACTGCAGTCTGTCTGTGATACGAAAACCGGACTGGTTGGATTTCTATAAAAACATGAGGAGGGAAAATCGGACGGCGGCTACATCATCCGAGAAGACGTTCCTGACGGGAAGTGGCCCAGATGCTGCTTCTGTCTGCGGCCACGCTTCGACTTGTTGCACCTCCTGCAGGACAGGAGAGGAAGTGCATGACAGCGAGCCGACACAAGAAACAGAATTATGAATAAAGTGCAGCCAAAATAAACGTTAGTTCAGAAATGAAAAAAACAAAACAAAAGGAATTTAAAGGTTGGAGAAATTTACTCCTGGACATTCCAGAGCAATATATTCATTTTTAATATCTTTTAAACAAAAAACTGTTTGTAAATTATATCCTTTATTTACATCAGCTGTTCTGTTCAAAGGAAAATGTGTTGGCTGCCCCCTGCTGGCTGAACCTGGTACTGCGTCCACAGGTTGCTGATCCATGTTTACTCTAACTCCCCAGTTTCTCAGAAATGTTGGCACTGAATGTGCAGCAGGTGTGCGTACCTGGTGAAGCACATCACCACGGCAACGATGACGGCGATCTGGACGGCTCCGATGATGGCAGCGATGAGAACGTAGTGCAGCTTCTGGCCGCTGGGCACCACATACAGGATGTTAAAGTCCAGCAGCTGGTCGCACCGGGGGCCGCCGTACGCAGCGTCACACCTGCACACACACACACACACACACAGGCTGGTTACCATGGTTACATGTACTGAAACAGCCTCTAAAACAATCATTTGGACGAGGAAAAGCATCAGAACAGCTGAATGTATGAAATTAGTTGGAACAAGGAGAGTCGGACCAGGTGGGGGTTCTGGACCAGGTGGGGGTTCTGGACCAGGTGGGGGTTCTGGACCAGGTGGGGGTTCTGGACGGGTCGTGTAAACCCAGACAGATTCTCACCTGCAGGTGGGCAGGTTGTGTCTCATCTCACACTGGCCGTGTTCGCAGGTCGGGGCGTCGTCTTCAGGGCAGGGCAGAGCGCCGTCCAGGAAGCCGTTCCCCTCGTCAGGCTTGGACACCGCTGCATGAGAAAAGAGAAGAAGAAAGTTCTGATTTCTGATTGGCTGTCGCAGCAGACAGGCAGCAGCAGCAGCTCACCGTAGATGTCTGGTTTCCCCTTCGATCCGTCGTCTTTCCTGCTTTTATCTAAAAAACAAAATGCAAAAATATTCTGGCTTTACACAAAATAAAAAGTAAATCATTTCCGTCTTTTAGCAGAGAGAAAAAAACTGATTCTAAAACAGCAGGAAGATCATAAAGAAAATAAATCAGGTTTATTGTTAGATTTTTGAAATCTAACAATAAACATCATTAAATCACATCTGATGATGTAATTTTTAAATATTAAATGATTTTTCTGCTTTTTACCAAAAACATTTTTATTTTAATCATTTCTTGATACTTTTTACTTTAACTTGAGTAAAAATATGTGGAAGTATTTCTGCTCTTACTTTAGTATAATATTTGCTTAATCTACTCATGTCTGGCAAAATGTGATTGTTGTCATGATAAAAGTGTTAAAACCAGATCCAGTTCAGCCCCAGTTCAGCCCCAGTGTTCCCAGTTTGTGTTTCCTGAACACTTGCAGTGATGAAGAGGAGGAGTTCAGATGAAGAGCTGCACTAATCTGGCATGAAGAAACATGTTTAAACCCAAAGTATCAGCCTGATCCTGATGCAGCAGCGTCAGATCAGAGTTTTCACTTTCATGTCGTCATTTAATACAAATGAACTGAAAACGTTTCGACCTTTTCTTCTTCTCCCCTCTGACCTCCACCTCCTGTCCCATCATGTTCCTCCTCCTCTCTCGGTGTTTTGGAGACGGTTACCTTGGCAACGGCCGACATGTTTGATGTCGATCTTGAGCTGTTTGAGGCAGGACGCCTCGCGGACGTGGCACGGCGTGTCGTAGGTCAGGCCGTCGCTGCCGCACACCGGGTTGTCGTTGTGGCCGTTGCACACGATGTTACACATGCAGCTGAGAAAACGATAAAAACCGTTTCAACGAATCCAAGATGGCGGCCGAGTGAACGAGTGAACGAGTCAGAGGAAACTCACAGCAAGTCCTCAGAGTCTTCGTCACATTCGGCGCCAAACCTGCAGTTTTTACATTTGGAGGCTTTTTTCCCTCGACCAGAACCTTCATCATCTGAAAACACAGAAACTTCATCAGTTCATCTGCAGCAACAAACAACCAGGAGATGAACACATGAATTACCTCCAACTCCAGATCCAGAACCTCCATCTGACAAACACAGAGAAGACCTGACGTTATTCATCCATTCATCAATTCATTCATTCATGTTCTACATTTTTAATTTTGCTCATTTTAATTCTTCTGTAAAATTTCTGGATTTTTTTTGCATTTTCAGTTTAAAGACAGAAAACTGTTTTTGTCAGCAGAATGAAAACAATCAGATGATTTTATCTTAGTGCATTTGGTCTGGAAGTTCTCTAAATGTAAAATGTTTGTAGTTTTCTGACAGTAAGAATCTGTGATCATGAATCTGAGCCGTTTCTCTGACAGAGGAGAGAAAATGATGGATTTGGCAGCAGAAAGCCGATGATCAGGTTTATGAATAATTTAGGAAGAGTGAAATTTCAGGCAAAACCTTCCAGTTTAAGCGCCGTCTGTGAGAGGATGAGTGTTACCGTGGTAACAGGCTCCCTCCGACACAATGCTGATGGCTCTCTGCTTCTTGCAGGCGGCTCTGCGGAGGAAACACTCGTTCTGGTACGTGTCTCCGTTGGAGCCGCACACAGGAACGTACTTCTTGTTGCACTGAGACAGAAACAAGATTTCAGAACATTTCAATCACAGATCTGAATGAAAACATCCCAGGATGCTTTGGATCTAATCCTCCGCTGCCAGCAGGGGGCGCTCTCTGTGCCTTACATGGAACTGACAGACACATTTGATGTCGGCTCCGTTCTCGCGGCAGGTTCCTCCGAAGCGACACGTTCCGGCGTCGCACACGCGCAGATCGCTCTTCTTGTCCGACAAATCTGGAAAACACGAATCATTCGTTACTCAGGAATCAGGCTTTAAAAAAAAATACATTTTAACAAAGAAAATAAACATTGTATTTCCTAAAATGCAAGAACAGCATTACTTTATTTGTAGCTAAAAATACCATCAGCATGTGGAGCTGTGCTGCCCTCTGCTGGACATTATGAAGGTTTTCAAAATGATTTTAACATTATTTTCATCTTTAAACAATCTAAATGCAGTAAAAGTCAAAGTCAGTTTGTTTCTATTGTTGCTTCATTTCCTTCAGTATCATCAGGTTCTGGTTGTCTGACCTCATGGGGGCGCTGCAGCTGAACCAGTACCTCCACCAGCACAGAAACACAGAAACACAGAAACACTCTGATATCCAGGCTTGTAATTTCCTGATGGCAGCTGATTGGCTGCTGGCATTCAGGCCGGCCAATTAGAGGCTGTAATTACAGAGGCCGTGACCTCAGCTTGTCCTGTAATCAGTAAATACCACAGAGAGCTGAGCCAGCCACATTCACCTGCTATCTCACCCCACACACCCACACACACACACACACACACACCCACCAGCTGTGTTTTCAGGAATCTGACTGATCTCTCTGCAGCTCAAACCGTTTCGTTGCTGATAAATCCTCCTCACATCTTCATCTGGGGAGTTTCAAACTCGTCCCTGAAGCCACAACGCTGCGCTGTTGCTATAGTAACGGCTGCCTCAGCAGATTGTTTACAGACTGTTTCAGGTCTGCAGAGACGCAGCGGAGAGAGAGAAGCTGAAGAAACTGAATCAGGAAGAAAAACCTCCAGATCGTCTCTTATCTCCTCATCAGATTTTAAATTAATATTAACAACTTCATGGAATGAAAAACAAAGCTGGATGCAGATCTAGCCTTTAACTAGGCCACTCTAAGCTCTCTGCTCCAGTCTCAGGTTCATCCAGGATTTCACTCTAATTGTAGAAAAGTTCACAGCTGGTCCTCTGACCGGAGCCTCAGATCTCTGTAGCTCCTCCAGAGTCACCACCACCCTCGGCGGTTCATCCTCTCTGCTGTTCAGAGCTTTTTGTTGTTTTAGGTTCTGACTGTCTGACCTGCTGCTGGTTCTTCACAGAGCAGCTGGGTTTATGTGCTTTATGCTAAGCTAACAGCAGGATGCATGTCTGTCTTCCAGCTGCTCTGATCAAACCTCCTGAATCTTTAATGAAGCGTTTTGTGGATCAACCTGGACAGCGGAGGCAGCCTGGTTGTTTAGCATCGCCGTCTCCATGGCGACGACTGAGGATTGTTTGTTTCAGAGGATTTAGATGTAACCGACGGAGCGGCTGGTCTCAGAAACTGAGATTCCTCCCGTCTGTCTGAGGAACATCAGGATCCGGGTCGGTTCTGGATCCAAACCCGGCAGAGTTTCATCAGGCTGCAGCTTGTTGCTTTTATTCAGAACAGGAACCAGAACCAGCAGCAACAAGAGCTCCAGTGTTGGCTCACCAGTCACCTGGATGGATCCTGACCAGTGCAAACTGGGACTCCTGGTTTTAACAGGTTCTGATCAAATTAATCAGATTATTCATGATTAATTGATTTTTGAAAGTCAACTAATTTAATTGTTAACTGGAGAATAAAAACTCAGAAGAACAACAATAAACCAAAACTCTGGAAAAAATCAAACCTGTGAATCAGTTTTAATTTCACCTTTTAATATGTTCATCAATAAATAATCAACCGATCAGTTTTAAACTGAACTGATAGTCAAACAGAAAGATTTTCATATTTTAGCTGCAGATTCAACCTTTGCTGCAAATGATGAAGATTTTAATAACAAAAGGCTTTTTCTGCATTTTAGGCAATAAAACATTTATTTTTTCATCTAAAATATGTCATTAATAAAGTGTTTATTTGGAACTTTTAATCTATTTCTAATATTGTATAAAAATGGTGAAATAAAAAATGTTGCTCATTTTTATCTGATTAATAATTAATAGTTTTCGTCACGACTCCAAACTTCTTCACATCCTGAATCTGCTCGTTATTTAACATAATAATAATAATAATAATAATAATAATAATCAGCAAACATGATCAGGTTAGAAAAACTGAACAAATTATTTTACAGATAATTATTTAAATAAATTTCTGCTTCACAAAATTTACCCTTGATGTTATTTTTGAGCTTGTAAATTGTTTGAAGATCAATGAAATGGTTTAATTTTCTCACCTAAAAATGATCAATTAGTTTTTTTCCACAACCAACATCAGATAATTAAAGCTTCACTAAAATCCTTTCTGTTTTCCTTCTGAAGGAAAGTTAAAATCTGAGGCCGAGTGGAGCATCTTTCCAGGAGAACATCTGTTCCAGCCGTATTCAGATCAGAGAAAATCCATCAACGTTCATCTGAAACTGGAAAATAACTAAAGATACTGGAATCGTTTTGTTGTTTTCTCAGGTTCTGCTGATCCGTCTGAGTGAAAACAGAACAAAGAAACCATGTTCACTCCTCCAGAACACCAGCAGGTCCGATCAGAACCAACAGTCTGAACTGAAAGGTCCAGAAAAGTTCCTCAGATAAAAACCTTTCAAACATCAGAAACAGAACTTCAGTCAAACTGCTGAGAAAAATGATCAAATTCAAAATGTTTCATTTCAGGTTTTAGGATCTTTTGCTTCGTCACAAACTCAAAACAATCAGATGAAATATTTGGAGCATAAATTCAGGATCAACTGAGCCAAAAACATAAACCATCAGATCAGATTCACTGCAGCTGATTGGTTCAGAGTTTATACATATTTTATAAACTTCCAGGAAAAATATTTAGTTTCTGCCAAACATTTTTATTTTCCCATGAAGATTTTAAATCAGATTCACGTTTTAAACCTGTTTCTGTTTCATCCAGTAAAACTTTTATGTTCCCAGTTTAAGATCCAGTTTAAGTTCTGATCTGGAGAATCTGGACCCGGATCCAGCGGATCCAGCGGATCCAGCGGATCCAAATTGAACGACTGAAAAACGATTAAACAAAACTGGTTCTGTTTGGACTTTAAGAGTTTCAATATTTATCTGATTCTCAGGGACTAAAATATTAAAATGATCCATAAACTGAACAAAAACAAAAAACTCTTAGATTCTGAAACAAGAAATAAAACCTGACATCTAAATCATTTTCCCACTGACTTTAAATTATAAGAAGTTAAATGTAATAAAAAGTGAGTTTAGATCTTTTGGATCCTTCTGGGCCACCGTAGACCGAGGCTCTGAAGATCCCACTGGGGAACTGATCCAGAACCAGAACCGGAACCAGAACCGGAAATGTTTTCATCAGAAACGGATCAGGAAAAAAATGTTTCACAACTTAAAAAAAGAAAATGATTGATGATTGATTATTGATTCTCTCCAGACCCAAAGATATTTTTAAAAACTGGACTCTTCATATTTGTTGCTCATCGATTCGCTGACCTCATGGGGTCACGACTCCATGACTGGAAGTCAAAGATCAGGACCTGCACCAAGCAAAACATTTAGATAAATGGATAAGTTATAAATTTGACGGCGTCTAAATTAATGTTTTGATTGTTTATTCTGTTCCATGACTTTGTGTTTTTATGTTTGTTATGATGTAAAGCTTTGAAACGCCTTGCTGCTGAAATGTGCTACACAAATAAAACTCGATTTGATTTAAAATATTCTGAGATTGAAAAAAATCACAGAAGTTGAAATCTTCCACCTGCAGCTGATTCTGAAAACAACGTCGAGTTTCTGAGGTTTTGACCAAATTAAAGCAGAAATGAGGATCTGCAGTGAAACTGGAGCATGGAGGTCCAGACGGTACCGACCTCCTCTGGGCTTCAGAACCAAAGTGTTTGATGGATCCAGAGCGTCTCAGACATTCATCACTGATTCACATTATTCTTTACAAACTGGATTTCACAGTAAATCTGCAGGTTTCAGAGGGTTTTAGGCTGCAGCTGACTGACCCGGTGCGGTCCGGTAACTCTGTACCCTCTGGTCTCGGCGGCCAGAACCAGCTGAGGTTCTGTTTGAGGTCAGCTGCTATAAATCTGAGCTGCGGTTTGATGAATCTGTCAGAAACGCCCAGATCCTCCCAGCCTGTAATTAAACCCAGAATAGACCCGAACTGAGGAGTGGTCACACACACACACACACACACACACACACACACACACACACACACACACACACACACACACACACACACACACACACACACACACACACACACACACACACACACATCTGTGGTTCTGATTGCATCACCACTCAGGTCTCTTTAACCTGCTGCTGACGTCATGACCTCCTGTTATCCTTGAGATGCGCCTGGTTTATCGTCCTGCTCGGTCGTCATGACAACAGGGGATGACAGCACCTCAATCACGTGATCAGAGGGTAGAAACAATAAGGCTGCAGCCAGTGACCTCTGACCTGCAGCTTCAGGTGTGTGTGTGTTGGGCCTCACCTGGACACTCCGCGGCCTTCCCGGGGCCGCAGTCCGCGCCGCCTCCGCTGCGAGGAAACGAGCTCCGGGCCGCGGGGAGACCCAGCAGAACCAGCAGGCAGCAGAACCAGGAGACCCGGCGCAGAGGAGCCATGATGGACGGAGGGGGGCAGGAGGGGGGGAGATGGAGCTGAATGGAGGTTGGAGGAAAAAATGGGTGAAATGAAGGAATCTGGGTTTTTCTGGCTCCTTCTTCTTCTAAACTGATCCGGAAAGAGACAGAGAGACCAGCCCAAAAATCAAATCCTTAAATCCTCTTTGTGTCCTCCTGAAACTCCTGGAGAAACAGAAACTGGCTGGAAAAGCCGAGCAGAATCCGGAGGGAGGATCTTCACAGCGCAGCCAGGGGAACAAAGCAGCAGAGGCCCGGGGGGCTGCACACACACCGACCCCCACACCTCACAGCCCGGACACAGCCTCCATCCCCCAGCCCCCGCTGCCAAGCGCTCAAACCGGCGGGGACAAGAACCGACCGCGGGGCGCCGCGGAACGACCGATCCAGGTGGAGCTCCGGAGGGGCCGCAGCTGCAGCATCCAGGCCGAGCAGGAGCGTCTGTGCGCCGGGGAGGCTGGGCGGAAAGGCTCGGTGGGTCGGAGTCGGACCGGTACTTTTCTTTCTTTCCTTTCCGAGCTCCTGTTCTTTCTCCCCGGATCACATCAACAAAGGCCCGGACCATGTGACCTGCAGGAGACCACTCCCACACAGAGCCGGTCCCACAGCCCACTCAGAGTCAGAACATCCCATAATAATCACAGCAAATTGGGGTTAATTAGTGACGTTTTAATCCTGCAGGTGTGTGTGTGTGTGTGTGTGTGTGTGTGTGTGTGTGTGTGTGTCTTCCTGTAGGTGAAACAGGTAAAACCTGCTGACCCAGTGTGAAACCAAAACGGACTAAAATAAAATCTAAATCAATTCAATTTCAGTCTCTGGCCTTGAAAAAAAAAAACTGAAATATTTTAGTTATTTTGGTCAATTTTCACAATTTTACACCAAACATGAAGTAGAGAAACTTAAAGCATCTTTGATTCTTTCTGTCCTGTGATCAGGTTGATATTTCACTTTTATGTAAAAATGTTTGATGTGACAAAAACCCAGAGGAAAGATTCAGAACTAAAAAACACAGCATCCATCCATCATCCATCCAAAGGTTTCCTCTGGATGTTTTCTAAATCTCTAATTGTTTTGATTAATAATCTGATTTGATCCATCAATAGATCAATAATCATATCAGGTCTTGATTTCCTGTTAAAACAGTGAAACTCTTTAGTTTGAGCTGAATTTTCTTAGAGTTTGTAAAACTAGAAGCTGGATCTCCAATAAACCAAAACTTATTTGTGGCTCACTGGTTGCTGCCCCCAATCGATGCCGTCCTGGGTGGTGAGCCGGATTCCCCATAAGGAAAAGATTTAATCATTTTTTAATAAAGTTTCTGTTAAAACAAAAAAGCAAAACCAGATGAGGTTGAGTCAGAACTGAATCTGTTCAGTGATTGTATGAATCTGTTTCTCCTGAAGGTTCCGTTGAGACGCTGACAGGCTGCAGCCAGCAGAGGGCGCCACAGGGCAGCAATCTATTCAGGAACAACAACAAGGAGAGGAAAACAGAAAACAATCATATTTTAGTGGTGAAAAAGTTTAAATCAAAATTAAGGATTAGAAAGAAACACCTGAATCATAAACCTGGATTTGATAATCATGTCACAACAGTCAGACCTGACAGAGTGAAAGAGCTGGACTTTGACTAGACCGGCCTATAGCAATCTGTACATGGAAAGTTAAACACCACATCCCAGAAATGATTCATTCAGACACCAGCAGTGCTGATGAACGTGTGATTCATTCATTCATTCATTCATTTGATGATGATTCCAGTCGGTTTGCTCTGAGTTTAAACTCTCTGCAGTGGAAACAAAGAAAAAAACTAAATCTGTCAGAAGAATAAAACAATAAAATAAACTCAACCTGCAGATGAATGGATTAAAAACTGTTTCCTGTTTCCTGTTCCTGTTGACCAGAACATTTATCAGTATTGCAGGTTTTTTGTTTGGTTTTTTTTTTACAGTGAAATCATAGAAACATAAAATTAGAAGGAAGAAATAAAACTAAAACAAAAATGTATAAAAACCAGGAGTGAAATCATAAACCTGAGAAAAACCTCAGAAATCAGATTAAAATCATTTTTTCTGTTTTAATGATTAACAGAAATATTAACCATCAGATCAGAGTTTATTTATTTATTATGGAAATAAACCTAAAACTTCAACACCTGGATTAAAATACAGGTAAATAAACGGATCCATTTCAATTCTCTGGGTTTTACACAGATTTAACCAAAACCATGGATTAATGGATAATCTGGATTATTGTAACTCTGGAAGGTTTTTCTGATCCTCCTGTTAATTGAATTGAATTGAATCTCCTGAAGCAGAACATTTCTGTCCTTCTGGACCCGTTCTGGTCCAACAGAACCACAAACAAGCTGCGAACATCAGAAAGATCATTTATGATTCACAGTGATATTAATAAAGTCAGAATAAAAAATGACCAATTTAAACATTTCTATCTTTTTCTGTGCTTGTATCAAACTTGATCACTTTGTAGTTAATAATTTAACATTTTAGATTCACTGATTTTAAAACTTTCATGTCTCATAAAAACCTCCAGAGGATCCAAAGTAACTTTTAAATCTCTAACATGTTCAGGAAGTTTTTTCATCAAACCATCTCTGAGTTAAACGTCTCAGTTTGAAACAGGACAAAATCATAAAAACTGTTTCAAAGTTTAGTTTATCTGTGAAGGTTTTTGGTTTGACTTTATTTACAAAAAAAACAAAAATAAAACTCTAATTAAAACGGAGCCGTTCTGCAGCACCGCCGGATCAGGAAGGTCAAAAGTTTCTAATGTTTTTATTGCATCATTTTTGTTTCATACCTGGTTTCAGAAACAGGTGAGTTTGATCCGCAGCATGAAAAACAGCCGAGACGAATCTGGAGACGAAATAACAGGAATGGAAGCAACAACAGAAAAAACATGAAGAATCAGGTCCGGTCCGGTCCGGGTCCGGTCCGGTTCTGGTCCGCTTCTGGTCCGGTCCAGGTCCAGGTCCAGAGCCGGTTCTGCCCAGCAACCGGCTGTCAGCTCCTGTTTGAGACAAATGAGCAACAAAATCCATTAGTGAGTTTTTCCTGCATCCAGATGCTTCGTTGGCAGGAAGTGAAATATTAGTAAAACATAAACAAGAAGCAGAAAATGGATATTAATTATGAATGCAGTTTGTTGCTGTGCTTTAAATCTGTGGACACAGGAAAACATCCTGCTGAGATTTAAACTATATTCTTATATTTTAGAAACTTTGTTCAGGATAAAATGACAGAAATGTAAAAATAAATCCAGAAAAACAGTTAAATCAATATAAAACATAACATTCATAAAGTGTTACAAATATATATAAAACAGTATAAAATGAGTCATTTAAAAAGTTTTCTCTTGTTTGACGTGACATTCATTTTATTCCCACCTAAATAAAAAGTTTGATTAAAATAGATTATTGGGGTTTATAGTCAGAATGATGCAGCGGGTTTGGGTTCAGGAGAGACAAGCTGCTGGAATCATGAAGAGAATTAAAAATACATAAATAGTCACAAATTCCTGCTGTTGTGTGCAGCCCAGATTTATCCATTTGGGACCAGAATGCAAACGGAGGCAGAACCAGGATGTAACACCGACCAGTGATCACAGTAACTGGATAAATAATAAAACCAGTTCTGGTTCTGCTGCAGGAGGAGAGAAATGACCAGAAATAAGTTTCAACTCTTGGTTTATTATTTGTTGAAAACAAAAGAAACAATAATATTATAAACATTTAACACAAAATTCAATCCAAAATAGTTTATCTGTTTTTATCAGAATATTTTATTTAATGTTAGATATTAAAGGAAACTATTTATTGAACCTGGATTATAGTTCAAGTCATTTCTGTTCATCTGGTTTGATTTACACTTTTTATCTTTTAAATATATTTTAATTACTAAGTATTTTTTAAGAGTTTAATGTTTTTAATTTCCTGTTTCAAACATTTAGTTTCTATTTTGAACCCAACAGAAGTTTTTACATTTCACCCACTAAATATGAATATTGAATCTGGTTTGAAAAAACAAACAAAAAACACAACAGAAAAAATCCAGCAAAAGTTTTAATAAGTTGTTTTCTCTGATTTTCTGTCCAGCTTTTCCTTCATTGGTAGAAATGAAAACCTGATTAAAATCAGATTAATATTTAGTTTTGTCACTAACCAGGTCCGGGTCCAGGTCCAGGTCTGGTCAGGGTCCAGGACCAGTTTTCAGACTGGTCCGGTCCGGGTCCGGTCCGGGTCCAGGTCCAGGTCTGGGTCCTGGTCCAGGTCTGGTCAGGGTCCAGGACCAGTTTTCAGACTGGTCCGGGTCCGGGTCTGGTCCGGGTCCGGGTCCGGTCCGGTCCAGGTCCGGTCCAGTCCGGGTCCGGTCCAGGTCCAGGTCCGGTTCTGGTCCGGGTCCAGGTCCGGTTCTGCCCAGCAACCGGCTGTCAGCTCCTGTTTGAGACAAATGAGCAACAAAATCCATTAGTGAGTTTTTCCTGCATCCAGATGCTTCGTTGGCAGGAAGTGAAATATTAGTAAAACATAAACAAGAAGCAGAAAATGGATATTAATTATGAATGCAGTTTGTTGCTGTGCTTTAAATCTGTGGACACAGGAAAACATCCTGCTGAGATTTAAACTATATTCTTATATTTTAGAAACTTTGTTCAGGATAAAATAAAACTGCTGCAGTTTTTCCTTCTTGTGTTTTTAAAAACAGGAAATGTGATTTTTTTTTCTCTCCTGAATGTTTCTGTCAAGTAGAAAAAATACAAAATAAAATAAATGTCAGTAAATATTTTATATTTTGTTGTGACTATTTTAGTGTGAATTTTAATTTAAAATTTGAAACATTTCTGAATACAATAACTAAAAATGACAATGGATCAAATTTTAAACTGTTTTCATAAATACGTCTAATAATAAATTCAAAAGTTTGATTTTTAAACTGAATGAATCTGTTCAGAATTTCTGCTTCAACACGAAGAACTAAATGTTCTGATTTATCAGATTAAACCTGATCAATAAACCATCAGATTAACAAAACTTTTACTTCCTGTTGCAGTTCAGCAAAAAACCAAAACCTTTCTGCTCACCTCAGACAGACTTATTGCTGCAGCAGCTGCAGCAGCTCCAGCTGCAGCAGCTGCTGCAGCTGGTTTCTTTTCAGGCTGATGGTTTTGGCAGATCAGTTGGATTATTTCTGCTGCAGCAGGTGAAGCAGCTCAGGTTTCATCCTTTTCTCTGGAACAGATGAAGAATAAAATGTAAAGGTCATAAAATCTCATCATGCTGCAGATTTACCAGAAAAATAACATCTAAAAATATCAAATCTCTGGTTTAGTTTATAAAACAATGTTGAAAAATGGATTAAACTATGAAGGATTATTACTGCAACAATTATAGTTTTAATTTAACATTTAAACAGATTAAAAATCTCAAAGATAATTAAATTATGAAAATAAAAAATAAAAAATATTGAAGATATGAAACAAAAACAACTGAATCAGCGAAGAAGAGAGAATAAAAATTGAGCTTTGATAAATGTTACAATATTTTTCTAGTCAGTCATTTAAGTTTTCAGACTGAGCAGCTGATTTCCTGGCCGGTAGGTGGCGCTGTGCTCATAAAGTCTGAGGTCCAGAAACCTGTTAAAACTTTATTCAATCTTTTCACCTTCAATTTTATGCATATTTTTATTTTCTTTTTTACATATTAATGAAATTTTTAGAAATATTTATTTTATAGGATAAAATAAATATTATATTTTATAATATTTTAAAACATTTTAAAGTTGCTGTTTAACAAAATGTTTTGTTTTTTTCTGCTTTGCGGCTTTTAGATTTTTACTTTGTTCTGTTTTTGTTCCGGTTCTGAACTTTCACCTCTGATCAAACAAACTGATCAGGACGTGATTAAGACCAAATGAACCGGAGGAGGAGTGTGTGTGTGTGTGTGTGTGTGTGTGTGTGTGTGTGTGTGTAGGGGGGGGTGTGTGTGGGGTGTGTGTGTGTGTGGTGTGTGTAGGTGTGTGTGTGTGTGTGTGTGTGTGTGTGTTGGAGGAGGTGTGTGTTCTGCTGGGCTGAGCCTGAATGTGTTCCGTCCCGTCATTAAGCTCCAGTTTCCCTCTCGGTTCGGTTCGGTTCGGTTCGGTGCATGGAGCCGCAGTCCGACCCACTCAGCTGAGCTTCCAGTTTCTGACCGGACCGTTCATGGACTTCCAGCCCGGAGGAGCCGCTCTGCTGCTGCTGCTGCTGCTCAGCATCGGCCGCTGCTGCTGCACCGACCCGGACAGGAAGGGTGAGGCTGCGGCCGCTGGAGCTCCGGAGCTCCGGGTTCTGGTCGGGTTCTGGTCGGGATTCGGTTCTGTTGTGACGGGTTCCGGTGTTTGTTTCCTCCTGAGTTTCACTGAGTTCAGATTCATTTAGAAGTTCTGTTTATTTCTCGTTTTGCTGCTAATATTAAACATTTATTTCAATAAATTAAATGGTTTAAAATAATTTCTCTGAAACTGATTTTCCATCATGATCCGGATAAAACATGAGACAAAATCACAACATTTAAACTGTTAATGTTGATGATCTGCTTCATGCTGAGGATCCATAAAGATTGAAAGTTTGACTCGGTTCTGCTGCTGGTTCTGATCCAGATTCTCAGATATTTTCTTTTTCTGCTGAAATCAAGTTTCTCTGCAGGTTGTTATGAAAGTTGATCAGTTATTGGTATTGGATCAGGTTCTGACCTCCAGGCTCTGAAGCTAAAACATAAATTATTTCTGAGTTTGTGACATTAAACTCAGCTGGTTCTGCTGTTTTCCAGAAGAGATGAAAATAATATTTTCTGCGGTTCTGATGAACTAAACCAACAGAACCCGACCCACAGCGGTTCTGGTCGGGTCCAGTAGGGTTTCTGAGTTCTGACAGAAATCTTCCAGTTCTCTGATTGGATCTGCTGTGAATTTAATGAATAAAACCAATAAAACACATTTTAGAGGAACTGAAATTTGTTTTTTGATATTTATTTATTTTTGCAGATTTAGATTTTTCCGTCTTATTGATCATCAATAATTTTCAATCCATCAGTTGATTTGATGTAAAGTAAAAAGTTTTGATCAGTTTTATTTGTAAAATCTCGTCTTCCTCAGAACCGTCTCAGCTTCAGGGTTTGGATCAGAACCGGGTTTCCTCCGGTTCTGGTTAAACTCATCCATGCTCTGTGGAAAGCATTAAAATGATCAGAGATCAATTTAAAGCTTCAGCATGAGATGAACGGCAGTGAATCGTTTTGAGTGAAACCAGGAGAGTCGCTGCTTCAAGATCCGATCAGGATCGCTGAGCTCAGCAGAAAGCGGCTGACAGAAGTTAGCAGGACGGTTCTGGTTCTGAATGGACCGCTGTCTGAGTTCAGCTGGGTTTAAGTTAAAGTTAAAATCCTGCTGATCAACAAGCAGCAGAACATCTGGAAACATTTTAAGAATCTTCTGCTGAAATCAAATGAAGTTAATTTAACCTGTTGAGGTTTTAGAGGATTAAATGTAAAAGTATTCACACCTTTAGATGGTTCCATGTTTGTTAGTCAGAAAGTTTTATTTATGAGACACAGATTTGATCTGATTCATGAAAGAAAATCTAGTTGTAAATAGTTTTTATTTGTAAACATTTGATTCTGTTTTAACCTCCAGATTTTACATCTGCAGACCAAAAACTTACATTTTCTTGTAACGTTTCTTCATCTCAGTCAGATCAGATGGAGAATGTCTGTTCAGATCTGTTTGGAAGTTTTGCAACAGATTCCCAGCTGGTTTTGGGCCTGGACTTTGACTAGGCCCTTCTAACACATGGATCTGGTGTGATCCGGTTTGGTCTGGATCAGGAGGCAGACTGACTCAGAATGAGATCGTCCATCCAGAACAGCTTCTTAAAGGGACGGCGCAGCTTTTAAATCAAGTCAGAGCATTAAAATAATGAACATAAACCGTCTGAAATGTGACCAGACATGTGATTCATTTAGAGAAACACGCATCATGCTTGGTTTGCTGTCCAGAATGTTGTGTGACGCAATGCATGCTGGGAGTCTGAGATAAAGAGGGATTCACCTGAAATATAAAACCTGAAGTGGCTCAACGACCCGGAGCCATTTTTAATTTAATACAGCAAATAGAGAAACACGAGATGATCTGGTTTCATTGTTAGTGAAAATGTTCAGCAACATTGAAATCATTAATGTTACACTGAGTTATTATTATTATTATTATTATTATTATTATTAACAATATTAATAATTTTCACTCCTTCATCCTGTGAGACTCAGAACCGTTTCTGCTTTTTATCAGGATTTTTGGTTTTTGTTCCTGAACTTCAGTGAAATGTTGAGACTGCAGCTGAAAACCCAAGGTCTGCGTGTGTGTGTGTGTGTGTAGGGGTGTGTGTGTGTGTGTGCGTGTGTCTGTGTGTGTTGACTCTTTAGAAGGACCTTGGCCTTGTGTGTGTGTGTGTGTGTGTGTGTGTGTAGCTTGTTTTTCATTGGGGCCGCTGTCAACTGAAACACAGACACATACTGAAAAGCTTAAACGGTAACCATAGCAACGCCGTTGGCATAGTGAGCAGGACTTTTTAACTGAAAACCATTCAGCTGATCTGGTGGATCCTGGAGATCTGATTGGCTCGTGGCTCAGAATGGGCGGGGCTTAGTGAACTTTAGTAGTTGAATTTATTGTCAGCTGATCAGTCTGAGGAAAAGTTGATCTGATCAATATGGATTATTGGGCCTCTGATCTGCAGTTTGAAGTTTTATCTTTTAAACTTTTTGTCTCGTTTTTTAAAATTTAGTTTCTTTCCTGGATTTGGGTTTGTTTGTTTCCACATGGACACATTTGGTCTTTACTTTGATATTTTGTGTCTTTCTCCAGTTTGTTCCAGTTTGTTACCTTGTTGTGGTTTTTCTTTGATGCTGGATGTTCTGTTCAGTTCTTTGTGTTTCTCTTTTGTGTCGTTTTGCAGCAACAAAAACAGATTCAGATTAAAACTATAGAGATGATCTTCAGCTGACTGAACGTCCTGGTGGGATTATTATCTGTGGGTCAGAGTGGAGGGTTAACCAGAAGCAGAACCAGAACCAGAACCGGGCCCAGTGGGTTCAGGGTTGGACGGTTTGTCGCCGTCTGATGCAGCTCCAGGGATTTTCCTGGCAGGAATGTGAGGAATGTCAGTAATGGAGCTGGGAAAAGGTCTGCAGGATTTAACAGGCCGCTGTGCTGGACCCGGTTACAACAACCTGCAGTCAGTGTGAGATCAGACCCAGGAGGTCAAAGGTCACTCAGAGCCGCTGGATGGCGTCTGTTTTCACACCTGCAGCTGCAGATTCTGGATCTGAACATGAATCAGAAACTCAAAATATCAATAAACAAAGAAAAAACACAGAGAGAAAACGAGACAAACATTCTTGTATTTGTTTCCTAAATTATTTTAGTTTTTGTTATAATTAAAAAAGTTTTAAATCCTTCATTATTTCCCCGCCTTCATCTGGTTTTGAACGTTACACATTTTCTGCCGTCAGATGTTGAACGAAGCGTCACTTTCGTGAAGGAAACTAAACGTTCAGACATGTTGGGATTTGGAGACTCAGCATGAATCTCTGAGAGGTCAAAGGTCCACAGCAGAACCTCCAGCAGGTCAATTCACAGCCATGATGATGATGATGATGATGGCTCAGAGGAATTCACTGAAGCCTCGTTGTTATCTTAAAGCTACGTCGTTTTTTTCCTCAGCCCGCAGAGCTTTTCAGGATCCAGCAGGTCAGAGGTAACGGCTGCTAATCCACCTGCAGCAGAACTCTGACCTGGTTCTGCAGCAGTAAACTGTGTTCGGTAAACGCAGCGTTACGGTTAACTGTCAGGATGAAACTGATGCTGGAATTTTCCTCTATCAGCCGCAGAGAGACGGAGCTGCAGGCCGAGGACAAGCAGCGTCTCGCTCTGAGCCGCGCACAGCGCTGCAGGCGAAACACACACCGCCAACACACACTGCTAACACACACACCACTAACACACACAGCTAAAACACACACAGCTAAAACACACACCGCTAAAACACACACCGCTAACACACACCACTAAAACACACACCGCTAAAACACACCGCCAACACACACACCACTAACACACACCGCTAAAACACACACCGCTAACACACAACGCTAAAACACACACCGCTAAAACACACACAGCTACAACACACACAGCTAAAACACACACCGCTAAAACACACACAGCTAAAACACACACCGCTAACACACACACAGCTAAAACACACACCGCTAACACACACCACTAACACACACCACTAAAACACACACCGCTAACACACACACTGCTAAAACACACACCGCTAACACACACCGCTAAAACACACACTGCTAACACACACCACTAACACACACCGCTAAAACACACACAGCTAAAACACACATCGCTAACACACACACCGCCAACACACACCACTAAAACACACACCGCTAACACACACACCGCTAACACACACACTGCTAAAACACACACCGCTAAAACACACACCACTAACACACACCGCTAAAACACACACAGCTAAAACACACACCGCTAAAACACACACCACTAACACACACCGCTAACACACACCACTAACACACACCGCTAAAACACACACCACTAAAACACACACCGCTAACACACACCGCTAACACACACCGCTAACACACACTGCACAAGTCAAAAATCCACACAGGGAAGATTTGGTGATTAGCTGCTGATGTTCCAGCAGGTTCTCTTCTGCCCGGTTCTGTTCAGGAAAGTCGACCCGTTTCCTGTTCGCCTGCTGTGACCTTTAGGAGCAAAGGTCATGGAGCTGCAGCTCTGAGTGTTTCTGGGTCGGATCAGCTGAGACTGAATGTTGTGACTTGATTAGAGCAACATGGGAACCTGGGACCTGCTGCAGGTCAGAGGTCAAGGTCACCAGCTGGCAGACACACTGAGGGGAAATAACATGAGGTCGTTATTTTTCACAGATTCATCTGAACTCAATGTCCTATATAAAGTATGAGAAATGTCTCCATGACGACATAAAGACGACAAAGAAAATCAGAAAGATTTTTTTTTGCTCAACATTCAAACCACAATAAACTCAGTGCTGCTTTTTATGAGGTTCTAAGAAACATTTTATTCAGTTAAATTGATTTTTTTAGTTTTTGGGCTGAACTGGAACCAGTTCAGGTTCCGGTTTCTCACTGGATTTCCTTTGGCTTCTTTTTCAGTTCATGAACATTTTTAGAGAAAAGTTTTAAACACAATAAACGGATCATAAACTTCAGGACTGATCCGTGTTTTTACTGGATCTTGTTGGTGGATTTTAAAGACGATTATGGAATCAGTTGATCTGGAAGGTCAGAGCCGAGTCCAGTGGATCCGCCTCTCATATGAATCAATAAAAGCTTTTAGCTGCAGTTTAAAACCAGAACATTTAAAGTGGAACCACAAACGTTTCCATTGATCGGAGCCGCAGGCGTTCAGAGCGTAAAACTATCGATTCCACGTCAGCAAACTTTCATTAGAGACACATTTTAAGGTTTCCAGTCATAAATAATCTGCTGCCATCGAGCCGCTTTCCGCTTTCTGCTCCACGCAGAAACGGGACGATGAGCAGGAAGGAAAACGGAGCAGAAACACGGAGCTGCAGGTCCAGGCAGGCCAGCAGCTTTCACTGATTACATCTGAAAACAAACCGGGTTTCTGCTCAATCACAGGTTCAACCTGACAGACGAGACGCACAGATTGTTTATTTCAGACAGAGGTCTTCCTCTGCAGGGCGAGGCAGACTGCTGGATGCAAAGTCAATGAATCCTTTTTTATGTTTTAGAAACATGCACCACAGACAAACAGAAAGTGTTTTAAATTTCTACAAAGTTTAGAAAAATAATGACTGCAGGTAAAATCTGCTGGTTTTTCTTCAACCTGAAGATTCAGTTTGGTTTCATGGATTAATTATCCTGCAGTTTGGAAGATTGTTTCTCCCGTTAATCAAGAGTTTGTGTTTGCATTTGCTGGTTATGTTTCTGCTCTCTGTTCTGTTCTGAGGTTTATTTTAAATAGTTTCAGGTTTTTGAAGCGTCTGAATGGAGACAAACGTCTGCAGGTCCAGTCGTCTTGCTTTAGTTGAATGTGGTGAAAGTTATGGATTTATTGAATTAGTAGCTCTGTTATTAATGGATCAGTTGCTGTTATTGATGCCTTGCAGCAGGAAGGTTGTGGGTTTGAATCCCAGCCTGGATCTAAAGGTTTTCTCCTGGAACTCCGACCTCCATCGTTGTTTGTTCTGTCATCTGGAATCATCGCCATAGAAACAGATGAGGAATGAAAAGCAGTCGTGGAGTTGAAGGTTAAAATCCTGAGGAATTTACTGTAAAATCAGGAAAGGAGCAGAGAAAAGCTGCGAACTCCAGACTGCAGCATCTGTTCCTGAAAGATCCTGAAACTTGTTTCTGGGTCTGAAGTCTGACTTTGGGTCAACATGTCCAGTTCTTGTTGACTCGGTTTGGGTTCATGGGTTGAGCAGCTCAGTGTGTCACAAACAGGGAGGCTCAGTTCAGGCTGAACACTGAGAGCGTGTTGAGGAATCATCAGCTGGTCGTTTACTGATAATCCAATCGTCCTGACAAACACGCGTCTGTCTGAGCAGCACAACCACACAGGAGTGCTGCAATGAGAGAAACCATGTGCTGTGCAGGCTGCACATGTGTGTGTTTATCTCTACCATCTCCTGTGCTTTTGAGAAAAAGGCTGAGCCAGCTTCCCTCTGATTGGCCGGCGCTGTGATTGTGATCTGCTGCAGGTCCAGAGTTTCAGGAACATTCATTTCCACTAATCTGACAGCAGCAAGTAAAACAAGCAGAGATTCATGTGATAACAGGACGGAGTTTGTTAAACCGATGTGTGACGCGTTTTGGTCCGTCTGCCGCAGTTCTTCTCTTTTCATGGAAAATTTGGACTTTAGAAAAGAGGAAGCAGCTTAAAAAGTTTCATTTTGCAGCACAGACAGAAAAACTGTTGAGCTATTTACACATCAGATGAAATGTTGGGCTGGGATGTTTCATGTTTTGGCACATCAGCTTCATTGTTTTTATAACTCTGCAGAATCACATTAAAATGGACAAAACAGGAAACAACTGAAGGTCAACAATATCATATTGTCTCAGTATGTGATGATCCTGCTGCATCATCCATGATGTTTAACTAGACAAAACTCTTGTTAGGGTTTTGTGTTTTGCACTAATGGAGCTGAACATGAATATCAACTCAAAGTGTTCAGTTTGTGACATGAATGTTTAGTCGTCAGTCGGTTCTATCTTTAACTCTCGGGTTTCAGTGGAGCTGCTGGAGACGCAGACAGGCCCGACCAGTTCCAGAGCAAACAAACCGTTTCTCACCAGTCTGTTAAAACCAGACTGGGACGTTTCTGACTGGGTTATCTGGGACTTTATGTATTTGCAGCCACTCAGAACAATGACTACACTTTAATTTTGGAAAAATCACACGGTAGGGAATAAAACCAGCAAATATAGAAAACAGGAAGGAAAGAAGTTTTTGTTGTTTCCATGTGACTCAGTCTGTGCAGAACCATCCTCAGTGTTTTAACAATGGGCTGGAAATGTGGAGCTGGAAGCCGACGGATCATTAAAATGTTCCCTTTAGTTTGTCGTTTTGCATCCAGAGATGAAAACATGAAGGAATTTCTGGCATTTTGTTCCCTGACTGCTGCTTTGTGGATTACATGATCAGATTCCAGAATAATTTACTTTGGCTCATTTTTTAAATGAATTTTTTTTATTCATTTATGTTTCAGTTATTTTAGAAATATCCACAAAATAAAACCATAATAATAAACAATGAATAATCTTGTACCAGTTCAGTTTGCCATGCAGCCGCAGGGAGGAAACTGAGTTCTGCTCCTCCTGTCATGTTTTGGTCGAGTTCTGGTCCGGTTCTGTTCTGGTTGTGATTCTGTAAAGAAACCAACACAAACTGGACCAAACGGCTGGATGAGCCGATTCCTCTGGAGTAACTGAACGAGATCTCAGCGGTTTGAAGAAGAGAAAAGGAGCAACGAACGCAGGCAGATGTTGAGAAGGAAAATAAGGATGTTTGGGAATCTTTGCTGTAGGGATGGGAATAAACGAGTGGGAGAGAAGAGAGACACCTGGGAGGAGAGTGGGAGGATGGATGCAGACTGAGGAAAGAGAAACAGGAAGAAGGGATGAAAGCAGCCTGGAAGGAAAAGAATGAAAGACTGAGAATAAATGGAAAACCTGAAGAAACCAGAGGATCGAGAGATGATAGGAGGAGGGATGGAGATGGAAAGAAAGGAAAAATAAATAAGAAAAGTCATTATGTCCGAGTCCAGATGTGGAGCGTTCCCCATGAGGCTCCGACCAATGGGACGGCCCCTCAGCCAGCCGGCAGCCAATCAGGATCCCTTCCAGCTCAGCTGTGTTGTTTCTGTGACATCACAGCAGGAAGTCAGCCAATAGGAGTTCAGCCAGAGACTCAAGAGTTCAGAGGAAAGACTTCATCAGCTGAGGGAGAATCTGAACAAACCGCCGTGTTGGACACACGTTGGTTCATCTGTCCAGGGCCGGCCCAAAGGTCAGCGGGGCCCGAAGGTCAGCGGGGCCCCAGGGGTCCATCAGCTCCGATCCAGTCATCAATAACTTCTCCTTTAACCTGAACAGACCATCATTCAGTTCATTATTCATCCTTTAGATTCAGCTGTGGTTTGAACCTTCCCAGCAGAAATTGATCCGTTTTTCTGACTAATTGTTTTGAAACCAGATGGAAAAAATGAAGCTAAATAGTCTCACCTGCATCTGAGTTTTACTGTCAGTTTATGGATAGAAACTGGTGGCAGTTCTTAGTTTTGATGATTTAATGAGTTTCATAAAATGTGCTGCTGATCCCAGTCCAGCGCTGACAGAACTAGAACTCTGATTCTGATGTTTGGTCTGATGATGCTCCAACATGGCTTCCTTCCTTCCTGAAATGGTTCGATCTGATCTGTGTGGCAGGAAACCATCCTGCTGTCAGAGACAGGAACTGATTTCAGTTCACAGTTCAGAAGCAGAACCCACTCAGAGATCTTACCGACCCTTGACCTCTGACTCCTGAGCTGCCGGTTTGTTTCTAACAGAGAAGTGAGCCTGCAGAGCTTCATTCCTCACTGACTTGTTGATCTCCTCTCAGCCTTTGCTGCTGGGAAGTGCCACTCCTCTGGCAGCCTCTCTTTATGCTCCTTTAAGTGTCTGAGTGGAAACTTCAGGTGAAGTTTCCACTCAGTGGGTGTAACTGTAAAACATTGGCACGCGTCTGAAGAATGAGGAAGAGTCAGAATTAATTGGATGACATATACGGATCCCATAGTAAGGAGAAGTTTTGTTTATTTGATATTAATATTTGTTTTTTTCAAACAGAAATAACACATTTTTAAATCTAAAACGGAGCTAAAGCTCTTTAAGGCTCTGAATTTTCACCTGCCTGTAATTTTCTGAGCAGAAGTTTGATGCTGCAGTAAATTTCTCACTAAATTATTCTGACTCAGTTTTTAATCTTGCAGCAAATTAAAGCTGAATCTTTTCTCCTTAAACTCCGTGTTGCCATGGTCACCGGGGGAACAGCACCACTCAGAGGCCGGTAGAGGAACTGCAGTGAACTCTGTGTCTGCTTTCAGTGTGCCAGGGGACGAGCAACCAGATGACCATGCTGGACAATCACTACAGCAAAATGAAGAAGATGTACTCCGGCTGCAACGTGGTTCTGGAGAACCTGGAGATCACCTACACCCAGGAGCACCAGGACCTGTCCTTCCTCCAGGTGAGTCCGGTCTGTCACGCTCCGTCAGGCGCTGCTGGTTCTCCCTCTGGTCATGTTTCTGATCAAACTCCTGATAAAGTTTCTAAAGATGCTGCAACACCTGACGTGTCAAACTGATCTCGTCACTTTCAGTTCTTTGTTCTTTTAAGGTTTTTATCTTCTGAAAGGTTTTGACATGCAAACGAAGCTCCTGATCCAAACATCATCTCTGTTTTTCCTCTGATCTTCATTCAGTAGTTCATCTGTTCTAATGAATTCAGGCACAGAAAGGCTCCTAAACTCAAGAAACAATCTTTCGTAATAAAACCTATTTTAAATGTGATCATTAATTTGGGATTAGAGTTTCCAGTTGTTTCTAATAAAATATTGAACTGACTTGTTAAACTCTGTCATAACGGCTCGGCTGAAGGTTATCGGATAGTTTTTCAGCTCTTCCTCTCTGCCCCTTCAGTCCATCCAGGAAGTTGGGGGTTACGTCCTGATCGCCATGAATGAGGTGTCCACCATCCCACTGGTCAATCTGCGTCTGATCCGGGGACAGAACCTCTACGAGGGAAACTTCACCCTGCTGGTCATGTCCAACTACCAAAAGAACCCGTCATCACCGGGTGTCTACCAGTTTGGCCTGAAGCAGCTGCAGCTCAGCAATCTGACCGGTGGGTGAAGCAGCATCTGGACGATGTCATAAACAGGAGCAAGGGTCACCAATCAGGAGAAGGGTCAACGTTACAGAAGCGTCCAAAACAAACCACAGAGAAAGTCTGTAGCTGATGAAATATTAGCTGATGTGTCATAAATGTGTAGGACAAGGCATGTTGGAGGAGCTTTCAAACCCACAGGATTGCGCAAATAAAGGTTTGTCGGTTGGAGTTCTTGGCAGCTGGTTGGGTGGGTGGAGCTGCAGCATCGCTTAAAAGCCTTCTTTCAACAGAACATTGAGATCTGACAGCAGGAAACGGACCGCTCCTTGGCAATTTGTGCCTGATGACGAACGACGTTCAGCTTGATTGGTTTGGTTGAGTCACACCTCTGATGTGAACACATGGATTCATAATGCTGGACTTTTTTGATGGCTGGTTTATGCTTTTCTCTTTATTTACCACAAAACGGTTTACAGAAGCAGAAAAGTTTAGTGAAAAAGGAAAAGCTCCGGTCAGAAAATTCACATTCATGAATAAACCTTCAGATTCTTCAGATTCTTCTTGTCAGGCTTAAAATGTTCAAGAATGAAAACTTCCACTCAGCATCGACTCGTGTCGCCTGTCGTGTTTCTGATTTCATGTTCAGTGTCTTGTTGATCCTGAATGGATCACGAATCAATTTTCAGTTGTTGAGTGAAACCTGTATTTTTACAGACATTCATTGTTTGTTTGCCTCCAACAGAGATTCTGTCAGGAGGAGTGAAGGTCAGCCACAACCCCCTGCTGTGCAACATGGAAACCATCAACTGGTGGGACATCGTGGACAAAACCAGCAATCCCACCATGAACATCGTACCACACGCGTTTGAACGCCAATGTATGGAAAGATTTCTAAAATATTCATTAATGTTCTCATGTTGGCTGAACGTTGTTGGTAACAGGAATGTGTTTGCAGGTCAGAAGTGTGACCCCGGCTGTGTTAACGGGTCGTGTTGGGCACCCGGACCGGGTCACTGCCAGAAATGTAAAGTCTTCCACTGTTTCTTTTACATTCCTCCATCCTGTTTGTGTTGAGTGAGTTTATGAATCTGCCTCTGACCCCGTTAGTCACCAAGCTGCCGTGTGCCGAGCAGTGCAGCAGGAGGTGCCGCGGCCCCAAACCCATCGACTGCTGCAACGAACACTGCGCCGCGGGCTGCACCGGACCCAGAGCCACAGACTGTCTGGTCCGTATCAGACGATCAAAATCACATTTCATGTACTATTGACAGCAATGACTATTTTCATGAATGTTGCTACTGATCACCACATTCACGAATATTCTTGATTTGCATAATTACTAGGAAAAGCTCAGGTGCTTTATGGACTTGGGGAAGGCGTTCAGCTGGGAGGAGGGTGAGGTTACAGGTCCTTTGATTCAGGCTGTTAGGTTTACACTGGTGCAAGAGCTGGCAGAGGTTAAAAAGACTTGTTTCCACTGAGAGTTGCCCTTTGTAACTGTCCTGTTCACAACTTTTATGGACCGAATTTCTAGGCACAGCCAGGACCTTGAGGATCTAATGTCTGAGGATTGGGTCTTTCTGTAGATGATGTGGTTCTTCTGCCTTCATCAGAACGTGTTCTCCAGGTTTCACTGGAGGGATTTGCAACCGAGTGTTGAGCCTGGAAAAGGGTAGAGTGCCTTCTCCAGGTCAGGGACGATGTCCTGCCCCAAGTGGAGGAGCTGAAGTATCTCCAGGTCTTCCTGTTCACAAACGAGGGAAAATGGATCTTGAGACTGATGGGTGGATTGGTGCTGCGTCTGCAGAGAAGCAGATGCTGTACCAGCCTGTTGTGGTGAAAAGAGCCGAGTCAAAAACAAACCTTTTGATTTACTAGTCGATCTACATTCCTACCTCCATGTCTGGCCACCAGGAGGCGCTGACTCCTCCTGGCAAAGGGAAGTCTGGGCTTCACCGGGATTAAGGAGAAGATTATGATGGATCCAGGTTATATTCACTATATTAGCTAAAAAAGTGTAAACAATGTATTTTGGTCTAAAAGTCACAAGCCAGAAATATCAATAACAGACAGTCATCATGTGGGTAGTGAGCAGGTTTCACCATCTGGGCTTTAGGATGAACTTTTCTTTATCACCAGTGGAAATTCATTGAGATTTTTCTAAAGTTTTTTCTGCTCAGACATAACCTCCTCAACAGTTACGAAGAGTTTTGCTTCCTGTGACTCACAAAGATACGCTCTACTGTTTAGCTAACAGACGTACGGCTCATGTCCAGTCTTTGTTTCATTTTTATTCGGGTTTCATTTAGTTTCTAACTCCAGGTGTTCCTCGTTTCTTCCTGCAGGCCTGCAGGGACTTCAATGATGATGGAACCTGTAAGGACACCTGTCCTCCGCCAAAGATCTATGACCGCACCAGCCACCAGGTGGTGGACAACCCCAACACCAAGTACACTTTCGGAGCCGCTTGTGTCAAGGAATGCCCTAGTAAGTATAAAAAACATATTCATATCAGATCATCCAGCCTTCAGTGGCCTCTGTAGGCTGCAGAGTGTTACATGTAGAAATGGTTCACTTTAGATGAAGAACTGATTATGTGACGATGTTTGAGGTTCCTGAAAATGCAGCTTGATTAGATCCGTCCTGCAGCTGGTAAACGTCTGTCAGCAAGTCGGCTGTTTAGTCTCTGATGTTGCCTTAACGTTTGTCTTTGTTCACAGGTAACTACGTGGTGACAGAGGGCGCGTGTGTTCGCTCTTGCAGTGCAGGAATGCTTGAGGTGGATGAGAATGGAAAACGGAGCTGCAAGCCATGTGATGGAGTCTGTCCCAAAGGTAGACCACACACACACACACACACACACACACACACACCCACACACACCCACCCCACACCACACACCCCACACACACACACACACCCACCACACACCACACACACACACACACACACCCCACCCACACACACACACACACACCCACACACACCACACCACCCCCACCCCACACACACACACACCACACCCCACACACACACACACACCCACACACAACACACACACACCACACACACACACACACCCCACACACCTCCACACACACCACACACACACCACACCCACACACACACACACACACCACACCCACACACCACCCCCCACACCCACACACACCCCACACACCCACACCACCCCACCTCCACCCACACACCCACACACACCCCACACACACCCCACACCCACCACACCCACACACACACACACCCCACACACACACCCCCCACCACACACACACCACACACACCCACACACCCCCACACACCACACCACAGTGCAGATTCCCAGAGTTGTTCTTGTTCTTGCTGCAGTGTGTGATGGAATTGGAATCGGGTCTCTAACCAACACGATTGCTGTGAACTCAACCAACATCGGGTCCTTCAGGAACTGCACCAAGATCAACGGCGACATCATCCTCAACAAGAACTCCTTTGAAGGGTGAGAACATCTTTTCTGTCCTTCCATCATCCATCATGCTGACCCTCTGTGGGGTCAGGAAGGGGTCTGGTGCCGATCTCCGGGGTCAACCTGAACAGGTCACCAAGGGCAACACAGACTCTTAAATTTGCTCCGTGAAATTGAAAGCTCCTTCCAACTGAATAATGCAGGCATATGGAGTCAGTAAGTTATCATTCTGAATGTTTAGGTTTAGAAAATTAGACGCTAAGCCATAAATGAGTCCAGAAGCTCTCAGGTCGAGTTCAACAGGATGATGGAAGTTCTTCCATGCTTCACAGTCGAATGTTTGATTGATGCCAACATGAGAAACAATATATGATCCATAAATCCAGAGTTTAATTGTCCAAACTCAAAGCTGTACATGACTTTATGTCCAGTGTTGACCGTTATCGTCTCTGAAACTGATTCTGGTTGAATATCCTGCTCTGATGTCGGTGATTAAGTACCGGTCGTTCTTCCAGGGATCCGCATTACAAAGTCGGGCCGATGGATCCTGAGCATCTGTGGAACCTGACGACAGTGAAGGAAATCACTGGTAGGTTTTCCTGTTGGCTTTGTCATTCGATCAGAAACATGTCTGCAGAAACCAGCCTCAGAGTTCAGCTTGTTGGTGTGCAGGTTACCTGGTGATCATGTGGTGGCCTGAAAACATGACATCTCTGTCGGTGTTCGAGAACCTGGAAATTATCAGAGGAAGAACTACGTTTTCCAGGTGAGTTTCCGTGTTTCTTTCTGTCTGTCGTTTTCCCAGCTGTGGACCAACAGCGTTTTCCTTCCAGAGGGTTCAGCTTTGTGGTGGTTCAGGTGAGTCACCTGCAGTGGCTCGGTCTGCGCTCCCTGAAGGAGGTGAGCGCTGGGAATGTGATCCTGAAGAACACGTCGGAGCTGGGCTACGCCAACACCATCAACTGGAGGCGCTTGTTCCGATCTGAGGATCAGCGCATAGTGAATGACGCCAGCAGTGGGAATCAAACCTGCAACAACGAGTGCTCAGAGGACGGCTGCTGGGGCCCGGGGCCCACAATGTGTGTCTCCTGTCTGCATGTGGACAGAGGGGGGCGCTGTGTGGCATCCTGCAACCTGCTGCAGGGGTGAGACCTGCAGTCTGCACATCAGCTATAGTTCTGATGTAATTTTACTATTGTTTTCGTACGTTTTTGCATGAATTTAGTTTTTGTTTGTTTGTTTCTTGGTGCAGTGAACCCAGAGAGGCCCGGGTGGACGGCAGGTGTGTTCAGTGTCACCAGGAGTGTTTGCTGCAGACTGACAGCCTGACCTGCTACGGTCCAGTGAGTTCACATCAACTCAACCAATGTCTGAAAGTTTAGAGCTTTTACGTTGTAATTCAGAATCCATTTACTCACAGGAGAAACACTGCATCCAAAAAGCATCCCTCATCTTCCTCTGAGATTAAACTCTCTCTGACTCCATAAACTCACCTTCTGCCATAATTTGTTGCAATTTGAATTAAATGTTTTGCATGAGTTTCTGTTATCTCTGAATATTAAACCTTTTTTGTGCAGGGGCCAGCCAACTGCTCCAAGTGTGCGCACTTTCAAGATGGCCGCCAGTGCATCCCTCGTTGCCCCCACGGCATGATGGGAGACGGAGACACTCTGATCTGGAAATATGCGGATAAGATGGGCCAATGCCAGCCGTGTCATCAGAACTGCACCCAAGGGTAAAACCTCTTACTGATGTAAGATCTGAGACGTTTAAACCGGCAGAGAAAACAACCGAAGGTTTATTTTACTGTCTTTGGGTCTGCAGGTGTTCTGGTCCTGGACTGTCTGGATGTAAAGGGTAAAACTACAAATAAAAACCACAAACATACAGCAAAACATGAAGAAATCACAAACAAAAACATCCACAATGCTGAGTTTGTTTGCCACAGTCGACTGGTTGACGAACTGTTCTGTGACTGAACCAACAGGATCTGACCAACTAAAAATAATAATAATTTACACATCAACACCAAATCCATCAGGAATGATCTGCCCAAATGTAACACTTATCCCCTTAAGATCAGTCTGTTGGGTTAGCTTAGCCGCCTTCATACCAGTCGTTGGGCTGGATAGAAATAATGACATCATATTGATCAGGAATTAATCTGTGTGTGTCGATTTAATGACCCTGGAAGTTCACGATGATTTCTTTCAGTATGGATGAGAAAGTGTATAAACCGGACTGTTACTTTGACTCATCTGTATTTTGGTCTGTTTGTTTCCCACCAGCGGTAGCGAACACTCCGCCCTGGCAGTGGGTGTGGTCAGTGGACTCCTGATCACTGTAATTGTGACGCTGCTCATCCTGGTTCTACTGCGGCGCCGGCGAATCAAACGGAAGAGGACAATACGGCGCCTGCTCCAAGAGAAGGAGGTGAGCGTCACTCTTAAAACACAACTCTGGCTTTGGAAGTGATTCAAGAATGTCAAACTCTCTGAAGCTGGTCGAGTCTGATGTTGGTGGACATGTTGCAGCTGGTGGAGCCGTTAACCCCGAGCGGTCAGGCTCCCAATCAGGCCTTCCTGAGGATCCTGAAGGAGACGGAGTTCAAGAAGGACCGAGTTCTGGGCTCCGGGGCCTTTGGGACGGTCTACAAGGTACCAGTGATGCTGAAAGCAGAAGACCTCGTTAGAAACTCTCTCCTGAGATGATGAAATAACTCACGTCATGCGTCCCTGCTCAGGGTTTATGGAACCCCGATGGAGAAAACATCCGGATCCCAGTCGCTATCAAAGTTCTGAGAGAGGCTACGTCACCGAAAGTCAACCAGGAAGTTCTGGATGTAAGACTGGCTTTGCTTCTCCTCTGGTTCGGTTTGCTCAAGAGCCGCGGTGGGACTCCAACCCTCATCTTGTGTTTTACGTCTTTAACTGTTTGGCTCTTCTGAACAGAAAGAACGAGGTTCAGCAGGATGTTGGGTCTGTTCCCTTTGGACAGCACCAGTATTTATTAGGATTACTGTTTCTGTTTCTGCCCAGATTTTCTCATCGTTAATCACAAACCAATCCTGAGCTTAACGCTGATCCCACAGGCTGATGTGATTCATTAGCAGAGAAACATTAATGGATTTAGAGTCTGTCTAGGATTCTTTAAACAGTTTCCTGTTGGTATCCTGACAGACTCTCCTGCCGCCGTCCTTCAGTTCAAAACATCAGAGATCTTGTTGTACATCAACGTAGGAGCACGTCTCCTACGTTTCCTACCATATAAGCTGCATATGTAGCATTCAGTTAAAGGTGGTTGATGGGAATGGATGTTTAGCCACAATACCTGTGAATACTTTAAACTGGACAATAATGCAAAGAAAATACAGAAAACTTCTGTCACAAAACAGCAGTGAACATTTGGATAAACTGAGATTATTCAGGATTAATAAATTCAAAAGTAAACAGTCAGAAAATGCAAACAAGTGCAGACATTTAGATGTGAAGGGAACTCAAGTAGGACAATTTTTATTTGATAAATTCAAAAATTAAAGGATGAAAAAAGCAAAAGATAAATAAAATGTATATTTATTTGTCTTTCTGCAATCTATGTTTTAATATTGTTGCATAAATCAGAATTAATATGACAAAGTAAGTAAGTGATTCTGATTTAAAATCACAGTAAAGTTTTTAAAATAATGCAGTATTTATTAGTTTTTGGAACAAACATTCCACATCACATCATGGCTGTTACTTTGTAGATTTATAAATGACTTTTTAATTAACTAAATATATCTGACCAGCTAAATATCGACTATTAATGTAAACTAAAACTATTTCTCTGCATAGTTATGTACACATGTAGTTCATTATTAATGAAGCTAGTATGACTCTTACATACAGCATCAAACTGTGTTTTATTTTATAAAGTAATTATTTATTAAAGATGACCAGATGATATTTCGGACCTGCTCTGCCGTGTCGTTGTGTTTATGGACCGTCGGTGTTTCTGACGCTGCAGGTTTTAATTCTTTAATTAAAGATGAGCTGATGAATGTGATGTTCATGGCCTGCTGGTGTTTGTGGCTCTGCCGGTTTCCCTGCAGGAGGCGTACGTGATGGCGAGCGTGGACCATCCTAACGTCTGCCGCCTGCTGGGCATCTGCCTGACGTCGGCCGTGCAGCTGGTGACGCAGCTGATGCCGTACGGCTGCCTGCTGGATTACGTCCGGCAGCACCAGGAGCGGATCTGCGGCCAGTGGCTGCTGAACTGGTGTGTTCAGATCGCCAAGGTGAGCCAGGAGCCGCGGCGCTCAGTAATCCTGCTGAGGCTCGTTAACCTGAACGCATCAGGATGAAGGATTGTTAATCTCTTCAGTCCGTCTGAAATGTTTAGATGCTGGGAAAACATGAACTGGGTCAGGAGATTAGAGTGAATTTGGGTTGTTCTGGATCCCACGGTCTGGGGAACTGTTCCCAACACCGACTGAAAGTTAAAACCGACATTTCATGATAACTTGGACAAAATAATGGAATTCAAATGTTTCTATATCTATTTATCGGTTAGTTCTGGTTTGTTAGATGACAAACTGTGTCCTGCTGGTTCAGGGGATGAACTACCTGGAAGAGCGCCACCTGGTGCACCGCGACCTGGCAGCCAGGAACGTCCTGCTGAAAAACCCGAACCATGTCAAGATCACAGACTTCGGTCTGTCCAAGCTGCTGACGGCCGACGAGAAGGAATACCACGCCGACGGAGGAAAGGTGCCATGGCAACGCCTGACTGGTTTCTGTTTGCTGTTCGGACTGAAAACATGTCCGATGAATCACTGCTGCGTCTCTGTGAGCAGGTTCCCATCAAGTGGATGGCGCTGGAGTCGATCCTCCAGTGGACCTACACCCATCAGAGCGACGTGTGGAGCTACGGTGAGGAATCGTCCCACAGCGCCACCTACCTGCCTTCACCCTCTGCCTCCTGTCAGCCGGTTTAAACATCTGAAACCGAACAGCCAGAGGATTTAGACTGAATAAAATGTTTGTAGCTGTGACTGACAGGACAGCTAAGAGTCGTTCTAGCTATAAATGCCTGAGTGTGTTTCTGGAGAAAATTAGGAAATTGTTCTTTTTCCTTTTATGCAGCGTTATTGCTAGGCTAGGCTAGGCTAGGCTAGGCTAGGCCAGGCTAACCAAGCTAAAGTCAGTCCTGTCTCTGCAGGTGTGACGGTTTGGGAGTTGATGACGTTTGGATCCAAACCGTACGACGGCATCCCGGCCAAAGACATCGCCTCGGTTCTGGAGAACGGGGAGCGGCTGCCGCAGCCTCCCATCTGCACCATCGAAGTCTACATGATCATCCTGAAGTGTAAGCGCTGACCCTGCAGGTGGCGCTGCAGACTGGCTGGCGCTGTTTCCTCAGGGTAGTGTGTTGTCCCCGTCTCCCTGCAGGCTGGATGATCGACCCGTCCAGTAGACCCAGGTTCAGAGAGCTGGTGGGCGAGTTCTCCCAGATGGCCCGGGACCCGTCCAGGTACCTGGTCATACAGGTACGCCTCCACAGATCCCACTACAGAACACTAACAGAATAATTCTGGGTTTTCGCTTTTCAAAAAATATATCCAAAGAGTCCAAATCAAAATAGAAATGTTTTTCATTAAGTAACTGAACATTAAGAAGTGAATCTAATCAAATTTGGGATAATTAAGTATATTTGACTGTTTTGGTTGTCTCTGACTTGTTTCCAGGGCAACCTGCCGAGTCCGTCTGATCGGAGGCTTTTCTCCCGCCTGCTGAGCTCTGATGACGACGTGGTCGACGCCGATGAATACCTGCTGCCGTACAAACGGATAAACCGCCAGGGCAGCGAGTCCTGCATGCCGCCGGTAAAAACAAACAACAACCTGAAACAAGTCCAGGAGTTTTTATTCTGACCCGGAGAGTCCGAGTTCCTCACCGGCTCCAGAATCCAACATGGCTGCCGCTCATACAGACAGCGGCCAACATTTTCATCTGATCCTTATAAAACCAAAAGATCAGTTAATGAAACTGCTGCCACAAAATTAAATGACATAAGTCAGGATTTCTGAGTATTCTGGAAAAATCTGGACTTTAACTTCAGTAACATTCCAGGTCCGGATCAGGAAACAGAACAAAATGTGGAGGATGTTGTATTTGTAACTTCTTTCCCATTCAGCCATGTTTTATGTACGTCTTTATTTCCTGTTACTCCCATCCTTCATTGTCTACTTGTCTCATTGAATAAGAGAAATCAGGAACTTTTATTTATTTATTCCTTTGTCCGTCATTCTTTCATTTGTACTTTCCTTGTTCCTTCCTTCTGTTCCTCCTTTCTTTCTGTTTCTTAGTTTTGCAGCTTAGATATTTAAAACATTCCTTTTGTTCACATATTTACCATAAATTTATCAACATTTTGTGTTTTATATCTTAACTGGTTTTCAAATGTACAACATAGAGCTGGTTTTGTTGGTGTTGGGATTTTATCCATAGACAGTAAACGACAGATGATCTCACCAACCGCCGCTGACCAGACGAGGGCCAGTGAATCCATTTCTTCGTCACATGAGTCTTTATGAAACCTTCAAAATAAAAACAGGACATATCTTACATTTGACAGTGAAAGAATTACATATAAATAATATTTTTTGCCACCTGTGTAATATTTGCTTTGGATTGTTATAATACATACTATATTTATAATTGTATGTAAATTGTTTTATTTCTTGTGTTGGATAATCTAAATCAATGTCAATTTCAAATTTACAAAATCTCAGTTATCCTTCATAGCGGGGCTTTAACACCAAACACTACAGCTAATAATAGCTGGCATGTCATGGTGGACATAAATACAGTATAGTAATAAAATATAAACAGTAATATGTTCATCTTGTGAAACGTTATCCTGAGATTTCACTCCATCAATCTGAACAAAAACATCCGGCAGTGCTGAGGCTTCTTCTTCTGCTGTTTTGGTTTAGCCAAGTAGGAGGAACCAAGATGGCCGCCGTATTTCCTGTACCCAGCAGCCAATGCGGGTCGACTCTTTATTATGTCTGTGTTGTTAGCACACGGTACTGTTCCTGCCAACCACAAGGGGGCAGAATAATACGTAAAGTGAAATAATGTTTTATCCAACATGAACAATGATCCATCTGAACTGTTGTGTGTTTAGAACGGCCATCCGGTGAGAGAGAACAGCATCGCTCTCCGGTACATCTCCGACCCGACCCAGAACGCGCTGGAGAAAGACCTGGACGGTCACGGTAGGTTCTGATCATCGATCGCTTGGTGCAAGAAATCAGGAAGTGATCAAAATAATGGAGTCAAACAGACAGGATATGAGTCAGATGCAAACAAGGAGTTTCACCATAGCAACCGAGTCCAGGACCGAAATAAATCTTCTTGATGTTTGTGTTGCAGAGTACGTTAACCAGCCTGGGAGTGAAACCAGCAGCCGGCTGTCCGATATCTACAATCCCAACTACGAGGACCTGACAGAGGGCTGGGGCCCCGTGTCACTGAGCTCCCAGGAGGCAGAGACCACCTTCTCCAGACCGGAGTACCTGAACACCAACCAAAACTTGCTCCCCCTGGTGTCGAGTGGCAGCATGGACGACCCCGGCTACCAGTCCGGCTACCAGGCTGCCTTCCCACCGCAGACTGGAGCGCTCACTGGGAACGGCATGTTCCTCCCTGCAGCAGAGAACCTGGAGTACCTGGGACTGGGAGGCGCAGTGTACACTCCTGTCCGCTAGAGGGCAGCAGCGCTCAGACAGACTGAAGCCGTGGCTTTGCTCAGATAAACTGTGTTTTTTTTTAATTGGACCAACGACTGGATTTAACTCAGATGGTTCACTGTCGGTTCTCCAGAGGAACTGAAATAGAACAAGAACTTCCTGTTCCAATCTTTGGCTCTAAGCTGATTGGATGAACCCATCTGGAAAACGGAGCCAAACATTACCCAGATAAACTGTAGAAACATAAGCTAATTCAGGTTACATTAAAAAAGACTGGCTCAACTCTCCTGCTCTGCTATGTGGGTTCGGATGCTGCAGGACGATGCAGATATTTTAATCCTGGCCGTTTCTGTTTCCAACATTTACTGTCGTGAACTGAAAATATTTCAGATTTCTGAAGATATACTTTTACTGTCGTCAACATGATGTTTGTAACCTTAAATCTTTCAGAAAAAGAAAAAAACGGGTTGAAACTGGATTCCCAGGTCACACTGCTCTACTCCAATTATTCATAACTGCCATTTTGTAAAAAAAAAAAAAAAAATCTGCATTTACACAATCCGTTGGTTTCCTATGAAAACAATTTTATACAAGTACTGTAAAAGCAGGTGGAAATAAAATTAAGCTTACTAAAATTTTAATTTTGTGGAACACAATGTTGGGTGAACAAAATAACACAAACGGTTCAGTTTTGTAGATTGTAGGAGGGCAGAGGAGGACATGTCCAACATATTCCTTCATCCTCTTTCACGTCCTCACTGATACGTCAGTGTTTTTAAAAATCTCACCAAAATCTGTGTGCATGCCAACAGGAGGTGGAGACAAAGTGGAAAAATATTAATTTTACTAACCATCAGTTAGTGGGGAGATTTTAACTACATTTTTAAAATTATTCAGTTGTCTGGAATAATCTAAACTTGTTTTAAATATAGGAAAGGGATGGAAAATGTGAACACATCTTCTGACTACTTGTGTTGTCAACATGGAGACAGCCTGTAGGGGGCAGTGTTCACCGTGTTGCGTTCATGCTGCGTTTTAGAAGTTCTAACTCGGGTTTTTGAGAGACGTCGCGTCTCCAGGCTAGCTTCTGTTAGCAAAACAGGCTAATTATTTCTCACTGACAGGTTTACAGCGAGTCACACAATGTGTTTGACGGATTTGATTTGAAATCCGTTACTGTGACTTAGTGAGGTGGCAGCCATATTGGATTTTCACATTCTAAGTCAAAACTTAAAAGAATTGTTCAAGTTAGTTCATTTGAAAATTAATAAGGCAAATGGAAAGCAGGGAGAACTGCTCCCCCTGCTGGTACGGCCAGGGTACCAGCAGGGTACCCCTGCAGGGTACCCCTGCTGGTACCAGCAAAACCAAAACACCACTTCCACAAAGAATAGGTCAGTTTCTTGTTAATGGTGATATGTTTCTTATACTATTATTGTGAATAAATGTACTATGTTGTTTCTGTAAATGTAACTTTAAATGCGTTCAAAGTGAGTGTAACTCAGTGAATTTTAAGTTCAGCTCTGGATGGAACCAGTCCAGAACCTGCCGGTCCTCACTGAGGAACACGGTTCAGCTAAACTTCACAGAACCATTTCAGTCCAAACTGTAGCACAAGGAGAACCTCCTCTTGTTGTCTGACTTGAAATATTCACTCTTGATTGTTGATGTTGTTGAATTTTTGCTTTACTTGACACAAATGAGCCAAATCTTGACGTCCTGCTGTTGAATATTAATGCTAGTCTCTGTTTGTCTTTAATGTTTATTGATAAAAAAAACAAAGTTAAGTTTCTGACTGTGGCTGCTGGTTTTTATTCTTAGTATCTAAGTCCATACACACACACACACAGATATATATATATATATATATATATATATATACTATTTTAATATTTGAGTAAAATCACTTTTACTTAAATATAATAGTATTTTACTATTTTAATTATTACTTAAAATAGTAATTTTAAGTCATTCTTAAATGACTTAATGCTATCGCTAACAGCAAGCTAACCCATGTTATTTCTATGGATCTACTGCTAAATTATTTATTTACTTTCTGTAAACCCAAATTCGTGCTTTAGTTGTATGTTAATGTTGAGTCATAATGTATTTCTACTATGTAGGTCAACCACAGAAACCCCATTAAAACCAGTTGATGGCCAGAGACCTTAGGAAATACTCACAGCTCACCGGTATATATAATAATATATTTTACCATACATGTCAATGCTTCTCATTCCAAGTAAATGTCCAGTAAAATATATGAAAACACAATTTAAAGGACGAGATTCTTACCTAAACGTGTAAGCTAGGCTCCACCGTTAGCATCCATGTTTACTTCCGCTAACACTGAGGCTTCTTCTGTTTACAGCGGTTGGCACTGAGAATGATGACGCTATTGCGCCCTCTACTGCTCATGCGTACGTTCACGCAGCAGAGCACGTACAGGTCGCCTTTATTTGGAAAACAATTCCGATCTGACAAAACATCGGATTTGGGTCTTCAGGCTGCAGTGTGAACACAGCCTCAGTGCGGCATTCACATCCGACCCCATATTTTTGCGTGACGTCAGTACTACGTCATCTGCAACCCAGTAATTTTTTTTTATCTTTTAAAGTTTTGCGTTTTCCTCCATATTTAGGACGATGATGGTTGGTTGTGTTGGTTTGGGTCGCCATGGTTTCTGCTGGTTCTGGAGGACTTCATACTCCATCTTCATTAAGCTCACCAGCTTTATGGAGATGAGTTCACTTTGCAGCAGGTCCTGGTACCAGTGCCAAGATCTGCTTTAGTAACCATGGTAACACCAGCATATGGGCCTGACCAGAACCAGATGGAGAACCTATGGGGCATCGTCCACATGAAGGTGAGCCGACCCAAAGAATAAGTGAACTAAGCTGCAATAAATGAATTCAAATGATCTAAAATGTTTGAGAATTAAATTAATTTTTTTATTTCAAAATCTATAAATTAACTATTTTAACATTTAAAATAACTGGAAAGTTTGTAAAAATGGTTTTAGAAAGTGATTGTGTTACCATGGTTACCACCGGCAGAGCCTCAGTTTGTCCATGAACATGTCAGCAAATAACCAATTATTTAAGCCCCGCCCCCTTTCTCCCAGATTCCACTAGGATTAAACTGCTGGTGCTGCTGAGGTTCTGAACACAACAGACCAACATTTCAGTGATAAACTAATTTATTCAGATGTTTGTTTATGACCAGCAGGAAATGCTGCATGGATGAGATCCTGGAAAACACAAAATGGCCGAAGACGGATTTACAAATGAAAAGTTATGTAGTGGCGATTGTTTGTCCAATCAAACATCCAATAAAAGTTCCATAAAGCCACTATGAGGCACTGGGGTCCAGATTCTTCACGCAGGCAAAAGAGGTTGAACGTCAAAACTTGATTGTCTTTGTTGCTTTTATTTCTTTTATGCAAACAATTACAATGATCAAACTTTTCTTGTTCTCCTATCTCTCTTGCTCTGGTAAAAACCACAGGCCCCAAACCCAAATGCCTGCTGGTCCTTTACCAGGCCCCTACATTTATAGAAAGTGGACTGACCCACACTACTTCCTGTCTGACTTACAATAAATAAATAAATAATAAGAAAAAACAAAACATAAATAAAATCAACAATTATTAACCTACAAATAAACTGAAAATAATGCAAAAAATAGAAGTTTAAGAATAAACTAACAAAAATTCAAATGGATAAAGAAATAAAGAATAAATAGCTCCAACAGGTTATAATAATTTCTTCCAGGCCTTAAACAGTAAGATCTACTCTGTCCAGACTGACCTTTCAGTTCTAGCAACTTTTCTAAAAATATATTTTGCTCAATTAAGAAACTTTTATTTTAAGAAAAACTAAGACGTAGCGACATCTGGTGGCAAATTGAAGGATTGCAAACTGAATATTCATCTGATCCACATGGTTATTGAAATAAAATGGCACTGAAGTGACCTCTAATAATATACAGTATCATTTGTAGGTTGTTTAATAAAAAAAATATTTTTACAAAAAGAAAACAGAAGCAGTTTTACAGCAAATCATCAGTTTATTTTCTGCATCTTCAAAAGCAAATCAAAGAAAAAGTTTGAAACTGAATGAAATCAGTCCAGGAAGAGCCCAGTCTCCGCTGTTCGCTTGATTCTTCACAGTAAAATTCAAATCCAACAAACAGCCTCTGAGCCGCAAACACCGCCCCCTGGTGGGGAGTCAAAGAAAACAGAAACCCCGCCCATTTAACACCAAACTGGAATAAATTAACTAGAAACCAGTGCTTCCAGTTCAACAACTTCCCGACCGGATGGTGGAGGTTCTGGGTCCAGACGGGCCGCTTACAGAGAAACCGTTCAGCAGGTTTTAACTGGACCATTACTCAGAAAAACATCCAGATCACCTCTACAGGAGTCCAGCTTCAGGAAACAAACCAAAAAATACCTGATGACCCTGAACGCATCACCACAAACAGCTGCAGATCTTTTTTAATCCAGCAGGCTGCAGATTTAACCTGTTTTTATTCTGGATTAATCCAGATTTCAGGGAGAAATCATTAACGGCATAAAAATTCACTTTATTCAATCAAATTTAGAGGTTTTCTGATCAGATATCAGGATGTTTGGTGAAATAAATGTAAAAGAGAAAGTTGAGATTTTTCCAACATAAAAAAGTAAAAGATTGATGGAAAGTTTGAAAAATTCAAAGCGTTGACAGCGCTCCACGTTTCAGATTTAAACCCTGAAGCTAAAGAAAAGCAGGCTGTAAACAGAGGAGGTGAAGGTTCATCTGAAGAGAGGAACGGGTCAGAGCTGCAACTAACCAACCAGTGTTTAACCTGCTGAGTCGACACCAGCTGCTCCCACAAACATCCTGAAGCTGAAACATGAGCCAGACCAGAGAGGAAACAGCAGGGGGCGCCGTCTCCAGGCAACGTCAGCAGTTTCTCACTAAGGCTTAAAAAACAAAACAAATCCTCTCCTCTGGTTAGAAAAAACAAAACAACCTTTAACTGAAAAGCAGTGGAGTCGTGTGTGTGTGTGTGTGCGTGCGTTTTGTGTGTGTGTGTGTTTGACAGTCTCTAAGCTGAAAGTGGAGCCAGCCGTCGCTGTGCTTGGCACTGGTTCAAGTTCCTCAGCAGACAGACGGACGGACTGAGTGCACTCAGACGGCCCTCAGTCCTCCTCTTCCTCCTGTCATGGCGGACAGATGAAGGGTCGCCATGGCGCCCGTCACTCGTCTGAGCCAGCCGAGCGTTTCTGGTTCCGCTTGCGAGGAGATCGTCTGGGAGAAGCTTTGTCTGGAGAACGAAACGAGAATTTGGCTGAACATCCAAACATGAGCTGGAAACATTCAGCAGAAACTGCCGGGCCGGCGGGTTCAACCGGCGGGCCGCGGGTTCAACCGGCGGGCCGGCGGGTTCAACCGGCGGGCCGCGGCGGGTTCAACCGGCGGGTTCAACCGCCACATGCAGCTGAACACATGCAGCTAAATCGTTACAGTTCAGCTTTAACAATGAGATGAAAACTAGACCCGGTTTACAGATTTAAATCCCAAATCAACATTGTTCTGAAGATAAATTATCTGAATGGATTGTTAAAGAATTTTAATTCTAATGAAGATCAGTTATTAACAGGGATCCACTGGATTCCTATAAACTCCAGTTTGACAGAAAACAGGATTTTAGTCCCTGATGGCTGATGAAGCTCTCAGGTTTTTATTGACATGACTTCCTGGAGAAAATGTTTCATCAGCGGTTTAAACAAAGTTTCTCTGATTCTGAAGGATCAAGTAGAAAAAAGGAGGAATCCAGGAGAGAAAGAGATCAACTGGATCATAGAGCTGCAGAAGCAGAATCAGCTTCCTGACACACACACACACACACACCCGCACACACACGCGCAGCAGCCTCACCTCTGCGGCTCTGCACTGAAGACACAGGAAAAACACGACAGCAAGGAAACAGAGAGAGAGACAGAGGAAGGTAAGTGAACCACAAGCTTTGAGGGTTCAAAGGTCAGTGTGGGGGCGGCCTTGGACTAGACCACCTGAGCAGCAGTAGAGTGGTACGTACTGATCTGGTTGAGCGTCTCCTGAGGGATCCAGCTCAGATCCACGTCGTTGTGGCTCGACGTTCCCGTTTCCACCTTAGGAGCCGGGCGCCGCCTCTGCAGACAGACAGAGGTCAAGAGGTCAACACGGGGGTCAGCAGGTGTTACATCATCAGAGATTTATTTACATGACAAGAATTTTCAATTATCAGCCTCACAATAAACTAATGAATGATGTTTGAGAACTCAGAGCGTTGATGGTTTTATGATTTTGTTCCAGTAATTATTATGATCAAACTGGATGATAAAAGTTTTCAGTCTGATGTTTTCATCTCAACTGGACGACTTTGTTTACAGATTCATTTTATTTATTAATTTGTTATTAATTGTTTATTTATTTTGGATATTAAAAAATCTTCCAGCTCCAGAGTTTAAAGTTTATTGATCTTTCAGAATCTGTTCTTCCATTATGACATTAACATTATATTAGTTTAAAGCAATATCGTTTATCTCCATAGCTGATGGTCAGCAGCCTGACCTCTGACCCCTGACCCTCTCTGACCTTTCTGGACTCCAGCAGCTGGTGAAGGCCGACGATGACGAGCAGACCCAGACCGGACAGGAAGACGTACATGAAGATCCTGGAAGCAACAGAGAGGAGAAGTTAGACCAGCTGGAACAGAACCAGAACAGAACCGGATCCAGAACCAGAACTCTGCAGTGTTTACGTTTCTCCGTCCAGCCCGTCCTCCTTCTCAGTGATGGTGACTGTCTGGTTGAAGACGGCGTCCTGGAAGACGTTCCCCTGCAGATGGAAGAGGAGGTGAAAGGTCAGAGGTCAGCAGCAGGTTCCGGTCCGGTCGGCCCAGCCGGTCCTTACGCTGCTGTCCTTGTAGTTGAGGTTGATGACGAGTCCAAACGGCCGGCCTCCCATCGGCTCGGCCGGGATGAAGGAGTACTCGAAGGTGGCCTGGCGGCCCGGAGGAACCACGGTGCCCAGCTGCAGCGCCGTGAAGTTCTGGATGTAGAACTGGTAGTCCTGGCAACGACACAACCGGGTCAGATCACAGGGTCCTGTCTGCGGCCACCGGACTGGGTTCTACCGGGTCGGGTTCTACCAGTACCTGAGGGTAACGGAAGGAGGCGTCCAGAGACTCGACCATGAAGTTCTCTCCTCCCTTGTTGGTGAAACCCAGAAGGAACTTCACGATGTTGTTGGCTGGGAAGTCTGGAGGGGACAGAACCAGGGTTAGAGCAGAACCGGGCCGGGGAACCGGACCAGAGAGAACCAGGGTTAGAGCAGAACCGGGCTGGGGAACCGGACCAGAACAACAGTCACCTTCTCCTTTGACGAACAGGATGGTGGTGTCGGCGTTGGGCGAAGCCTTCACCTCTCCCACCAGTGCCTCCTCTTCCTCATCTTTCTCCTCCGTCTGAACAGAAACAGGAAGTGAGGTCACAACCAAACCAGCTGACTAATAAAAATGTAAATCCTCATTTTATGAAACATTTGACATGTTTTATGTCAGGACCGAGCAGAGAGGTCGAGGTCAATCCAAACCTCACCAGTTCTGTGTTTTCATCGTCTTCGACTTCAGCTTCATCATCCTCATCCTCAGCCGTCACATCGTCCACGACATCTTCATCCACAGCCTCAGCCTCAGCCTCCTCATCCTCCGTCAGATCCTGGGCGCTCACCACCGGGCCTGAAGACCGCAGAGAGAAGTGACAAACTTTTTAAAACTGTTTTAGTGTCTCAGAGTTTCTGGAAACTAAAGCAGGACCTTCATCATCATCATCATCATCATCATCATCATCACGATGAAGATGATTAGTATCAGATCCAGACAGTTGGAGGCGTTTTCCTCACAACATGCAGTCAGATTATTATTACTATTATTGTCATTACATGATCAAGTTGAGCTCATTCAGTTTGTCCTCATGCACCCTGGGACGTTACTATAGCAACCAACTTTTAATTCACAGCTGCCATGGAGACACTTGACCCAATTTCACAAATAAAAAATAAAAAAATTACTATGGAAAATCTGCTTAAAGGTCCAAACTGGGATCAAAACCAACATTCAGTTACATATAATTTTTGTCACATTATTTATATTGATCTCCATTTCTATCAATTTTAAGGAATCCTGTTTGTTTCTGGGTCACTGGATCACCCGTCTTATTTCCTTCTTTCTTTTTGTTCCTCTTATTTAAATCTAATGTACATAATTAATATTTATGTCAGTTTTGATTATATAGCAAATAATTAGCAGAAACGTCCAACTACGTACAAACCACAGAAACATGTAGTTAATTTACATTCACTAAGAAAACAACAACAAAATAAGACTTTTGGTAAAATACATAGAAGTTTATCACATTCAGATGTAATTAGAAATTAAGTTTATTACGGTCCATTATTCTGCTGGACTCAGTGGCAAACCGGATGTGAACTTCAGTATTGATCACACAGCTTTAGCTCTTAGTTTAGACCAAATAATCATAATTAAACTGTAAATCAATAGAAACCAGAGAATAAATTTAAACCTCTTCATTCTGAGATTATTTCCTCAATGAGCAGCTCGGAACAAACTGACCCGTTTTAAAGTGATGACGCCTTTTAACGGCGTTTCAAGCTTTCTACTGGTAATATATACTGACCTCAGGTGTAGCTTAACTAGTTTAGAGTTAAATTAATATCTGAGGAGGACAGGCGAGCTGTTAGCTCTCCGGCTAACAGCTAACACTAAGGACACGTCAGTCTAAACACGAGCAGCAAATGCTTTCATGACAGCTGAAATTAATGTATTGGATGTAACATTACCAACACTTACTGACCAGCAAAGATAAGAATGCCACATCAACCTGTTTATATTTTCATAAATACGTATTTTATGTAAAAATCATGGCTTTATTGCAGTTATCAACCTGCGTCCGGCCTAGCTCTCATTAGCTCGTTAGCTCCACTGCTAACACCAGCATGCTGGGATAACCTCCGTCTAAACCTCAAAGCAAGCAACTTAAAAAACTCACCTTTAATGAGAATGGTCACCGGGAAGGCTACCAGCAGTAACAGCAACAGTTTAGGCATAAACTTCAACATTTTCAAACAGGAATCAGTGCGTTTTCATTCAGTGTCGGTCAGACTGCAAGGCTGAAGCGCCTCCGTTCCCAGGTGACTTCTTCTGTTGCGACACTAGAGAACGAGAAATGGATTGGCGCGAACACCTGCTGCCCCCTGCCGTCCGAGCGCATGTATTACAACATAAACACTGAACGGTCAAACAAACAAATAAATAAATAAATGTACTTTGAGCTAAACGGATCTAATAATTCATCAAGAAAAATATCTCAACACCAGATTCCCTGATAAAAATGTAAATATTGTTTTACCTTTCATAATTTGAAAGAAATGTAAATCATGTGGAGTTGGGCTGGAAAATTTCAGACCAAATATCAGTAAATTCAGTGGCAGACCCAGAAAGTATCCATCTCTAAAGAATAACAAAGCTGTTAATTTTTTATTTTATTAATTTTTTATTTTATTTCTCTCACATGGAACAGTTATAATAAAAACTGAAAAGAGTGATTGATCATTCCAAATAAAATCTAAATAAGTTGATTATAACCTGTGTTAACTTACAGACTAATAATGACATATAACTAATAATACAGAGAATGCCAAAAATCCTCAAAGCAAAATCAAAAAAGTCTCAAAGTGTCTCTTTCAAAAATCAACACACAGATATATTCATCAAATCATACCAGCTATTTTCCAGAAAACCAAACATGATAAATGTTCTCCAGCTTTAGTGATGCATATATTCAGAATATGATCAGATGCATTCATCACAGCAAGTCAACAAATCCATAAAAATTCAAATATTCATGTCCAAAATCAGGAGTGAAGATATTCAGACGAACAGAAAAGTTTCATGTTCTCACGCAGCTTCAGTCCAAATACACATGAAAAATTCAGTTTTCTGCACATAAAAATGTTAAAAATAAAAAACACACGGAGGTTAGAGTGGCCGTTTCTGACTGAAACTGAGACTTTTTTGTCTCTGTAGAAATTATTCAACACAGGAATTACAAAAACTAAACTGGTTATCAAACTGAGGATGAACTTTACCTGTTCTCCACTCCTTCTAAATCACTTCAAAATAAAAGAGCCAAAAAGAAAATGTGGAAGTTTTAAAATCTTTCTTCATTTAATTTTTCTCCTAACAAAATGTCTGCAGTGATGTTCACCGGTTTTTAAATAAATCCCAACAGCATCTGTTTGTGCTCTAAAATCATCTGAGGGGAAATTCGACTTTTATTGCTTTGTGGACGAAACTGAAAGTAAAATCTCAGCTTTACCTCGATAAACGACCTCCATGAAGGTCACGAGCAGCCGCGTTTTATTGGCTGTGACTGTAACACTCATCTACCTGAAAGTATTAAATATGGCTGATTTTATTTCTCACCATTAAAGAATCAAAATGTTGCATATTCAGTTTGTCGTTTAGAGAAACAACTGACCCTGTTGAATCTGAAGATATTCTGATTTTATGAGGGAAAATGTAGAAAAAGAAATCTTTAAACTTTGTGTCTGAACTAAACAGAGAAAATCTGAACTGGTTTCATCCTGAGAACCAGTAGGACCATTAAAAACAGGCTCACTGGGTTTTAATGACTGAACCCAAACTAAACTGTCCTCAATGCACTGTAAAAATATGTAGGCTTTTATTAAATATATGTTTAAATACAGGAAACATGACTGATATTTTTATTGGCTTCTGTTGCAGAGACACTTAAATTCCTGCAGCAGCAGAAAATCCAACATTTATCACAGAATCTGGTTTTAATTCTTGTTTTTAACAGAATCCTCTGCTTCAGTTCAACTCTCTTTCTGTCCTCCAACGTTTCTAATCATCCAGAGTTCTTCATCGTCTTCAGGTTCATAGTTTGGATTAATCAGTGAATCTGTTCGACTTTATTCTCTCTTGTTTTTCCCGTTTTGAAGAAAACCAAAGAGGAATAATGGGCTAATCTGTTACATCATATCTATAACTTTATATCTTTCTACAGGATGCCAATGAGTAAAATTCATTCATAAATATTAAGAAAACAAAAATAATAACATTAAATTGTTAATTAATTAAACTTGAGACACTGAGATAAAATCTTTATATTAAAGTCAGTGTGAAATGCTCCCTTCATTTTTAAATACATGAATAAAAGTTATAGAAAATCAGCCAATAAAACATAAACGTGTTAATTACTAAATATTAAATAAGATTAAATAATCTGGGATTATAATCCAGTGTCAGGGTGGATGCAGCTTCGTTTGCTAACAGCAACTTCTTTGTTCTGATGATGACGGAGACACGTCTGCTTCTTTTCACTCAGAAAGTTTAGTGGAAGGAAAATCATCAGATTAGATCTGCGTGATTAGTGTGGACAGGGTGAGTGATGTGTGGAGACAAGTTAGAGAAAAACAACAACAAAAAAACTGACAGAGGAAGAAATATCACAGAACTTCAACCTGAAACTTGGACTAGACCATCTCTTTCAACTTGTCTCAGTTCATTTAACCATCAGAGCTCTTTTTACCCTCCAACTAATTTTCTTTCTTGTGGTTGATCAGAACCTCTGCCTCTCACACACATCCTCCTCCTCCTCAGTAAACTGCCAGGCGTCTGATTGGCTGATGACTAAAAGGTTCAGCGGAGAACATGTTGGACATCATTTCTGCAGCTGGTGGAACATAAAGGGACCCTGAAATAAAAACATCACCAGCGTCTGAGAGTGTTGAAAGTTTTCACCCTGCAGGACGCCGGCTCTTCCTCCTCCTCCTCCTCCTCCTCTCCTCCCTGTTCAGTTGCAACACTCCACGTAGTTTGCGGGCAGCATGCCGGACTTGCCGGTCCTCTGCACAGTGCCGTACATCCAGCCCTCGTCGATGGGCTGGGCGTTGACGATGACGTCTCCGTCCCTGAAGGACACCTCGTCGTGGTCCTGGGCGGCGTAGTCGTACAGCGCCCGGTAAACACGCTGCAGGGGAGCAGAGACAACCTGAGAGGAGGGGAACCATTTCAGCTCTCCAAAACGTTTCAGAAGTATTCAGCATTTGTTTCCGTCAGAATCACTGATTCTGTGTGATGCGCGGCGCCCGGCGGCGTACCGATGTGGCGGAGTGCGGCGGCGAGGTGACGGATCGGACCGACGACATGCTGGTCTGATGCATGTAGCCGTGGAACTGCTGCTGCTGCTGGACGCCCTGATGATGATGATGATGGTACGCACCGGGCAGGACGGGAGCTGGACACACACACACACACACACACACACACACACACACAGAGCGGTCAGCATCCTGCAGACATCACATCCTGTCCTCTGAGGAAGATGAAGGTGAGTCTCTCTGAGGAAGACTCGGGTCAAAGGTTAGAAATCAGGCTTTCTCTGCTGTGAGGCCACAGATACCAGGAGTGCTGCTGCCGCTGCGGTCCCAGAGGTCAGAGGTCACAGAGCTGGCAGACTGCTGGGACAGCTGGCTGCTCAGCCTGCGGCCGGCGCGCTCTGCCAGGCGGCCGCCACCAGGTGGCGGCGCAGCGCCGGGATGAACGCAGCAGCCAGACGGAGAGAGACAGAAAAATAATTCAGCTCAGAAAGAAAGTTTGCTGTTAGTCGGGTTAATAAGAAGAAACACGATTATTAATCATTTAAAGACCTGCGTGAATATTCAGCTTTTAAAGGAAAAGTTCAGTTATTGATCGGTTATTGGATATAAAACGATCCATTTAACCTCAAGTTCAACTGTTTATGTTAAATCAGAATTCTGCAATTTTCTGTGATTTTATTCCAGTTTCTGTTCCTTTTTCCACACCAAACATATTTTATTTCACAATATATTTAAATGTTCTAATTAGGCTGTTTTTATTATTTTTCTCTTTGGATATAAAACGTTTCACCGAAGTCCTGAGTTTAAAATGAAAAACAGATTTTGTCCCAAAGTTATACTTAAGTACAAATGTATAAATGATTATATTACAGATGAGTTTTAACTGAATCTGAGAAACTCAGAATATAAATTAACTTTGACAAAACAGCTGCTTCTTTTCCAGCCTGAACTTTAAGATTTTTCTTAAGGTTTGATTATTTTTAGGGTTTTAGGTTTTTTTTCAAACCAAAACATTTATTCTGGGACATTTTAACCATTTTCTTATTTCTATTTCCCACATTTCAGTTTTATAACAACTTTTTCCAGGTAGTTTTCACACATAATGACATTTAATTTTCATCTTCTACGTTTTTTGCAGCTCTATAATTAAATTATCTCTTTCGTTCTATAAATGGCATTGACATATTTTACATTTTGATAATTATAGTGAAGCAAACAGAACAACAACATGCAGATAACATGGTGCTGATTTAGCGGTGATGTTTCTACATCCAGTCGTGTTTTAAACTGTGAAACGTTTTGATCAGTCAGCAGGTGAAAATCCACATGCTAAATAATAAACGTGTTTTTAGTTGTTCTGAACATTCACTCATCTACCCGACATCCTGCGCAGACTTTTGGACTGAATGTTGTCCTCTACAGGGTCAAAATCAAAGATGGAGCCTGGATCTGTCCTCCACACCTTCAGGTCTTCACAGGAGGAGAAACATGATTCAGTCCATAAACCTTTTAGTCTGAGTTACATCCTTAAAAATAGAAAAATAACTGCTGCAATAAAAGCAAAATAAACAGAAAAATGCTCCAGTTTGTGCTGAATGATCCTGAAAACAGATAAAATATTTAGAAAGCAGAAGAATCTGATTTTATAGTCAAAGAATGAAAACAAGTCAGAGGAAAACTTCAACAGAAAAAACACATAAAAACAATTTTACATCAAAAATATTCAGTCTGAAGATGGATGAGAACGATATGAAGTCAGTGGCAACAGCAACATTTTACTGGTAGGAAGAAAAAAATGTTAATGTAGAAACGGATTTTAGTTGTTGAAAAGTTGTAAAAATATCAACAACTTTTGTCTGTTGAGGCAAAACGATCTAGAAACTAAAATAAACAGCTTATAGTGTCCAGTTTAGAAGGGCTGGTGAAATGACCCAAACTGTAATAAATGAACCATCTTTGTGTCTCTGTATTATTTCCTGAAAGAAAAATCAAAGCAATCTTATTTCTGAGTGATTTTTGCAGTGTAACAGCGCCATCTGCTGACAGTTTTGGTCGTTGTTTTCGTCTTGATTAAACTAAAGGACCTGTTTTCATGTGTTTTCGTCTCCTGCTACTTTTCATTTGTCCACCAGCAGAAATCAACTCTGAACAGAGTTAAAATATTTCCAGTTTTCAGCTTCAGGCTGAAGGATTCGTCTCGTTCTTCACTGACCCACGATGATGCCGCCGGGCCGCCGGTCCAGCTCCACCGCCTGGGGGTGGATCCCCTTGGCGTAGGCCGCCTCCCCCATCATCTGATTGGCTCTCTGGTAGCGCTCCATGCTGGGATCGTCCAATCCCGGCGTGAAGCCCCGACCGCGGGTCCGCTCAAAGTCCTCATGGTACTTAGCCTGGAGGAGGAAACGGAGAGACGGTGGTGACCTGAAGGGATGAGGAGGGAACACACACACACACACACACACACACACGCAGCTCAGGTGCATTTGGTCAGTGAGCAGGTGAAACCCAAACACCATGCGTTTCCGTTACTATGGTGACCTCGTTCCCTGCAGGTGGGGGTTAGTGTCCGTGCAGCGGCCCCACCCTCTGTGCCAGGCCACTCAGGTTGCCACGGCAACCGGGCCGCTACCATGGAGACCGAATCCTGGGTCCGCCTGACCCGCCGGTACTCGGGCGTGTCCAGCTCGCTGCAGCTCCGCCCCCTCAGCTCCTGCAGGCCGCGCTGGTACCGGACCTGCTCAGACACACAAGTTACTCAGGTTCATGGGTCAGAGGTCGCCCTTATTTGGTCAACAAGCTTCCTGTGATGGAATCAAACCGCTGGCCAGTAAACAGCCAGGAACCAACATGGCGCCTGACGGTACCAGATGGGCTCTAAAGGTTCTGGTTAGAATGGACACATGATGGAGTGTGTGTGTGTGTGTGCGGGTGTGTAGGGGTGTGTGTGTGTGCGTGTGCGGGCGTGTGTGTGTGTGTGTCTTGCCGAGCTGATGTTCTGCTGGTTCTGTTTGACCCGCTCCAGTTCTGGAGTCACTCCCAGGCTGCAGGCCTTGGTGCTCTGCCTGTACTTCACCTGCAGGACGAGGAGATTCACCTGAATGTGTCGGATCTCTGCGGTTCCACCAGAACCAGCACGTCTCCGGTTTGGACCTCCTACTCACTGAACTGATGTTCTCCTGGTTCCGTCGGACTCGCTCCATCTCAGGTGTGTCCTTGACAGGAGTACCATGACCCACCTCCTCTCTGTACTGGACCTGAACAGAACCAGAACACACTGAGTTTGGTTCCGACTGAAAGGTTCTGACCCATTCCTGGTTCCTTCATATTTACCCGATCTGGACCAAAACATCCTGAAAAACCTTTTGGGTTTTTAAGGTTTCAGTTGATTTATGCTTGAAAAATGCATGCAGGTGTGTGTGTGTGTGTGTGTGGGTGGTGTGTGTGTGTGTGTGTGTGTGTGGGTGTGTGTGTGTGTGTGTGTGTGGGTGTGGTGTGGGTGTGTGTGTGTGTGTGTGGGGGTGTGTGTGTGTGGTGTGGTGTGGGTGGTGGATGTGTGTGTGGTGGTGGGGTGTGTGTGTGTGGTGTGTGTGTGGGTGTGTGGTGTGTGTGTGTGTGTGTGTGTGTGTGTGGTGTGTGTGTGGGGGTGTGTGTGTGGTGGTGTGTGTGTGTGCGGGGGTGGTGTGTGGGTGTGTGTGTGTGCGTATGTGTGTGTGTGTGTGGGGGTGTGTGTGTGTGTGCGGGGTGTGTGTGCGTATGTGTGTGTGGGTGGGTGTGTGTGTGTGTGTGTGTGTGTGTGTGTGTGCGTACGTCGCTGATCTTCTTGGCGTTTTCTCTGGCGAGGACGATCTCCGGCGTCTCGGTGGCCGACGCCGTCAGGCCTCTCATCAGCTTGGCGTCCCAGCAGTACTGCAGCTAGGTGGCGACAGAGAGTAGGTCAGAGGACAGGAAGTGATGCGCGTGGAGCCGTCAGGTTCTGGTTCTCACAGAGCTGATGTGTCTCTGGTTGGCTCGGACCCGCTCCATCTCGGGGGTTTCTGACACCAGGCAGAACCGACCCTTCAGTTGCTCCGCCTCGTCTTTATACTTCTTCTGCAGAAACACGCAGATTGCAGCTGTTAATTTAATATCATTATTATTATTTTGTAAAGTTCCTCAAGGCGGTGAAATGATGAGTTATGTAGAGTTTTAGTGAGAATGGGATTAAAAATGATGTTTGACATTTGGATCTTTGGGGGCAGGAACAGACAGACAGGAAGGTGGCGCCCCTACAGGGAGCAGAAGGAAGTGCGTGTCTGTACCTGGCTGTAGACGTCTTTGAGGTAGGAGGCGTGCAGCAGCTCCGGCGTGTCGGTCAGCGTCCCGTACGAGTTTTCCCTCAGCTGCTCCGTCTGTTTGTACGATATCTGCAGAACATCGACACAGTTATGATCAAATATGATGATCTGCAGCCGCGTCACAAATCTCAGCTCTGCTTCAGGTCAGAACGGGACATAAAGCTGTCCTGCAGATGACTCTTAAACCCATCGGCTCCTGGTGATCCGGTACCTGGCTCTGGATCTGCGAGGCCCTGGTGGCTCTCTGGATCTCCAGGACGTTGGCGCTCAGCTCCATCCCTTTTCCCAGGATCTCCGTCTCCAGATCCCGCCGGTATTCCTTCTGCAGAGACAACGGCGCTGCACTCAGACTCACACCGGTTTATGTCCTGGTTCTGGTTCCGGTCGGTCTCACCTGGTTCAGAATCTGACTGGCTTTCTTCGCCCTCAGGAGCTCAGGCGTTTCCTCCAGGCCGACCCCAGACAAGCCCCGCCCCTTCACTTCCTGCTCCAGGTCCTTCCTGTACTCCTTCTGGTTAGAGTTCAGGTCCAGATCACAATCATAAAACGTTTAATCATTTTTCATTTGATTAAGAGTTTAACTGAAATATATTTCTACTTATTCCATCATCTGATCAACTTTAAATCTGAACGTTTGATTAAACTGGGATAAATTGTCTGATTTCTGCTGAATTTTATAAAACTGGATATGGAAAGTTTAGCAGCTTAAAATGAAACATATTTAACTTCATATTTCTTCAGTTAGTGAAGCATTAATTTATTTAACTTTCTTATCCTCTCCATTATAATTTTAACATTTTTAAAATTGTTGCACATCTTCAGCCAGTAGGGGGCAGTATAAGAAAAGCCATGGTGATAATCCATGACGCATCAACATTTATAACATTTATAATATTTATATTCTCAGGCATCTAAAAATCTTCAGATTGAATAAAAACGTTCAGTTTGATTCCAGCTGATTCCCACACAGGTGATGAAACCGTGATGTGTCCAACAGGCTGTCATGTTCGGTACCTCGCTCAGCAGGCTGCTGGCGTTCCGAGCCGTCAGGAATCCTGGAGTCTGATCCGCTTCCAGCAAAGCTTTACCCTTCACCTGCTCCTCAAAGTCCCTGCGGTATTCCCTCTGAAACACAAAACATTCCCGATTCCATCTGAAAACGTTCCTGATTCCATCTCTCAGCAGTTCTTCTTTACGTTCCTCAAACATTTAAAGCTTCGATTTAAACTGTAAAACTCAGTTGGCTGCATTCTGCTGTTTGGCCACCAGGGGGTGATGTCCAGCTCGTTACCTCGCTCTGCATCTTCTGAGCCTCTTTCGATACTTTATAGGTCTGAGTTTCTCCAAACTCCATCAGAGAGCGCCCTTTGTTCCTCTCATACTCCTCCTTGTACTTCACCTGAAAACAGCCACATGTTAAGAACCAGTAAACCCATCAAACCCAGTTTGGCTCAGCGTGACTGGGACCTGGCTGTGCAGCACGGCGTTCTCCCGATGGTGCTGCTGCTCCGCCGTATCCACGGCGATGTGGTAGTGGGCCTTCGTTTGCTCGTACTTCTTCTTGTACTCCAGCTGAGGACAGAAACAGGAAGTTAGATGATAATCAGCTGATATGAAATCAAAGAATCAATCAAACTTGAGGGTTTCTCTACGTTGCTCTGCAGCTTGCTGGCATGCAGGACGTGCTCCAGCTGCAGCAGGTTGGGCAGGTCCGACGAGCCTTCGGGCCTCTGGTTCTGGTTGGTTTTATACTTCACCTGGAGCAGAAAGAACAGAGAGGAGCTGAAGGTTTTATCAACTTATGAAGTAAAGAACGACAAAAAACACCGAGAGAAAAACTTCCTTTATATTCCAGATTTCTAAAGATAAACGCACTTTCTTCTTTAAGGTTTAGGAAAAAATAACAAAACCAGTAAATGGTTATTATTGAACCAATAATCTGGTTTAAGGTTTTCCTGTCCTGGCGGCTCCAACTGGTGCCAACCTGCTGAAACCAGTAAACCAGTAAACCAGTAAACAGTCTGCTGGGCTCTTTTCAGATTTACTGAAAAGCTTCTGCAGCGACGCTGAACACAACAACAACACACCGTTACGTAACGCAGCGTGGGCGCCAGAACCGGGCCGAGTGTGTGTGTGTGTGTGTGTGTGTGTGTCGGTGTGTGTGTGTGTCGGTGTGTGTGTGTGTGTGTGTGGAGTGTCTGTGTGTGTGTGTGTGTGTGTCTGTGTGTGTGTGGAGCATCTCATCATTTACACTGATGATCAGACCAGATATCAGATCAGAACCCGATCTGGGGTCAGAGGTCAGCTCAAACAGTTTTCAGTTGTCTCGTTTGTGTGTGTTTGACTGTAACCTCTTCACCTCCTCCCACTTTTCATCGCTCAGCCCCTCTCTGTTCGCTTTAGAAAGGGGTTGCCATGGTTACGCCCACTCAACAGGCTGGATCTCAGAGAGCGAACAACACTAACAGACACAGCCTGTTCCTGCTGGGCTTGTTTATCTCTGAGGCTGCAGCGAAAACAGAGGAGAGAAACCAGCGACCAGAGACCAGAGGGATCTAAAGGATCTAAAGGATCTAAAGGATCCACCTTAGGGATCTACTTCCTGTCATAAAAACGTGATGACTGACTCTGGAAGTGAAGATGCATCATGTTCAGGTTCTAATCTGACTCTCATCTATTTTCAGATGTTTTCTGTGGAGAATATTTTAAATATATTCATTTTGACAAACTTAAATACTCAACACACTATTGGCTGATGTTTGGGAAACTTGGCACTGATTGGCTAAACTGTTGGAGCAACCTGTTCCCCTCCTCGCCTGCGGGGGCGCTGCAACAACCACTGAAGACAACGAGTCCAACTTCCTTCTTCATGAAATAGAAACTAAAATGGAATCATCAGATTTTAGCGGTTGGAGGATTTCTCTTTAGTCTTTGACTAAAAACCATGTTTGTTTGTTTTGGTTGCATTTACCCAGAATGCCCTGCGCTGTAGTGCTTGTGGAGCGGTCTCTGGTCCGCTTGGCATTCACATTCAAACTGAACCAGAGTTCAGTTCAACCAAACCCAGACTGAGGTCTGGAGGACCGGAGTTAGTTTAGCATTCACACCTCACCAACCGAACCGGACTTTGACTAGGCAGATTAAAGCAACTGAACAGCTGTGACCTCTGACCCCCTGTGAAAACTGAGGGTACACTGTGTAATGAAAACTCCCAGCTCAGCAGTGTTAATGGCGCCCCCACCTGACTGGCCAGAGCAGCTGCAGCCTGTGTGTGTCTGAAGGAGACGCAGTCCAGGGGGTTGTAGCGCGGACGCTGGCCCTTTAAATGCCGGTCGAAGCTCTCCTTGTACTTCACCTGCAGGACAGAGAGGTGAGCGCCCCCTCCAGGTGTGGCGGGTCCGGTGTAGGGCGGATGAGAGTTACCTGGCTGGCCAGCCTGGAGGCCTGCGTGGCGTGCAGGATGTCGGTTCTGTCCAGGACGGATTCATCACTGTAGGCCGGCTGCTTGGCGCCGCGCTTATAGGCAACCTGCGGGACACAGCAGGTTCTGATCCGGTTCTGACTCTGGTCTGGTTCCCTCCAGGCAGCCAGACTCTGTTTTAATCTTTCTACAGGATCCCTGAGGAATCCTGTAGAAACATGGCAGATCTGATATCGATGAGTTCAAGTCTGACTGCATGGAAAGGAAAAAATATATAAAACATAAATAAATTCATGAATATCTGTTATTATTGCACAACAGAAGAATCTGTTTTCTTTCTTGTTTGCTTCAGTCGGTTAAACTCCTCTGTCACCTGTCAGGTACCTGAACAGCTGAACACCTGAGGACCTGAACACTGAGGACCTGAACACTGAGGACCTGAACACTGAGGACCTGAACACCTGAACACCTGAGGACCTGAACACCTGAACACCTGAGGACCTGAACACCTGAGGACCTGAACACCTGAACACCTGAGGACCTGAACACCTGAGGACCTGAGGACCTGAACACCTGAGGACCTGAACACCTGAACACCTGAGGACCTGAACACCTGAGGACCTGAACACCTGAGGACCTGAACACCTGAACACCTGAGGACCTGAACACCTGAACACCTGAGGACCTGAACACTGAGGACCTGAACACTGAGGACCTGAACACCTGAACACCTGAGGACCTGAACAGCTGAACACCTGAACACCTGAGGACCTGAACACTGAGGACCTGAACACCTGAGGACCTGAACAGCTGAACACCTGAACACCTGAGGACCTGAACACCTGAGGACCTGAACACCTGAGGACCTGAACACCTGAACACCTGAACACCTGAGGACCTGAACACTGAGGACCTGAACACCTGAGGACCTGAACACCTGAGGACCTGAACACCTGAACACCTGAACACCTGAGGACCTGAACACCTGAGGACCTGAACACCTGAGGACCTGAACACTGAGGACCTGAACACCTGAGGACCTGAACACCTGAACACCTGAGGACCTGAACACCTGAGGACCTGAACACCTGAACACCTGAACACCTGAGGACCTGAACACCTGAGGACCTGAACACCTGAGGACCTGAACACTGAGGACCTGAACACCTGAGGACCTGAACACTGAGGACCTGAACACTGAACACCTGAACACCTGAGGACCGGCCTCCAGCCGGCTGACGGCTCAAACAAATCCTGAGTTAAAGCTGCTGAACTCACATCTGTCCTGTAAAACATTCATGGACTCGTTTAGAGCCAACATGAGTTCGTCTTCAGCGTCTTCTATAATTAATCTTCACCCTCGGAGGACGGCTGCTAACACGGCTGTTGTCATGGAAACTAGCGTAGGGCATGATGGGACGCTGCGGCGGACTCACGTCGCTGGCCAGCTTGGCTGCGTTGGCGGCGCTGATGATGTCGGGCCGGTCGGGCGCCGGGTTGTAGCGGTGGAGTTCCTCTCTGCCTTTCCTGTAGCTGACCTGAGATCAGAGCCACAGGCAGGCGAAGGCGTTAAAACATCATCCAGGCTGAGATAGCGCGTGTTTGTGTTGCCGTGGAAACGGCGCGTTTACATGGCTCTGCTTCTTGGCGACCTCCATGGCGTGCTCCACCTCCGGCAGCGTCTTCATGCTGCTGTAGTCGCTCCGCCCCCTCTCACGGTTGAACTTCTCCTTGTAGGATTTCTGCAGAATGAGACGCAGCCTGTGATTGGCTGATCAGAGATGACACAGTTTCACCGCCTGGAGACGCAGAAAGAGGCTCTGATGTTACGCTCCAGTTGGTGAGGCATCGCTCAGTCAGGTGACCTGAAACCAGTAAAGCATCAGGCCTCCGTCCCAGTTTACCCAGTTTACCCAGTTTACCCAGAGCAGCCAAACGGCCGTCATGATGTGAGGAGCTGCAGCTCAGATCAGCGTTAGCAAGATTCACCTGAGAATCAATTAATAAAATTTCATACAGATTGTAGCTCTGCCATCTGTTTCTCTCTCCAAACGCTAATTAAAGTTTGGAGACGTTTAAATGTTTTATATTTTAAATAAATGATTTAATGTCTTTTTTACTGTCAGTAAAAATAAAACCTATTATTACATATGTGAGCCTGAGGCCGCTGGGCCGTGTTTCTGGATTGGGGTCAGGAGGTCAGACAGCAGCTGCTGTTTTCACGCTTCTGCAGATAAAACAACACCAGAGCTCTGATCTCACCCCCACCGGGGGCACAGGGGCAAATAAAAGCCCTCCATCAGGACGGTTATTGAATCTGATCCAGCAAAGTGAAACCTGCTTTAATCAAGACTTTAAATGTTTATTGTTTCTTACGTCACTCAGCGTCTTGGTCACCTCCTTGGCGAAGACGGTTTCGATGGTTTGGGGCATCTGGGCGTACAGGCAGCGACCCGCTTCCTTCTTCCCCTCCTCCCTGTACGCTTTCTGCAACAAAACAACAATAAGACAAGAAGCTCCAGTGACCTGGAAGATGCAGATCGGTTCTGTCCAGAGCAGCAGATTGAAATGTGTCCTTGGTGAAACTGCTGGACGTACGTCGCTGCACAGCTGAGTTTGCTCCTTCGCGTGTTGAGTTTCTTTGGTTTCAGGAAGCTGAGAGTACAGAGAGTGAACCAGCTCCTTCCTACTGGCCTCCTTGTACTTATTCTGAAAAACAAGAAAAGCAGAACAAATAAAATGAAAACATTCTGCATTACTTTGTAATTCTATTTCCTAACCAACATCATCAGACTGAACAATGAAATCATATTTTATAGAAACACTCAGAGATGAGCAGATGTTTCCTAATATGATGTAAATGTTTTCTCTTGTAACGAAGCAGATGAAGTTCCTGGGTGTGAACTCGCCTCGCTGTGCTTCTCGCTCATTTCTTTAACAAACTGAGTCTGCAGAGTTTCAGGCAGCAGGGAGAACAGAGAGCTGGGCAGATCCTCCAGGTCCTTCTTATACTGTCAGAACCACAAATAATAAATAGAAATGAATCTACTGTTACTACATCCTGTGAATGACACGTTAAAATGTCAGACTGTCTTACTTCACTGTGTATTTCTGAGATCTGCTTGACAAACTCTGTCTCTTTGGTTTCAGGCATTTGATGGAAAACGGTGCTGCTGATCTCCTGTCTGCCTTTCTGCTTGTATTTATTCTGCAACAAAACATAAAGTTATGCTGATTATTAAACATTGTTAACTCTGAGCTGCAGTCCCTGAGCCCACCTCGCTCTGCAGCTCCATCACGGCTTTGGCGAACTTCATCTCATCCGTCTGTGGCAGCAGAGAGAACAAGCTGGAGCTCAGCTCCTTCTTCCCTTCTCTGTATTTCACCTGCAGACGGTAAACCAACAATATCCAAATCTCAGTGTTTAGTTATTTGGGTTTCAGACTTTGGGTTTTGCTGCCTGCCTGACTGGATCCTGTGGATTACTCTGTTCCGGTTCTGACCCGGTTCAGGAGCATCTGAGCCGGGTCAGAACAGCAGCTCAGCTAAAAAATAAAACCAAATGCAACGTCACAAACATCCGAGGCGTTACGCCTCATCGGATGTGGATTCAGATGAGCTGCAGTTTGGATCAGAGGTCAAAATAACGACCTTTGACCTGTAATTTCAGTGACTGAAGCAATTGAGACTCTGGATTTGAACAGTCCAGCCCCGAGTCGTGTAAATGTTTTCAGGCTGATGAGTTTGGTTGCAGGTCAGAACCTGCTGAGGTTCCCCTGGTTCTGGACCGGTTCCCCTGGTTCTGGACCGGTTCCCCTGGTTCTGGACCGGTTCCCCTGGTTCTGGACCGGTTCCCCTCTCAGCTCCGTACCTCACTCTGCAGCTCTGTGGCTTCCTTGGCATGTTGAGTCTCCAGAGTTTCAGGCAGCTGGTGGTACAGACAGCTGCCCGTCTCCTTCCTGCTGGCCTCCTTGTATTTAACCTGGATGAACCAGCATCAGTCAGGCGTTCAGACAGGAAGTGGACTCTGTTCAGGAAGTGGACTCTGTTCAGGAAGTGGACTCAGCTCCGGTCTGAGTCGTTCTCACCTCGCTCTGCAGCTCAGAAACTGTTTTAGCGAAGTTGATCTCGCTGGTTTCCGGCAGCTGGGAGTAGAGGCTGTGTGAGCGGCTCTTCACGCCGTCCTCTTTGTATTTGTTCTGCAGGAAAAGACGAATCAGGAACCTTTTCCACCAGCAAACAGAAACCAGGGTGTGACCTTTCACCTCGCTCAGCAGGTCGGCCATCTTGGCGGCGAGCTCCGTCTCTGCAGTCTGTGGCAGCTGAGCGTAGAAACTAGACGACATGAACTTCTTCCCGCTCTGCTTGTATTTATTCTGCAACACAAACAGAAGTTCACCGTTAAGATCTGGACTTTAACTATACACCTTTACTGAATTAAAGGAACCGAACTGGACCGATTTAAACACATTAATGAGACAGTTTGACATGGATGGAGTTCCACAGGGTGCTGATCTCAGACCACTGGGTTTAGCTTTATATCCACAGCAGGATAAAAATGATTCTCAGCTGTATTCTTTATTAAAATCAGACAATTCAAGAATTATTTGTGACTTTTTATTTGTTAATGTATTAAACTACAGCAGTGGGATTTGTTCAGGTTATTTTTATGTTTCAGGTTTTTCTCCAGAATCTGATTTTAATGCATTAAACTCCAGATGTTTGGTTCTGTTTCAGTTCTTCTCACTAACAGAGAAATGAAACCAAACTGACATTAGAGCTTGTTTCAGTTTGTCTGCAGCTTCACTTAGAGAAAAAACTTCGTTTTCAAGTCGAACCAGAACAACTGAACATAAGGAACGATGGGAACGAGCCGCTCTGATGTTTTATGCTGAAACATTCAGCGCTGAGAAGTGTAGGGGTGAATAATTCATGTGTTCACCTGGCTCTGCAGCTCGGTAACGTCTTTCACGCGGAGCGTCTCCAGAGTGTCGGGCAGCCGGTGGAACAGAGCGCTGCTGCTCTGCTTCCTGCTCGCCTCCCGGTATCTAACCTGCAGAGGAGGCAGGAGCATCATAAAACATTAATAACGTGTCCTGAGAAAATATTTAGGCTCTGAATGAAACTAACAAACATATGTGGCATAATTCTACTTATTGACTTATTGTTATTGCTGTAACTAAACTCTGGTGAAACAATAAAGCAAAACTGTGAATAAAAACATTTCTCCCTCACCTCGCTGTGCGTTTCGCCCATTTCTTTAACGAACTGCGTCTGCAGAGTTTCAGGCAGCAGAGAGAACAGAGAGCTGGGCAGATCCTCCAGGTCCTTCCTGTACTTTGACTAGGACAGAAAGATAACATAAATATGTTTAATAAACCTCTGACATTAAGAATTGTTCCAATATCAGGATACAAACAAAATAAAACAAAGTATGAAGATTCATTAACTATTAATGTTGAAGCACATTTTTTATGTCAAAATTGAAAACATTTCATCCATCAATGTAAATATTAAAACTTAGAAAGTGTAAACTGATTGATTGGAACTGACTGATTGGAACTGATTGATTGGAACTGATGATGCGTTCAGGTCACCTGGCTCTGGATCTCGGCCGTCTCTCTGGCCCGCTGCGTCTCCTCCGTCTCCGGGAGGCGGGAGTAAAGGCTCCTGCTCATCTCCTTCTGCCCCTCCTCTCTGTACTTCACCTGAGGGAATCAACCAATCACAGCTGACTGGAGCGTCTCCATGGCGACGCCCACGGTGCCCCGGCTGAGGGTTTACCTGGCTGTAAACGTCTCTCAGCTCCTTGGCGAGCTGCGTCTCCGTCGTCTCAGGAAGGCGGTGGAACAGAGAGACGCTGAGCGGCTGCTTGTACTTGACCTGGAAACATAAAGTGATGTCAGAGAGGAAGAGGAGCGATGAAGAGGAGCGATGAAGACAGGTGATGAAGATGGGTGATGAAGGAGCGTACCTGGCTCTGTAGCTGCGTAGCGTCTTTAGCGTGCTGCGTCTCCAGAGTCTCAGGAAGCTTTGAGTACAAACTGCTGGACGTTTCTTTTTTTCCTGACTCTTTATATTTCACCTGAAACGCGACAGCAGGATTTAAAGCGACAGGCACACATTTCAGCTTCAGTTTGAGCCAGAAGATGTTTGGTTTTACCTCACTCTGGATTTCAGAAACGGTTTTAGCAAACTGGGTCTCTTTGGTTTCTGGGAGCTGAGAGTAAACGCTGACCGTCTGGATCTTCTTCCCGCCTTCCTTGTATTTGTTCTGAAGATCCAAAAGCAGGAAAATCTTTTATCCAGCAGCTGCTGAACATGTCGTCGCTACGTTACGGTTCAGGAAGTAGCAAACCTCAAAATGAGGACAACAGACCAGAAACCCAGAGATCCTTCTGGGTCCTGAACCAGAACTGGACCAGCAGACTAAGACCAGCCCAAACAGTTTGATCCAGATTCAGCCCAAACAACCAAACAGTGGTTCTGGTTGTTTGGGCTGAACCGGGCTTCGGGTCAGAGTTTCACATCTGGAGGAAAAGTTCAGACCAACAGTGGAAAAGAACTCGGGTCCGTTTACAGAGAACCAAACATGTCCAGCCTGGGTCTCTGGTACCGAGTCCAACGAGCTGCAGAGGAAGAACCTTTCAGCCGTTTGGATCCAGAACCACAAATGAATCCAGACCATCACTAATCGGGTCAGCTCTACAGACTGGAGCAGAACCATCAGTACTGCAGACGAAACCCGAATCGACCCGACACACAGAGATGGTCTCGGTACCAGGAATCCTTAGAGCCCAGCTCTTCTGGGTCACGACCTCCGGATCATAGCCAAACTGAAACCCGATCGGTTCTGAACCGTACCTCACTCTGGATTTCTGAAACCTCTCTGGCAAACTGAGTTTCTGCCGTTTCAGCCAGCTGGGCGTACAGAGGGCAGCTCATCTCCCTCCTTCCTTCTTCTGAGTATTTTTTCTGTTGAGACGAAGATCAGAGCGACGCCGTCAGTCCGTTTATCGGTCAGACGGAGGAACAGGACGGACAGAAACTCACGCGGCTCTGCAGCGCGGCAGCGTCTTTAGCCTGTCGGGTCTCCAGGGTTTCAGGCAGCGAGGAGTAAAGAGATGAAGCCGCCTGCTCCTTCGCCGCCTGCTTGTACTTCACCTGACAGGACAGACAGACCAGTCAGCCTCCTTATCACCTCTGACCTCTGACCTCTATCTGCTGCTGGAGCGTTCTCTGACTTCATTGGTCAGATTTATCAGCGGCAGACCAATCAGACATCAGCATGTTTGAAGCTCTGAATGTATTTTTAGATCTTATCTGATGTTCAGCTGCAGGTTTTCACCTCGCTGTGCGTTTCGCTCATTTCTTTAACGAACTGCGTCTGCAGGGTTTCAGGCAGCAGGGAGAACAGCGAGCTGGGAAGATCCTCCAGGTCCTTCCTGTACTTCACCTGCAGGACAGGAGCAGCTGAGCAGAGAGGCAGAGAGCAGCAGCAGCTTTCAGAGCGCCGAGCCGAACCTCGCTCTGGACCTCCAGCACCTGCCGGGACCGCTGCATCTCCGGCGTCTCACAGAGCTGCTGGTACAGAGACGGCGAGTCCTTCTGACGCTCCGCCTGATACTTCACCTGCAGCAGCAGCACAGAAACACTGAGCTCATGTAGAAAATGTCTCTGGCATTAAATAAATCAGAAAACCTGGGAGATTTTATACATTTAAGGAAAAAATAACATGTTGAGAAAAACTCCACATGAACTGATAATGTTTAGGAAGCAAAACACAAATTTGAACGTAGAAGAAATAAATCCTGGTTATGAGGAGAAATCACTGAGCCAGTCCAGGATTTACCTGAATGCTGGCATGTTTATATTTATAATAATGAACTGATTTAAATAACTTTTAAATCTCTCCACAGGGTGCCGGTTTGCTAAACATTTCTCCTGACTCCCTCGGTCTGAAATCACAACACAATCCATCATTTTATGACATCATGCTGTGAATTTATCCTGAGCTTTAATTGTAGCTCCTTCTGCCTCATGCTGGCTGCTTTCTTACACATTTTAACATATTTATTTATTCTGGTTACAAAATGAATAAAACTAAACCTGAACATGATAAAAAGGAAAAGTTGAAATCAGTTTGAGGTTGTTGGTGATAAAATGATCTGAACTTTAAAACATGATGATGTCATTTCATCAGATGGTTTATATTATTGTATCTCTCTATATTGTGCTGTTTTACCTGCAGACCGACCAGCTGCTCACCTGGCTCTGCAGGTCAGTCACCTCTTTGGCCCGTTGGGTCTGCAGCGTCTGAGGAAGGCTGGAGAACAAGCTGGACTGCAGCTGCTTCAGGTCCGACTGATACTTGACCTGACAGACGACAAGCAGGCGGCAAGAAACAACAGGCTGAACCTCACAGCATCACCGTTTAAAGTTTAACATTAAACATCTCATTATGGAAGCTGATCAAAATAATACATTATAATACAACAGAATCAGCAACAAATTAGTGTGAAACCAGAACATGAAGGTTTTCAATGGAAACTCCAGCTTCTTCTAGGCTAAAATATGAGTGTTAGGTTAGTTAGCCTCTCTAAATGTGTGTGTGTGTGTGTGTGTGTGTGTGTGTGTGTGTACCTGGCTCTGCATCTCAGAAACCTGCTTGGCATGTCGGGTCTCCAGAGTTTCTGGCATCACAGAGTAGAAGCTGCTGCCGTCGTGCAGCCGACCCGACGATTTGTACTTGTTCTGAAACAGAGTTTAACCGTCAGAACCTACAGCAGCGTCAGCTCTTCTTCATCACTGCCTCAGCTCTTCATCACTGCCTCAGCTCTTCATCACTGCCTCAGCTCTTCATCATCAATGCCTCAGCTCTTCATCACTGCCTCAGCTCTTCATCACTGCCTCAGCTCTTCATCATCACTGCCTCAGCTCTTCATCACTGCCTCAGCTCTTCATCACTGCCTCAGCTCTTCATCACTGCCTCAGCTCTTCATCATCACTGCCTCAGCTCTTCATCACTGCCTCAGCTCTTCATCACTGCCTCAGCTCTTCATCATCACTGCCTCAGCTCTTCATCACTGCCTCAGCTCTTCATCATCACTGCCTCAGCTCTTCATCACTGCCTCAGCTCTTCATCACTGCCTCAGCTCTTCATCACTGCCTCAGCTCTTCATCATCACTGCCTCAGCTCTTCATCACTGCCTCAGCTCTTCATCATCACTGCCTCAGCTCTTCATCATCACAGCCTCAGCTCTTCATCATCACTGCCTCAGCTCTTCATCATCACTGCCTCAGCTCTTCATCACTGCCTCAGCTCTTCTTCATCACTGCCTCAGCTCTTCTTCATCATCACTGCCTCAGCTCTTCATCATCACTGCCTCAGCTCTTCATCATCACTGCCTCAGCTCTTCATCACTGCCTCAGCTCTTCATCATCACAGGCTCAGGTCTTCATCACTGCCTCAGCTCTTCATCACTGCCTCAGCTCTTCATCATCACTGCCTCAGCTCTTCATCATCACAGGCTCAGCTCTTCATCACTGCCTCAGCTCTTCATCATCACTGCCTCAGCTCTTCATCATCACTGCCTCAGCTCTTCATCATCACTGCCTCAGCTCTTCATCATCACTGCCTCAGCTCTTCATCACTGCCTCAGCTCTTCATCACTGCCTCAGCTCTTCATCATCACAGGCTCAGCTCTTCATCACTGCCTCAGCTCTTCATCACTGCCTCAGCTCTTCATCACTGCCTCAGCTCTTCTTCATCACTGCCTCAGGTCTTCATCACTGCCTCAGCTCTTCATCACTGCCTCAGCTCTTCTTCATCACTGCCTCAGGTCTTCATCACTGCCTCAGCTCTTCATCATCACAGCCTCAGCTCTTCATCACTGCCTCAGCTCTTCATCATCACTGCCTCAGCTCTTCATCATCACAGGCTCAGCTCTTCATCACTGCCTCAGCTCTTCATCACAGGCTCAGCTCTTCATCACTGCCTCAGCTCTTCATCACAGGCTCAGCTCTTCATCACTGCCTCAGCTCTTCATCACAGGCTCAGCTCTTCATCACTGCCTCAGCTCTTCATCACAGCCTCAGCTCTTCATCACTGCGCTGCGATGAAGAGGATCCAGGTGTTTCTGCTCTCACCTGGCTCTGCAGCTCAGCGGCAGCTTTAGCCGACTTGATGTCTCTGGTTTCTGGCAGCTGAGAGAAAACGCTCTGAGAGAGAAGCTGCTTCCCCTCCGCTGTGTATCTGTGCTGCAGTCAGAGGAACATGATTATTATTAATGTTATTATTAATGTTATTGTTATTATTATAGTTGTTATTATTGATTGCAGGACCTGCTGTCATCCTGAATATGTTTTCACTCTTTTCCATCATGTTTCCTGCCTCATTATTGTTTCTTATTTTAATTTTACATCCATCCATACTTTGACCAAACTAAAGCTTTAAACAACTTCTGGAATAAATTTCTTACATTTTAGTTAGAAACAAACAAAAATACTGAATAAATAATCAATTATTTTATGAAGAGCAGGTAATTTTTACCAGTTTGGATCAATAAAATGCAACAGCAAATAGAAATATAAACAGACATTTGCTGGTCCATATAATCTAACAGTTTCCACTGCGTTTATTAAATCATATTATTTGGTGTTTGATATTTTGTTGTTTGTTCCTGAACAGATTCAGATTTTTACCACAAATTAAAGGTTGATATGGATTTAAAATCATTTATTGTAAATGTTGTCCATGTAGGATCCATTTGATCTGTTGGATTTGTCAGTAATCAGCGGATCTCGTCTGTTTGCTCCTACTTGGCTCTGCATGTGGCCGACCTCGCGGGCGAACTGCGTCTCCAGAGTTTCAGGAAGCTGGTGGTAAATCGGACACTGCAGCTCCTTCTTCACTCCTTCTTTATAGAGCAGCTAAAAGAGACAAAGTTATTACACATAGCAGTGATCATTAGTCCCTTGAAATGATTTAGTTCAACCCCAAGTCCTTCTAGAAACCCAACGTCTCCAGCAGCTCGCCGCTGTACCTGGCTCTGCAGCCGCGTCGCCTCCTTGGCGTGTTGCGTCTCCAGAGTTTCAGGCAGTCGGTGGAACAGAGACGATGAACTCTGCTTCTTACTGGCCTCTTTGTATTTTGCCTGAAGAGTAAAAACAGTTTCCTCTGAACCATCTGGTTCCTCTTTAGTTTTTTCTCCTGTCGCTTCAGACTAAAAGAGAACTGAGGAATATCCAGTTTGCATGTTTCATGTATCTGCTGTTAGCTGAGGGAGGAAACGAGGAGGTTCCTCTGGATGTTGGTTCAGAGGAAGACGATGTTCCCACCTGGCTCTGCAGCTCCTTCAGCTCTTTGGCTCTCTGCATGTCCAGAGTGTCAGGAAGCAGAGAGAAGAGAGAGAGGCTCATATCCTTCATCCCGTCTGCTTTGTACTTCACCTGGTCGGGAAACCAAACAGAATCACTCATTTAGCGTTAGACCATTCTAAAGCTAAGGCTGTGTGTCAGCAGATCTCTAAGATCTGCTGATCAAAACCTGCAGGATCAGAGAGACAGTCACAGATGGAAAGACAGGAAGTAGAGGTGAGCAGACAGGAAGTAGAGGCCAGCAGACAGGAAGTAGAGGTGAGCAGACAGGAAGTAAAGGCCAGCAGACAGGAAATAGAGGCCAACAGACAGGAAGTAGAGGCCAGCAGACAGGAAGTAGAGGTGATCAGACAGGAAGTAGAGGCCAAAAGACAGGAAGTAGAGGTGAGCAGACAGGAAGTAGACGTGAGCAGACAGGAAGTAGAGGCCAGCAGACAGGAAGTAGAGGCCAGCAGACAAAAAGTAGAGGTGAGCAGACAGGAAGTAGAGGTGAGCAGACAGGAAGTAGAGGCCAACAGACAGGAAGTAGACGTGAGCAGACAGGAAGTAGAGGCCAACAGACAGGAAGTAGACGTGAGCAGACAGGAAGTAGAGGCCAACAGACAGGAAGTAGACGTGAGCAGACAGGAAGTAGAGGCCAGCAGACAGGAAGTAGAGGCCAGCAAAGAGGAAGTAAAAGCCAACAGACAGGAAGTAGAGGCCAGCAGACAGGAAGTAGAGGTGAGCAGACAGGAAGTAGAGGTGAGCAGACAGGAAGTAGAGGCCAGCAGACAGGAAGTAGAAGTGAGCAGACAGGAAGTAGAGGCCAGCAGACAGGAAGTAGAGGTGAGCAGACAGGACGTAGAGGTGAGCAGACAGGAAGTAGAAGTGAGCTGACAGGAAGTAGAGGCCAGCAGACAGGAAGTAGAGGTGAGCAGACAGGAAGTAGACGTGAGCAGACAGGAAGTAGACGTGAGCAGACAGGAAGTAGAGGCCAACAGGCAGGAAGTAGAGGCCAGCAAACAGGAAGTAGAGTAGAAGTGAGCAGACAGGAAGTAAACGTGAGCAGACAGGAAGTAGAGGCCAGCAGACAGGAAGTAGAGGCCAACAGACAGGAAGTAGAGGCCATCAGACAGGAAGTAGAAGTGAGCAGACAGGAAGTAGACGTGAGCAGACAGGAAGTAGAGGCCATCAGACAGGAAGTAGAAGTGAGCAGACAGGAAGTAGAGGCCAGCAGACAGGAAGTAGAAGTGAGAGGACAGGAAGTAGAGACCAGCAGACAGGAAGTAAAGGTGAGCAGACAGGAAGTAGAAGTGAGCTGACAGGAAGTAGAGGCCAGCAGACAGGAAGTAGAGGTGAGCAGACAGGAAGTAGACATGAGCAGACAGGAAGTAGAGGTGAGCAGACAGGAAGTAGAGGTGAGCAGACAAGAAGTAGAGGCCAGCAGACAGGAAGTAGAGGTGAGCAGACAGGAAGTAGAGGTGAGCAGACAGGAAGTAGAGGTGAGCAGACAGGAAGTAGAGGTGAGCAGACAGGAAGTAGAGGTGGGCAGAGAGGACATAGAGGTGAGCAGACAGGAAGTAGAGGTGAGCAGACAGGAAGTGGTACCTCACTCAGCATCTCTGTCTGCTGCCGGACAAACTGCGTTTCGATGGTCTCTGGCATCAGGTGGAAGAGACTGGATCCGACCGGTTGGTTCTGTTTGTACGTCAGCTGGAGGAGCAACACACACACACACACCAGGCTGCAGTGAAAACAGACGTTTGTACAGTAAATACTCCAGAGCCCATCTGTCTGTTGGTTCCCTGAAACTGGGTCATCAATGATCATAACAGCAAACAAATGTTGCAAATGGTCCAGTCAAAGTTCAGACCTCAACCTTATTATAATTTTGTAAATGGAAATCAAACAAATAAACTGAAAATGGAAAGAGTCATATCTGACTCTTTCTGTCTGTTCCTGCTAAATGCAGTTCTATAAGTTATTGGAGGTCAGAGGTCGCAGTCCCAGTGTTGGACAGAGTTGGGGGTTACCTGGCTCTGCAGCTGCGTCGCCTCCTTAGCGCGCTGCGTTTCCAGAGTCTCCGGTAGAGTCGAGTACAGAGAGTTCATCGATTCTTTCTTCCCTGATTCCTTATATTTCATCTGATTATGAACAAAAAGAATCAGTTCTCCATGTTTAAAAGAATCAGTTCTCCATGTTTGAACTGATTCATCTGAAACACGTCTGTCATCTGCATAACTGGAAACTGTGGATCCTCTGCTTTCATTCTGCTTCTTAATCCTCGTCTCAATCTGAGCCCGTTGGATGTTTTTGATGATGAAGGTTTTATTACCTCACTCTGCAGCTCACAGACGGTTTTAGCAAACTGAGTCTCTGCTGTTTCTGGGAGCTGAGAGTAAAAACTCTGAGACAGATTCCTCTTCCCGTCCTCTTTGTATTTGTTCTGAAACCAAATGAAAAACACTGAAAATAAAAGCAAGAACTGATAATCTAATAACACAAACCTGGTGAATTTCAGAGTCTTTGATTTGGTTTATAACATGATTATTGATAAATCATTAAATGTGAATTTATTAGAGATCTGAGCCGACACACATCCTGGGTCTCTCATGTTATCTGACTGAACCAAACCAGCAGATTCATTTATTCACTTCAGAACCAAAAAGTATTTCACATTTAATTCATCAGATAATCAGTTCAAATAAATCAGATTTACAGAGTTGATGAAAGGAAACATGTAAACAAGTAGAACATCAACGCTTCACTTTCTCCAACCAGTAAATCTGTTTTATTTACTCTAAATAAAATCCATCTATAAATTTCAAGCAAATCCAGCAGCAACAAATAATCCACAGCAGAATAAATCCCGGTGTTTCTAATTTAATTTACCTCACTCAGTAGGTCAGTCATGTCTCTGGCGAAGCTGGTTTCCATGGTGTCAGGGAGACTCGAGTACAAAGAGCCGCACATTTCCTTCTTCCCACTTTCTTTATATTTAATCTGTTAAAGAAATAAACATGTTAAATAATAAACACTCCAGCAAGCAACACATTAATGACGCAAAAACACATCGTGGTGTTCCACAAGGTTCACCACTCGGTACCATGCCTCATAAATCATTTAAAAACAAAACAGAACAACATCTTTTAAATATTGTTCTGCACTTTATGATCACTAGAAAACTGATTATCATCGACTTTAACTTATAAGTAAAGTTTTTGACAGAAGAAGCTCCTGAAACACAGAGACATAAAACTATTTTATTTCATTTTACATCATTGGAAAGGAAACTAGGAGAATCATCATCATCTTCATCATCATCATCACCATAATCACCAACATCATCACCATGATCACCATCATCATCACCGTCACCATCATCATCATCTTCAGTATCATCATCATCTTCAGTATCATCACCATCATCATCACCATCATCACCATCATCATCACCGTCATCACCATCATCATCACCGTCACCATCATCTTCATCATCATCACCATCATCACCATCATCATCACCGTCACCATCATCATCACCACCATCATGATCACCGTCACCATCATCATTGTCTTCATCATCATCATCATCATCACCATCATCACCATCATCATCACCGTCACCATCATCATTGTCTTCATCATCATCATCACCGTCATTATCTTCATCATCACCATCATCATCATCATCACCATCATCATCACCACCATCATCATCATCACCATAATCATCACCGTCATTATCTTCATCATCACCATCATCATTATCTTCATCATCATCATCATCATCATCACCATAATCACCACCATCATCATCATCATCATCACCGTCACCATCATCATTATCTTCATCACCACCATCATCATCATCACCGTCATTATCTTCATCATCACCATCATCATTATCTTCATCATCACCATCATCATCATCACCATCATCATTATCTTCATCATCACCATCATCACCACCATCATCATCACCATCATCATCACCATCATCATTATCTTCATCATCACCGTCACCACCATCATCATCTTCATCAGCATCACCATCATCGTCATCACCATCATCATCATCATCTTCATCATCATTTTCATCATCATCACCACCATTATCATCATAATCATCACCATCACCATCTTCGTCATCTTCATCATCATCACCGTCACCACCATCATCATCTTCATCAGCATCACCATCATCGTCATCACCATCATCATCATCATCTTCATCATCATCATCATCTTCATCATCATTTTCATCATCATCACCACCATTATCATCATAATCATCACCATCATCATCATCATCACCATCATCACCTCGCTCAGCAGCTCTGCAGCTTCCTTCGCTCTCTGAATCTCCATGTTGTTGTGGAGCTGAGAGTAACGGTTGGTCCTCATCTCCTTCCTTCCAGCTTCTTTGTATTTAGTCTGGAAATTTAAGCCAGAGATCCTCCATCAACCAGATTTTCTTTTCAGGCGTATTTACCAAGTTCTGGAAAAGTTACTTATGGTGTACGATCTGATTATTTTATAGCTTTACAGACTGTAAAAAACAGTTTAACCGATGAAATGCCGTCATGTTCGTACGTCGCTCTGCAGCTCTGACAGATGTTTGGCCATCTGGGTTTCCGTAGTTTCAGGCATCTGATGGTACAAACTGCTCTGGATCTTCTCCTTCACACCTTCTTTATATTTCACCTGCAGGAAACAATTCGCTACAAAACCTGAATAAACTTCATAACAATGTTTTACATTGTTTTACTTTTCTTTACCATTAAAAGCTGAAAAAGAAAAAATCTGAAATAACTACAAAACAAAAACAGATTTGTCAAAAATTATTGGCTATTTTTATTATTAAATCCCACATTTACTCACACATAAAACAAAAAAAGATAAATTTAGTCAAAGTCCCGTACGTCACTCTGCAGCTCTGACGCCTCCTTGGCGTGTTGCGTGTCGATGGTCTCAGGCATCACAGAGTAAAGGTTCACAGTCATCTCCTTCTTTCCGTCTTCTTTATATTTTACCTGAAAAACATTGAAAATGAAGGATGATGAGATTCTTCATCCTGCAGTGAGGAAAACAGGATTCAGGTTTTAGTGAGTCATTTCTGCAGAAACCTGGCTCAGCATGTCAGAGACTTCCTTAGCATGCAGCGTCTCCAGCGTCTCGGGCAGCTGGTGGAAGAGGCTGCAGCTCAGATCTCTCTTCACAGAGTCTCTGTATTTCCGCTGGAGGGAAAAACAAACACAGTTCAATTAACTCTGGTGTCCCACAGGGCTCAGGATTCGGCCCACTGCTTTAAACTACAGACATACAGTCAAGTTTTATGTAGTTTAACCATAACTCACTGATTAAAAAAAGCAATTAATGAAAAACTATGTATATTTTATCTAGAGTAAAAGCAACACTTTAAGGAATGATTATACATATCCAGTGAATAATCATTTGTAGAGAAATGGTTTATTGTTTAGTGTGAGTGAGAACATTGTAAGTGAGATGAGTGGCCTGGTCCTGTGATGTTTCAGTAAATCATTGGTTACCTCATTGATCAGATCAGAAACCTCCTTGGCGTGAATCGTCTCCAGAGTCTCAGGCAGCGAGGAAAACAGCGAGCGGCTCACTTCCTTCCTGTCCTGCTTGTATTTCATCTACAACAGCAAAGAATCAAAGACCAAAAATTAAAAAACAAAAGGAGCTTTTAAACCTTAATTTACTTTAATAATATATAAACTAGCTGTGAACCTTTGATTTTAACATCTTGTCTGTATCTATATTTTTATGTGCAAAGAATAAATAGCTGAATATTTTCTAGTAAAACCTGGAGAAGCTTCAGATCCGTGTTGTGAAACAAGATAAAACTTTTGGTTCCTGTTTTGGCTGAATGGCTCAGATTAGCTGCATTGGGTTTGGGTTTCAGTCCTGGTTCTGCAGCCCGACCCGGTTCGTTTGCTCACCTCGCTCTGCAGCTCAGAAACGTCTTTAACGAACTTCATCTCAGCCGTTTCTGGCAGCCGACAGTAGAGACTCTGACTGACGCTCTTCATCCCGTCCTGCTTATATTTAACCTTCAACACAAAACAGGAGATTAATAATCCAGCTTATCATAACTGACATAAACACGTTTCTGCTCTTCCAGAACATTTTCCTGGCGGATCGGGCCGCTGCTGAGCAGAACCTCGTTAACTCTGAGCTTATCGCCTCATCAGCATTAAAAAGCTGCGGCTCTTTGATCGTCTTTGTGATGCTAATCAGACGATGATTCATAAAACATCAGAGACGCTGCGGCTCTGCAGGACGTTACGCCGAGAGCTTCAGCTTCAAACACAAAATAAAATAAATATATGTGAGAAAAGGAGCTGCAGATCTTTTAGAGCGCAGAGGATGGAGACCAGATTACATGTTCAGGTGATCATGATAGAAACTGTTTGGTTTTGACTGCATGTAAAAACTGAAACTGTCCTGGAATCTAAATAAATTCAGAATCAGGTAATGCTAACAGTTTTAGCACATCAAACATTAGAAGAATGATATTGTCATTGTTCCATACAAGGTTTATCCATTTTCTCTGAAAATCCATTTCTAACGTTAAACCAAATGTGACCTGAAGAGTCTAACAGGAAGGTTAAAGGTCAAAGGCTTTCCTGCTGAGGGAGAGTTTCAGGTCGACATGGTGGATCTGATTGGGTCTCTCCAGGTCACATGACGCTGCTTACCTCACTCTGCAGGTCGCTCATTTCTCTGGCGAAGCTGGTCTCTGACGTCTCCGGCATGGTGGCATAATGGCTGCTGGACATTTCCTTCCTGCTGCTCTCCTGGTACTTCAGCTGCTCAGATTAAACATGTTACTGTGAGTACTCTGAGTACCTGTAACTACCAGGTGTTACTCTGATTACTCACCTGGCTCAGCTGCTCTGTCGTCTCTTTAGCTTGTTGCGTCTCCAGAGTCGCAGGCAGCAGAGAGTAAAGGCAGCTGCTGATCTGCTTCTTTCCTGCTTCTCTATATTTCATCTGAACAACAGAAATAGATTTAATTCATTTACTGAGATCATCCAGTCTGTTTTTATTTTATCTGCTTATTATTATCTTTTTTTCAGGATTTCTGTAGAAAAGTTCAGAAATATGATTAACTATCATATTTCTCTGAATAGTTATTCAAGGTTCTGTGTATTTTTCCAGAACTAAATGTAAAACTTTCTGTTATCTGTAAAGGTTTTTGTTCGTACGTCGCTCTGCAGCTCTGACAGATGTTTGGCCATCTGTGTTTCCGTAGTTTCAGGCATCTGATGGTACAAACTGCTCTGGATCTTCTCCTTCACACCTTCTTTATATTTCACCTGCAGGAGACGACGACGCATCAAACCACAGAGACATAAAACATTCAGAAACAGGAAGATGAGCTCAGAGTCAGGAGGAATCTGCTCTGATCGTCTGAAGAACATCCATATTAATGTCACTTATTTAAGGTAAAACTGAGAAAATATCAAAACAACCCGTCTTTAAACAAACAGCACAGAAAGAACCCTAAGCCTACAAATGACCCCAGGACAAAGCCTTGAGGAATCCCATAAATAACTCAGTGATCAGATTATTATAACTCAGTGTAAACATATAAAGTGTGACATCCTGGTGTTTCAGAACCAGGCTGACGCTCGGCGCCGGACCTGGCTCTGCAGGCTGGACGCCTCCTTGGCGTGCTGCGTTTCCATGGTTTCCGGCAGGACGGCGTACAGGCTGACGCTCACTTCCTTCCTGCCTTCTTCTTTATACTTCAGCTGCAGATCGAACCCAAAGAGCAGAACATAAAGGTCCAGAAGGTTCTGATACAAACAGCTTAAAGAGACAGTAACACATTTTAATCCTGAAACTTGTTTGAGTCTTGTCTTTGTGGATAATCTCTGTGGTTTCACTGGTTTCACTGGGTTCGGTGGGATCGTACCTCGCTGCAGAGCTCAGAAACCTCTTTGGCTCGAACCGTTTCTATCGTCTCCGGCAGCAGAGAGTACAGACTGGAGCTCACGCCTTTCCTCCCTGATTCCTTATATCTGGTCTGAAATGAAACGGTTTTAATGTTCGGCGTTTTCAGGACCAGCTGCAGGTTTTCAGAGGCGCCATGTTGGTCTCACCTCACTCTGCAGGTCAGAAACACTTTTAGCAAACCGAGTCTCTGCTGTTTCTGGCAGCTGAGAGAAGAAACTCTGAGACAGGCTCTTCCTGCCGCCCTCCTTGTATTTACTCTGACAGGAAACACAAAACATTACTTTAACTAGGCCAGAAGGAACATTCATACTGATTTATTTAATGTGTTGATTTAAATAAAACATCTGATTTCATTTTAAACTTCTGATTCAGATTTTAACATTGAGTTAATCTGAAGGTCCTGATCTCATTTTATTACATTCTGAATTCAAGCAGTTGGAGTTTATTAAATATTATTATTATTTAATAATTTCCAAGAGTCAAAAAGCAGCAAAAGTTTGAAGGAAACATCAGAAATCCTGCAGATTTAAAAATGTAAAAAATAACAGGAACAATGGAATGAAGATGACTGAGTAATATTTAATAAATCAGGACTTTTTCCAGATGACCTGCTGTGTGTGTGTGTGTGTGTGTGTGTGTGTGTGTGTGTGCGTGGTACCTCACTGTGCAGCTCCGTCATCTCCCGGGCGAACTGGATCTCTGTGGTGTCGGCCAGCTGGGAGTACAGAGAGGAAGCAGCTCCTCTCCCCAGCAGCTTGGAGCGATAAACCTGGAGACGACTCAAAAACCTCAGAACCAAAAACCTCAGATCAGAACCAAAAACCTCAGATCAGAACCAAAAACCTCAGATCAGAACCCGAATCCTGCAGCTGATCTGACAGGATCAGCTGCAGGATGGAGGATCTGGGACAGGATTTAGTATGATAATGGTTAAATGAAGACATGTTTTTAGATCTGGACCAGGACGGGACTGGACCAGAACCGGACCGAGGCCCAGCCGGACCAGGACGGGACTGGACCAGGACCGAGGTCCAGTTGTTTGCGTACGTCGCTCTGCAGCTGGGAAACCTCCAGGGCGTGTTGGATCTCCGGCGTCTCCGGGAGCTGAGAGTACAGCGACACGGACGCCTTCCTCTTCCCGTCTTCTTGGTACTTTTTCTGAAACAGAACAAAGTCGGATCAGAAAACAATCTGAAGTCTGAACGGAACCACCAGAAAGTCCAAACTAAAACTGGAAAATGAAATGAGAGAAATGAGACAAAGGAAGAATCGATCTGAAACGGTTTTCTGGTTTCAGCTGCCACTATCTGACATATTCAGGTCATCAGGTCAGATGTTGAGACATTCTGTGGTTCAATCAGAGAGAACCAGACTTTCAGCTACTAACAGGAAGGCTGAACGTTTTCTTCAGATCTGCTCTATTTTAAACATTCAGCCTCTGAAAACCTCTGAGTTAATTTGAGGATCTGCATTCAGCAGCCAACCAGACACAGAGCCCCAGGTTTGAGTCTGTGGTTCTGGTTCTGGTCCGGTACCTGGCTCTGGAGGTCCTGGACGGTCCGGGCCAGCTGCGTCTGGTTGGTTTCAGGAAGCTGAGAGAACAAACTGCTGCTCATCTCCTTCCTGCCTTCCTCCTTGTATTTGTTCTGCAGATCAGACAGAGAATTATTGGTGAATTATTGGAGAATTATTGGTTAAATATTTGACCCAATCTGGAGCGGAACCAGAACCAGTCGGACCTCGCTCTGCATCTCCGTCAGCTCTCTCACAAACTGGGTCTCTGTGGTTTCAGGCAGCAGAGAGTAGAAAGAGGAAGACATCTCCGTCTTCATGTTCCCTCTGTATTTGATCTAAAAACAGTCAAATGAAAATGATTCCTCCAATAAAACCAACAAACGGGTCAGGAACCATCCTGACCCCTGCAGGTATCGACCCAACGATCTGCTGACAGATTAAAGGTCAACAGCTGCAGCTTTAGTTTCTGCAGAAACTCATTAAACCGTTATCTGGTTGTTTGGTTATCTGGTTCTTGGTGACTCTGGTCTAGTCAAAACATCGGACCTCGCTCTGCAGCTCTGACGCTTCCTTGGCGCGCTGCATCTCTGGAGTCTCAGGCAGGATGGAGTACAGAGACAGGTTCGCCTCCTTCTTCCCGTCCTCCTTGTACTTGGACTGGAAACGGAGAGCGTCAGGCTAACAGGAAGCAGATGAGGTCATGTGACCTTCATGGTGAGTTCAGACCTCAGAGATCACGGCGCTGATGTTCCTGGAGTGGATGAGTTCGGCTCCGGGGACAAACAGACTCTGACCCTTCATCTTCTCAAAGTCCTCCTTATACCGGACCTGCAGCACAGCAGAGCTAGCGTTAGCGTTAACGTTAGCGTTAGCACACAAACCTGCAGCTGGACAACAAAAAAATTATCATTTATTTTTATAAGTCTGACTATTTCCACTGGAAGCCAAACTGAACACTGTTATAGATTATATATAACATAACAAACCCTGGAATGGAAGATAAATCCAGGTTTTACAAAGGCCTAGTCAAAGTCCAACACTGCTGTGCTGCGACCCTTAGAACCAGCAGGAAATCCCTGCTGAGATTTTTCCTCCTAAATGATGAAGATCATCTTAAAATGATTAAAACGTTTTGAACTCACATCACTGAGGATCAAACTGCATCGGCGGTTAAACTCTGGATCCGGCAGCGGAGGCTTGACGCCTGCAGCAGCCTGGAGGACCGGGAGGAGAAAACACATGAAGAAGAAACTGGAGCGAGCGACTGACGGCGAGTTCATCAGGAAACTGACGCAACGCGCCGAGGTCAACGCAGCTGCGGTGACCTTCCTGTTCTCTAATGCTGGAGAACAGGAAGGTCGATCAGATTGTTCTCGGTGTTCAGGAGAACCGAACCGCTGCAGGTTCTGCTGCTCTCGGGGTTCTGATTAAATTCTTCTCCAGTCTGAACTATAATGGATCTTTTTTACAAAATTTAAATATTTAAAGAAAATTTAAATATGTTTTCAACCTTCAGTAAAAGCTGAAGTTAAAAGTCATGAAGCTGCAGATCAGATTCTCACCTCAGATTCCCAAAGTCCCAAATGTTTCTCTGTTTTTGTCTCTCCATCCTCCTCTTCATCATCTTCCTCCTCTTCCTCCTCCATCTTGTCCTTCGTCTCCTGGAGATCCTCTTCTTTCTCTCCTTCCACTGTTTGCAGTTTTTCCTTCCCTCCGTCTGAGGCTGAAGCAGTCGACTCGTTTTCTGCCTCCATTCTTGTCTCTTCTGAGAAAAATAACTTCAGTTTATTACAAATATGTTTATTTCCTAAACATAATATAAACTCAACAGCTGGTTGGTGATGAAGAGGAGAACGCTGCCTGGTTCTATACGGATCATATTTGATCCACATGTTCAGCTCTTAGGACAAAATGAAGTTTAATTAATAAAAACTGAAACATGTCAGAATATTTCTGATGTTAAGATTTTCAAGGTCACAGTTTGACCTTGCTGGCCTCCATGTTGATTCCCATCAGGGATCGTTTTCCTCTAATATTCCTCCATCATCTGTAAAATCTCTTCTATCTGAACTGAATCTTGTTCCTGAACTCACCTTTGACCTCCGGCTGTCCCTCCATGTCCAGCAGAGTCTTCCTCCCTCTGAGTTTTTCTGGATTCAAACCTCTGCAGATTCGTCACGTCTGACCTTGAAGAAATGGATTCTTGGTTTTGATATTTAAAAACCTTCCAGGTTGTTGATTCACCTCTAACTTCTCCTGACTGAGCCTGAACGCCTCGCTGCGAACCGCCTGATGGTTCAACGCCGGCTCGTCTTATCAGCGCTGGCTTCCACATTTAGCCCAACACTTCAGAGCTTATCTGGACCAGGCCTTCATCTCAAACACTCACTGTGTGTGTGTGTGTGTGTGCGTGGGGGGTGTGTGTGTGTGTGTGTGTGTGTGTGTGTGGTGAGTGTGTGTGTGTGTGTGTGTGGGGGTGTGTGTGTGTGTGTGTGTGGTATGAAGTGCTGACGATGAGCTCATACGGTGGAAGGAATGTAACAAACTGTCCCTGCAGTGAGATCTGACCTCCTGATAAAGGAACAAAACCTGTTTAGTTTAGTAAATAATAAAACTGTTAATATTTGATTTTGTTCACCTGGAATTTATGTTAAACTAAACCTGAGAATTTGTTTAAATCTGATATAATTTCCTCCAGATCTCCAGATAATCCATCATTAGATATTTTCCATGCATCCTGCTGCAGATTGAGGATTTATTTCTGCTCCACCTCGGGGATCAGAGCGACTCCAGCAGGTATTCTGGCAGCGGTACCGACCCGTCAGATGGTTCTGGTCGTAAACATGAAGGAGCGACCAGAACTAGACGACCATCTGCTGCAGAAAAGCTAAAAACCAAAAACAGAAAACTGAGATGGCTCTCAGTGAAAGATGAAAATACATTTAAATGTATTTAAACACGGAGAACATCAAACAGATTTCTGAAAATAATAAGAAAAATGTAAAACTGAGATATTTATGAAATGAGCTGCATGATGGGCAGAACGGAAGAATTTTATGCTTTTATTGTTTTCTAAATAAAAATAATGTTTTTTCATTTCATCCTTCACTTTTATTCCTTATTGTAAAACATCAGGAAACATTTTCTAAAAATATGATGGAAAACCAGAAAATAAAACTTGTTATGCAGACTAGCTGAGAATATATAAAAATTAATAAAAATACCCAGCAGGATTAACATAAAACTTTATGTTTTATTGTTTTGGTTTATTTATATTAATATCCATATTTCTTTTGCCTGATGTTTAAATTAAAATTTGCTTCTTGTTATGTTTGATGTGGAGCAATGTGTGTGAAATAAATGTAAATCATAAACATACTTCACCGGGACGTCGACATCTGGACTGACGAGTGGAGCATCTGTCTGCATAAACACTCTTTGTCTCAAAACTAGAAAAATCACACAGATCTGCTTGATTCGGTAAAAAACGTTTCTGTTTGACTTCAGGAGACAAAAACATTATTTCAGTCTGAAAATCATATTTCAGTCACAAATTGTTGAAAAAATCTGAATATTTAGAGGAAAATCTGACAGTTTGTTGATCAGAAACATTAAAGATTGAAGCAGGAAGCTGCAGATCACAGAGTGCTCACTGACCAAAATGCACCGAACACACACACACACACACCGCGGTCAGGAATGTAACTCCATACATTACTGATCTGCTCCTGAGTCCGTCTGAGTCTCTGCATCTCTGGAGTGTCGGTCATCATGCTGAACCCGCGACCTTTGCTCTCCTCAAAGTCCTTCTTATATTTCACCTGCAGGGAGAAAAACACACACAGCTCTGACTTAAAGTTTGGTTTCATGTTTCATATCATCCAGTTCAGTTTCTGTTTCATTTTGATCTGAGCTGAAAATGTCAGATTTTATATCCAGGATCTAAAAAACATTCAGAGAAAAAATCAGCTTCTGGTGTGAAAATGATGATGTTTTATTTTGACAGGCTAACGTCTCCATGGCGCATCGACCTCAACTAGTGGAGGTGCAATTTGGAGGTGTGTGTGCTTGGTGTTTCCTGTATGTCACAAGCAGAACGGTGCAGAACGTGTGGGGAACTCAGTGAAGGACGAAGGTTTGTTTCTACCGATCAGAGCCGTGAGATCTGAGATCCTCCTGGATTAGCAGGAAGAACAAGCAAAGCAAACGTAGGAGGAGAAACAGTCACCAGCTGGAGCGCTGCCCGCCGGTGGGAGAGAGGAGGCTGTTACCTTGGCATCAGGCCTGTTTTATATTCCTGATGACCAGCCCACACACACACACACACACACACACACACACCGCCGACCTACTAGGCTTAAAAAATCATTTCACATTTTAAACGTTTCTGGTAATAATCCTGGAGTTTCACTGTAAAAACTTTAAATTCAGCTGAATAAAAGTGCTTCTGTTGGATCTGGACTAAACAGATGATTTCTTCTGCAGGTGATTTACAGAACCGCGATCCGATGCAGCTCAACATCACAGAGAAATTATTTCAGCAACAAAACATCTTTAATACTGATTCTAAACATAATTACCAGAAATGCCTATAATGATAAACTGAATATTTTCCAAATTTCACTCCTTCAGAAAATCTATTTGCAAACTTATTAAAACTTTATAATCAGAATAAAACCAGGTTCATTTGCCAGGTTTTTGCTCATTTTCCTGTCAGTCTGGTAATAATCTGGTTCCGTTTTTATCTCAATGAAAACATTTTACATGAAAAAGGAAAACTATGACAGAACTGAGTGAATGTTTATTTACAGTGTTTTTAAAAAGAGGAAGAAAAAGTTGAATTAGTGGAAATGATTTTAATCTATTAAAGAAACAGTTTCTCTGCAGCGCCGCCCTGAAGGTAAAAGTCTAAACTGTTTGTGTCCAGGATGTGTGGGGTCTGCTCCTTTCCTGACCTTTGACCTGTGAAGGTCCTGGATGGAGGGAAGGTCAGAGGTCAGAGGCTCCCAATAAATGGAAGTGATAATCAGAAGCATCACTTCCTGTCAGAAAACCTTCAGCTGATCAAAGACGACGTTGATTCAGCTGCGTTTTCAGAACAGAACCAGGTTTACTGAACAGAACCAGGTTTACTGAACAGAACCAGGTTTACTGAACAGAACCAGTTTACTGAACAGAACCAGGTTTACTGAACAGAACCAGTTTACTGAACAGAACCAGTTTACTGAACAGAACCAGTTTACTGAACAGAACCAGGTTTACTGAACAGAACCAGTTTACTGAACAGAACCAGTTTACTGAACAGAACCAGTTTACTGAACAGAACCAGGTTTACTGAACAGAACCAGTTTACTGAACAGAACCAGGTTTACTGAACAGAACCAGGTTTACTGAACAGAACGAGTTTTCAGAACAGAACCAGGTTTACTGAACAGAACCAGGTTTACTGAACAGAACCAGTTTACTGAACAGAACCAGGTTAATTGAACAGAACCAGTTTACTGAACAGAACCAGGTTTACTGAACAGAACCAGGTTTCTGAACAGAACCAGGTTTACTGAACAGAACCAGTTTACTGAACAGAACCAGGTTTCTGAACAGAACCAGTTTACTGAACAGAACCAGGTTAACTGAACAGAACCAGGTTTACTGAACAGAACCAGTTTACTGAACAGAACCAGGTTTATTGAACAGAACCAGTTTACTGAACAGAACCAGGTTCTCTGAACAGAACACAAGATTTGAGTGAACAGAACCAGTTGTACTGAACCAGAACCAGGTTTACTGAACAGAACCAGGTTTAATTCGAACAGAACCAGGTTTACTGAACAGAACCAGCGTTACTGAACAGAACCAGGTTTACTGAACAGTAACCAGTTTACTGAACAGAACCAGGATTTACTGAACAGAACTCAGTTTCTGAACAGAACTCAGTTTACTGAAACAGAATCTCAGGTTATTGAACAGAACCAGGTTTACTGAACAGAACCAGGAATTATCTGAACAGAACCAGTTATACTGAACAGAACCAGGTATTACTGAACAGAACCAGTTTACTGAACAGATATTCCAGGTTTACTCGAATCAGAAACCAGGTTTGACTGAACAGAACCGTTTACTGAACAGAACCAGGTTATTGAACAGAATTTGCTCAGTTTCCTGTACAGAACCAGGTTAATGAACAGATCCGTTTTACTCAACTGAACAGGTTTTACTGAACAGAACCAGTTTACTGAACAGAACTGAGGATTTACTGACAGTAACCAGAGTAAATTGAAAGGAACCAGTTTACTGAACAGAACCAGTTTCACTGAAGCGCGAACCCGAGGTTAAGTCTGAACATGAAGCCAGGTGTTGTCTGAACAGAACCAGTTTACTGAACCAGAACCAAGGTCCTTACTGAACAGAACCAGGCTCCCTATACTGAAACAGAACATCACGTTTCTGAACAGAACCAGTTTACTGAACAGAACCAGGTTTACTGAACAGAACCAGTTTACTGAACAGAACCAGTTTACTGAACAGAACCAGGTTAATTGAACAGAACCAGTTTACTGAACAGAACCAGTTTACTGAACAGAACCAGGTTTCTCAACAGAACCAGGTTAATTGAACAGAACCAGTTTACTGAACAGAACCAGGTTTACTGAACAGAACCAGGTTAATTGAACAGAACCAGTTTACTGAACAGAACCAGTTTACTGAACAGAACCAGGTTACTGAACAGAACCAGGTTAATCTGAACAGAACCAGTTTACTGAACAGAACCAGGTTTACTGAACAGAACCAGTTTACTGAACAGAACCAGTTTCTGAACAGTTATTACCAGGTTTTAACTGAACAGAACCAGGTTTCTGAACAGGAACCAGTTTACTGTAACAGAACCAGTTTACTGAACAGAACCCCAGGTTAATTGAACAGAACCAGTTTACTGAACAGAACTTGGGCAGCTTTCTGAACATGAACCAGGTTTGACTGAGAGCAGAACCAGGTTTACTGAACAGAACCAGTTTACTGAACAGAACCAGGTTAATTGAACAGAACCAGTTTACTGAACAGAACCAGGTTTCTGAACAGAACCAGTTTACTGAACAGAACCAGGTTAATTGAACAGAACCAGGTTTACTGAACAGAACCAGTTTACTGAACAGAACCAGGTTAATTGAACAGAACCAGGTTTACTGAACAGAACCAGGTTTACTGAACAGAACCAGTTTACTGAACAGAACCAGGTTTACTGAACAGAACCAGTTTACTGAACAGAACCAGGTTAATTGAACAGAACCAGGTTTACTGAACAGAACCAGGTTAATTGAACAGAACCAGGTTTACTGAACAGAACCAGGTTAATTGAACAGAACCAGGTTTACTGAACAGAACCAGGTTTACTGAACAGAACCAGTTTACTGAACAGAACCAGGTTAATTGAACAGAACCAGTTTACTGAACAGAACCAGGTTTACTGAACAGAACCAGTTTACTGAACAGAACCAGGTTTACTGAACAGAACCAGGTTTACTGAACAGAACCAGTTTACTGAACAGAACCAGGTTTACTGAACAGAACCAGTTTACTGAACAGAACCAGGTTAATTGAACAGAACCAGTTTACTGAACAGAACCAGGTTAATTGAACAGAACCAGTTTACTGAACAGAACCAGGTTTACTGAACAGAACCAGTTTACTGAACAGAACCAGGTTTACTGAACAGAACCAGGTTTACTGAACAGAACCAGTTTACTGAACAGAACCAGTTTACTGAACAGAACCAGGTTTCTGAACAGAACCAGGTTAATTGAACAGAACCAGGTTTACTGAACAGAACCAGTTTACTGAACAGAACCAGGTTTACTGAACAGAACCAGTTTACTGAACAGAACCAGGTTTACTGAACAGAACCAGTTTACTGAACAGAACCAGTTTACTGAACAGAACCAGGTTATCTGAACAGAACCAGGTTATCTGAACAGAACCAGGTTTACTGAACAGAACCAGTTTACTGAACAGAACCAGGTATGAACAACAGTTTACTGAACAGAACCAGGTTTATGAACAGAACCAGGTTTACTGAACAGAACCAGGTTACTGAACAGAACCAGGTTAATTGAACAGAACCAGTTTACTGAACAGAACCAGGTTTACTGAACAGAACCAGGTTTACTAACAGAACCAGGTTTAACACGTTGAACAGAACCAGTTTACTGAACAGAACCAGGTTTATTGAACAGAACCAGGTTTACTGAACAGAACCAGTTTACTGAACAGAACCAGGTTAATTGAACAGAACCAGGTTTACTGAACAGAACCAGGTTTACTGAACAGAACCAGGTTTACTGAACAGAACCAGTTTACTAAACAGAACCAGGTTTACTGAACAGAACCAGTTTACTGAACAGAACCAGGTTATGAACAGAACCAGTTCTGAACAGAACCAGGTTTACTGAACAGAACCAGTTTACTGAACAGAACCAGGTTTACTGAACAGAACCAGTTTACTGAACAGAACCAGGTTTACTGAACAGAACCAGTTACTGAACAGAACCAGGTTTACTGAACAGAACCAGGTTATTGAACAGAACCAGGTTTATGAACAGAACCAGGTTTACTGAACAGAACCAGGTTTACTGAACAGAACCAGGTTTACTGAACAGAACCAGGTTTCTGAACAGAACCAGTTTATGAACAGAACCAGTTTACTGAACAGAACCAGGTTTACTGAACAGAACCAGGTTAATTGAACAGAACCAGTTTACTGAACAGAACCAGGTTTCTGAACAGAACCAGGTTTACTGAACAGAACCAGTTTACTGAACAGAACCAGTTTACTGAACAGAACCAGGTTTCTGAACAGAACCAGTTTACTGAACAGAACCAGGTTTCTGAACAGAACCAGGTTTACTGAACAGAACTCAGTTTACTGAACAGAACCAGGTTAATTGAACAGAACCAGTTTACTGAACAGAACCAGGTTTCTGAACAGAACCAGGTTAATTGAACAGAACCAGTTTACTGAACAGAACCAGTTTCTGAACAGAACCAGGTTAACTGAACAGAACCAGGTTTACTGAACAGAACCAGTTTACTGAACAGAACCAGGTTTCTGAACAGAACCAGTTTACTGAACAGAACCAGGTTTACTGAACAGAACCAGTTTACTGAACAGAACCAGGTTAATTGAACAGAACCAGTTTACTGAACAGAACCAGTTTACTGAACAGAACCAGTTTACTGAACAGAACCAGGTTTACTGAACAGAACCAGTTTACTGAACAGAACCAGGTTTACTGAACAGAACCAGTTTACTGAACAGAACCAGGTTAATTGAACAGAACCAGTTTACTGAACAGAACCAGGTTTACTGAACAGAACCAGGTTTCTGAACAGAACCAGTTTACTGAACAGAACCAGGTTTCTGAACACAACCAGGTTTCTGAACAGAACCAGTTTACTGAACAGAACCAGGTTTCTGAACAGAACCAGGTTTACTGAACAGAACTCAGTTTACTGAACAGAACCAGGTTAATTGAACAGAACCAGTTTACTGAACAGAACCAGGTTTACTGAACAGAACCAGGTTAATTGAACAGAACCAGTTTACTGAACAGAACCAGGTTTACTGAACAGAACCAGTTTACTGAACAGAACCAGGTTTCTGAACAGAACCAGTTTACTGAACAGAACCAGGTTTCTGAACAGAACCAGTTTACTGAACAGAACCAGTTTACTGAACAGAACCAGTTTACTGAACAGAACCAGGTTTACTGAACAGAACCAGGTTTACTGAACAGAACCAGTTTACTGAACAGAACCAGTTTACTGAACAGAACCAGTTTACTGAACAGAACCAGGTTAATTGAACAGAACCAGTTTACTGAACAGAACCAGGTTTACTGAACAGAACCAGGTTTACTGAACAGAACCAGGTTTCTGAACAGAACCAGGTTTACTGAACAGAACCAGGTTTCTGAACAGAACCAGTTTACTGAACAGAACCAGGTTTACTGAACAGAACCAGTTTACTGAACAGAACCAGGTTAATTGAACAGAACCAGTTTACTGAACAGAACCAGGTTTCTGAACAGAACCAGGTTTACTGAACAGAACCAGGTTTCTGAACAGAACCAGTTCACTGAACAGAACCAGGTTTACTGAACAGAACCAGGTTTACTGAACAGAACCAGGTTTCTGAACAGAACCAGGTTTATTGAACAGAACCAGTTTACTGAACAGAACCAGGTTAATTGAACAGAACCAGTTTACTGAACAGAACCAGGTTTCTGAACAGAACCTCTGCTGGTTCAGACTGTAAATGGATCTGATGTTTAATCTGTTTCACGTTTTCATTCACATCTACAGTCAGAAAGAATCTGATTCTGGATCTGAAGTGATGAAACTCAAACATCATCAGCCACATGATCAGGTGACATCACGGCTCAGAATTGGGTCGCTGCTGAACAGACGTGTGTTTTCACACACACATCAGGCGTGTTTTGGTCCGGTCGGCTCCTCCAGCAGAACCGCTGTAACGTCAAGATGTTCTGACGCAACAGGACGGGTCAGAGGTCAGAGGTCAGAGAGCGACTTTAACCGAGGTCACAGCAAAGGACTCCAACATGTTCAGATCAGAATCTAAGATTTATAATACTTTATATAAATACTGTCACTGGATTTAGAGGGAGAGAAGCAGGTGAGTTTACTGATTTCCCGAGATCAGAAATGATCTAATAGCTGCTGCTCAACAATCTGGGAAGGATTTTAGGTCATCTCCAAATCACCTGAAGTATTTTTATTTCTGCAGAAAGAAAAAAATGAACATCTCAGACAAGAGAGCTCAGAGAAATTTATTTTTGGTACCAAGTTTCATTCTGAATCGTCTGAATTCTTTATTTCCGTGTTTTGTTTTCTGTTTGACTCAAAGTGACCTGACTGTTGGACAGATGCACAGCGTGTCCTCCTCAGACCGCTGAGTGAACATCTGTCCCTCTGTGTCCGCCTGCTGGCTGATGACGGCCGCCTGGCCGCCGCTGCGGTGACTCAGAGCGGCGCGGCGCCCCCTGAGGAGGCCTGCGGAACAGCAGCCTGGATTAAAACACGTTACTTCCTCAGATTCTGATCCAGGATGAAACTGAACAGAACTGACTCAGGTTGAACCTCAGGCAGAACCAAACCTGTTCGGTTTCATTTCTACCTGATTATTTAGCAGGATGGATGAAACGATTAATCATCAGGAATCGATTATTGAAATAATCGCCAACTAATTCCGAAATCAATTAATCATAAATTGATTCAGACTCTAAAAATGTCCGTTTGCTGAAAGAACAACAGACAGAAAAATATTCAGCCAAAAACCGTTTATGTGAATCTGATCCACAGAACGAATCCAGAGGCAGTTTGAGCTTCAGAACCTGGAAAAACTCACTGATTTATTTACTATCCAATTATTAACCAGTTAATCAAAAATCACTGTATTGATTCTAAATGATCAATTATCATTGGTATTTATTCCAGAAACTGAAACTCAGATATTACAGATTTATGACACAAACATTTAAACCTTTCAGTTATTGACTGAATGAAAACCCAAAAATAAATTCAGTGTCTCAGAAAACATGAATATTCAATTAGATCAATAAAAAACATTTTCAATAGGAATATTTAAATATTTGGTTTGGGCTCCTTTTGCCTGGTAACGTGGATCCTTTTCCTCCTGATGATGATTTCTAAATGAAATGTTTGTTTTGTTTCCTATTTATCTTTAATTTAGCTGAGATCTGAGAATAAAACCTGTAAATTCATGATTCACTGGCCTCGTTTAGCCAAAGAGTTTAAACTGTTACCATGGTTACAGTTTCCTGCTGCAGACAATCTGTGTTGGATTTAATCTGTTAGTCATAACTTTAACATTAAAGGTGTGAAAACAAATCAGAGCCGAGGGAAAACACTGAACTACGGCGCTGATGGGAAAAGACCAAGGTAAGAAAACATAAAAATATTAAATTATGACAATAAAATCATGATAATATAAGACTAAAGTTGTAATATTATGGTTTTATTCTCATGATTGTATTATTTTTATCTTCTTGGTGCGGTCCTAGTGTCCATAACCTGCTGCCTGAGTGATGAGTGGCGCCCCCTGCAGGTCGGAGCTGCTCACCTGGCTCTGCAGTTCGCTCTGCTGCCGCAGCCGCAGGTTCTCCGGCGTGTCGGTGACGATGGTGAACGACGTCTTGGGGTAATGTCTGAAAAACACAGGAACAGGTTTAATCTGGTTAATCTGGTTAATCTGACTCAGATGGTTGTTAATCTACCGGCAGACTGGAGACCAGAACAAACTTTATTATTGTTCTGCAGAACAAAAATTATTCCTATTTTCATCTTGTGATTGCAGCCAATCTTGAAACAAATGTCCTGTTGGGTTTGTTGATGAAAGAAACAGGAAGTGAAACGTCAGAGCCGTTTCCATGGTGACAGAGTAACTTTAATGAGCCGCAGACTGATGAGATTCACAAGTTTAATGTTTGATATAAAACCAGAAAAACTGAAACTTTAACCTCTGAATGTCTGAAATAAAACATGGAAAAAGTGTTAAAGTGGATTTTAAAAAGCATTTCTATAAAACACTGAATTATGGACAATATTCACTGTTTCTCTGCGCTGCATTGCATTCTGGGAATGACATCGGGTTCAATGGTTGCAACAGAAGAAGACAGAAAATCACAGAGACATTCTGAAAGCGTCACTGGGAAGGTCAAAGGTCATTTTGTTTTAATCCATAGGCGTTTGAATTTTTTATTTCATTTGATCTTTACTGATCAAAACTGAGAATATTAGAACATCAACAGAAAGAATATAAAATAAATAGATAAATAAAGTTAATGTTGCATTTGGGGAAAAAACCTGATTGGTCGAATTTGTCTGATCTGAACTGGTGATGATGGTCAGACTGGGAGCTGTGGGTTTTATCCTGAGGCTCCATGTGAGCCATGACTCATCATCATCATCATCATCATCGGTCCTCCTCTCCTCCCACTCATTGCAGCTTCAGGTCTTTTGTTCTCTTGTTTCCTTTTCAACTCGCCTGTAAAATAAAAGTTGGGTTTTATTTAGAACCGGTTCTTTGTTCGGTTCTGTTGGACTGAATCTCTTTTCATCTTTTCTCCACATTTCAGGCTCTTCAGGCTCAGAGCCTCTGGAATCCATCTGAACTGAAAACCTGATCCTGCTGCAGCAACAATAATAACCTCCTGCATTAATGCATTAATAATAACAACAGCTTCCTGTTTACGGTTCTGTTTGGTTCTGTTTGGTTCTGCTTGGTTCTGTTTGGCTCACAAAGGAAAACAGAAACAAACCAATCAAGTCAAAAAGCTAGAAAGGAAAAATTTAGATTGATATGAAAATAGAAAATATTATTTCTGCCTCTAATTCAACTAATTTTTCAAATTTCCATTCCAACAAGGAACAGAGAGGTTTGTGATTTTTGTTTTATTAACACCTAAAAATGAGACAAAATAAAAATATATAGAAATAAACAATCCAGAAAATCGTAATTGACTTTTAAATGATTAACGTCCATCTTATTGCATGAATGTAGAGCAGCAGCTTCACAAACACTATTGGTATTTTTAGTGTCATTCTTTGTGGACATTCAAAGCAAATATTGTGGAAATAAACTAAGAACTGTTGAAAATTTGAATTTGTTATTGGATCTTAATTTAGAAAGAATAGCCAAAGTTATTGAAGCGCCACTTTCTGGCCCCGAGCCGCAGGTTGAGACCCCTGGTTCATCATGTCACTGAACCAAAAAATAACTCTTTACTCTGCTGGACGGATTATTTTTAGTTGCTTTGATTTATTTCAAACGGGATCAGAAAGCAGATTTCATTTCTATTTCTGAAACACCAGCAGTGTTTCTAAATGAGCCGAGCTGTTACCGTCTTTAACGTCTTATTTCATTTATTAATCTGCAGAATAATCCTTTGCTGCAAAGCTTTGAGTCTCAGCGCCTGCTGTGGGTCAAGAGAAAAGACAGACTTTGATTAGGCCGCGGGCCTCATGATGCCGGCAGGCGGCGAAGTTTAAGGTGATTACAGGAAGGAAGTTTGTCCTGCAGAGCAGAGATAAAGTTTCAGAAACAAGAGAAACTGAAACGACCTTCAGAGAGGAAACAGTTTCCTTTACGGTTCCTTCATCTACGAAACGAGCTAATTATACCAACACACACACCCCCCCATACACACACACACACGCACACACACACGCACACACACACACACACCACACACCACACACACACACACACACACACACACACACACACACACACACACACACACACACACACACACACCGTCCTTTAGCTGTTTCCCTCAGACACTTCCTGCCTTTCTGCTGAAGCAGAGCCGTCGGTTTGTTATGGATTCATATTTAGATCCTCATTGTCTCTGATGTTGGTGACATTTTACCAAACAGCTGCAGCCTCCAGACTCCGAGCCGCGACGACGCAGTCAGAGGTCCAAATGAAGCCGTTTGACCCAAACAATGAAAAAACCTTTTTCTGCCCCATGAACTGATTTAATGACATCATAAGGAGTCAGTTTAACTTCTGATAACAGAGTTTATGATTTAATAACGATCAATGTTACGGTTCAGGTGGAAAAGATCCAGTTATTGTTTCAAAATAACAGATCACAATAAAATCTCATTGTGTTAGAAAACAAACAATATCAGCTGGGATATAAATAAACATTAAATAAACTAATTCATAAAATATGGAGGTTTGAAGGTTCAGTAAAAACATCAACAAAAACTGTTAGAACTAAATCTGATGTCATTTTAACCCCAAACTGCTGAGAGACGTCAGGGTCAGGTACGATCGCCCAGATCTAGATCGCCCAGATCTAGATCGCCCAGATCTAGATCGCCCAGATCTAGATCGCCCAGATCTAGATCGCCCAGATCTAGAACTCATCTGAGTTATTTCAGTGAATATTATAGATCTGATCTTAGGAAACAGGTAAATCTAGAAAAGATGAGGACTGAGGATTCATCCTCTTCATTAAATCTGTAAAAGTCTCATAAATGTTATTTCTGCCTCAGACTGTAGAGGAAGTTTCTCCTAAAGTTGATTCCAGTTCTTGTTTTTTCTAGTTAGAGATAAAAAAGTCAGAAACATAAAACCATTGAATGAAAGGATCTCAATAAAATCCTGAATAAAGTTCATTATTTTACTTGAAGTAGAAAAAGTTTAAGGAGTTAAAGGAGAGCGGCCATGTTTGATACCGAAGGAAACCAAAGTTAACAAACGACACAAAAACATGGAGAAACAGATTCCTGAGCCGGACTGGATCAGGAGATGAAGACGAGGAGGAGGAGGAGGAGGAAGAGTGTTTCTCAGCTTTGTACTGATGAAGGTCTCAGTGTGAACTCGGCTCTGATCCTGTAAACCGTCACCAAAACCCAGCAGCAGAACAAACATGTTAACATCTGAATAACGAAGCATCGCTTTTCTTCTTCTGCTCTAAAGAGTCAGAGACCAAAACAGGAACCACAGCGATGAAGGAACCTGGTGAAGGAACCTGGTGAAGGAACCTGGTGAAGGAACCTGGTGAAGGAACCTGCTCTCCTGACAATCTACTGTAAGATAAAGACCAAAAAATCCTGAAAAATAAAAAGATCAAACTTTCAAACAGCAGAAAGTAAAGAGAAAAAACTTTGTCAGCTTTCAAATCAACCAAACGCAGAGAAATCAGACCAATCAGATCACTCCTCTCTGTCTTTACCTAGCCAGTCACAGCCAATCAGATCACTCCTCTCTCTTCACTCATTCATGCAGAAAAATCTCAGCTGCCTCCAAAAGCAGCTCATCTCTCTGCCTGCTGCTCCTGATTTCTCACGCTGCTGATCGACCCGCTGCAGCACACACACACACACACACACACACACCCACACACACACACACACACACACACACACACACACACACACACACACACACACACACATCTGAGGCAGTGTAGAAAGGATTACATAACTCTTGGTCCTTCATATGGTTCCTGTTTCTCTCAGGCTGATTTATTCCTCTTTGATCATCTGATTCCACATTTTCTACAACTGGGATTCAGTTTGATAAGGAACTGCTTCACCTGCTGCAGCTGCTTCACCTGCTGCAGCTGCTTCACCTGCTGCAGCTGCTTCACCTGCTGCAGCTGCTTCACCTGCTTCACTTTAAACACCTTAAAGGGACCCTAAAGGGATGTGACCAGAAAGACACTTTAACAAGATGAAAATGTGCAAAATGTTCATATTCAGATGAGAAAAATGATTATTGATGAATCAAAAGAATAAATTAAAGATTAGATCAATACTTAAATTAGAGGAACATTATAACTTTGATTTGTTTTTTAATCAAAGTTTTTACTTCATAACTTTATGTTGGAAAGATTTTCAGTTTGCTCTAAACTCTGATTGTATTAATAACCCAACAGAACTGAAACTGTTTTAATCCATAAATATTTTAGGACTGATGCTCTAATAGTTATTATTTTAATTTCTAGTATATTTCTGTCAGTTTCCTCCATCACAAACAGAAACATTCATATTTCTAAAAGTTTCTGTTTCTGGATCAGGAGTGGAAGAAACAATAAATGTATGAAAATCATCTGCTGGTGATGGATTTAAGTTTTTACTGTTTAAAATCTTCAACATGTTTAAATATCCAAACTTAATTAAATGTAGTTGAATTTTTAATGTAATTTTGGCTCCACAGTTTCTGACTCTGTCTGTCTGTCATGGCGGCTCTGCTCTCTGACCCGGTCCGGACCTCTCAGCTCTTCTGGTTCTGGTTCTGTTCTACATCCAGAACCAGATCTGGATCAAACTTCCAGCTGAAACACTGAGTTCCTTTATCATTTATGAATTTATCATTAATAACTGGATCAACGTCTCTGATGTAATTTACATGTAATAAACTGCATGTGCATCTTAATAGTTTCCCTGCAGCTCAGCCAATAACTGCAGCGGTTTTTCTTTTGCACAAGCAGTTTAGCACTCTTTATTTTAATCATTTAAACATCAGAGCCTGTAACAGGTGGAGCTTCATGGCTCTGACCTGAAGCGGATCTGAAGCTGATCTTGTTCATCTCTTTGTTCCTCAGAAGCAGCAGATCTGGGTCATGTGGGCCGGTTCGTTACATAACCTCTTCAGGCTGGATGTGTAAAAGCTTCAGGCTGAAGCTCAGAGGAAACTTTATTTATCTTCATGTTCCCACAAACAGCCGCTCTTCAGTTACATAATCAGCTTTTATTGGAGCTCATTTGCATAAAGAACAAATTCAGTTGAACAGAATCTGAGTGAGTTTCATGTTTGTGATCAGAACCAAACAATCTGCTGCTTCCTGATGAACCCGACAGATTTAGAGGAAAACGTCTCATCCTGATCATGAACCGACTGACATGATGCAGAGAAAACAGCTGATTGACCTCAATCAGGTTCATGGAGTCAATTATCTCAGATAATAATTCAATGTTCTTCCTTAAAGCTTCTTCACTTTGATTTTCTATACAAACGTAGTTATTAATACAGTTCAAGAACAGAACAGAATCTCCTCTCTTGTTTTAGTCAAATAATCTCAGTGTCAAAAAAACATTTGACTGTAATTTAAATACTTTTATTTGGTTTCTTCATTATTTAGATCAAATAAATGGAAGTGAAACATTTATTCTCCTTCAGCTTTTAAGCAACAAACACTCATCTGCTGTTAAGAACGGTAGAGGATCTGTGATGCTGTGGGCCAGAGCTGGGAGGTACAGATTACTTAAGTACTTTTCCAGGTATTTGTATTTCACTTTAGGACTTATTTTGGGTGAATTTTTACATTTACTGGCAACATTAGAAAACAAATATCTGGACTTTTTACTCCTGTTGCTTCTGTAAATATCTATCTATAAATATCTATGATGATGAGACATAAAGGTTGAGGGAAAACTATCTGCTGCTGCCAAACAGTTTATGAAATACAAAAACATCACCAGTAGAGAGAATTACTGAGTTAATTTCAGTGTTTAAATAATCACATTTTAATCGCTAAGCAACGTGAACAAATCAAAAACTCTTTTTGCTGCTGAGTAATTGAATAAATAGATGAATAAACAGATTAATCAATAGATTAATAAATAATAAATAAGTCGCCATCTGAGCTCAAAAAAAGACACAATTATAGTTTTTAATCTGATCTTCAGTGTCTTATACATCCTGATCATTAATGAGCTTCTTTAGCAACGTCACTGTGGATGCTAACATTAGCATTAGCTGCTACATGTTAGCACTGAGATGCTATTTTAGGCTTCATTGACAGACTGACTCCTTTTAGCACAATAGTCGTGTTTCCCAGCATCCAATCAGATCTTTAGAAGCAGAAATGAAAACCCAGTGAAACCAGAACCAGCAGCTTCATCTTCCATCGCTGCTGTTAGCTCATGTTGCTGGTGCATCGAATTTATCAGAGGACCAGAAACAAGCCAATACAATGGTTCCAGCCCGGACTTCTGTATGCAACAAAGGGCCCACAGGGGGCGACATTCCCAGCAGATTAAACTTCATCCCAGGACGTTCCAGGAATCTCTGCAGGTTTGGTTTCAGCGACAGCCTGAGCTTTTCCTGGTTGGATCGTTTTACTGTTAAACTGGTGAGTTAAAGTGTCTAAAGCTCTCATGTGCTTTTTAATCCCTCACATTATCATCCTACTGAGCTGCAGACAGACGGGCTTTAAGGAGCACGGGACCTCCAGCACTAAACCTCCCACTCTCCTCTTAACACTTGAGATCAGCTGAAAGTGAATCCAGAACCTTCCAGAACTCGAGTTCTGCTGCCAAAGAATATGATTGTTTAAAGTATTATTTATCTCTATCAATAAAATGTCACCCAAACTCTATGAGGGCCCTGGGTCAGAAGAAGTGGCAGATAACAGGATGCTGCTGCTAGGCGCTCTGCCTGTAGGGGGCGCTGTCCTGCTGACATGTACTGGTGTCAGCAGGACAGCGCCAATAAGCACTGGTGCTTATTGAGAGAAGAATCTTGTCTTAATATTTAAAAACATGGAATAAAAGTCACGTCTCCATCAGGAGTTTCTGTTCTTAGGAAACTTTCAGAACAATTTTTAAATAGTTAGTTTGGAAATATTAAAGTTTTTACCTTCATTGTGCAGGTCAATAGCAAAGGGAAAAACATCCTGGAGTGATGTTGCCATGGCAACAAGAGAGAGGAGTTTTTTCACAGGAAGTGATGAAATGGGCTAATTAAACTACTAACTAGTGGCTTAGTGATGGATCTCAGAGGTACATCATAAAAAGTACCAACGAAGAAGAAAGAGCTCCCAGAGCCGCTTCCAGAACCTGAGTCCAGTCAGAACCACTGTGAGGCACAGAGGAGGTTCTGTGATGCTGCGGTTGATTCTGATGGGGAAACCATTTGAGTTTGTTCCAGGAAATCTTTTTTTCTCAACATTTTTGTGACGTTCATCACTTTATTAATTATTGATTAAACTGAAACGTTACAGGTTTTATATCTAATGTTAAGATAAAGAAGGTAAAATACCAAAATGTTTTATAAAAAATAAATTTTTTTTGCCCTCATAATAAATTAAAGCTGATTTTTTTTTTACAAACTTGCCAATTAAAGTGTGACCAAACAGCACTTGGTTCTGTTCACGTCTTCTGACCCGTTTCAGCAGGTTTCTACCAAACCGGACGTGAAGTGAAGCTGCTGCTGCTGCAGCCACAGATCAACAAAGAGCCAAGAAAAGCTGAGCCCGATCCGTCCTCCAGCTCTAAACCAGGCAGCGCCGCGGCTTCACAGACGCTTTAATTACAGGACGTCGTTTCTCCACTTCAGCACCGAGCTGCAAAAACCAAACCAACAGAGGGGCGGGAAACCGCTGCAGGAATGCTGCTCTGCAGGGAAAACAACCCCAACGCAACAAACAAGCTAACTGCTGCTGCAGGAAGAACAAACTGATCAGCTGCTGGTTCACATTTTAACAGTTTCAACAGGATTCGGTGGAATCTGGACAGATTCATTAGGAATCATTTTTATTGGTTTTTATCTGTTGAAATGTTTTCATTAACAAAACAAAACTCAAAGAAAACATTAAACTCATAGCATCAGATTGCAGCTTAAGCTAACTGGCTAATGCGCTCAGAGCTGAGCTAATTTCTTTGTTTAGAAAGTTAGCATTTTTTTCTAACTATGAAAAAGAATTTGTTTCCCTGAAATTAATTTCTCCAGATAAAATGCATATTATTATAAAAACAAATCACTTCATAGTGAAATTGTGTGTTTTTGATATTATAATGACATCAAAATTATTACAAAAATAAATAACTCAGCTCCACTGAGGGGCCCCTCAGTGGCCCTGGGGCCCTAAGCGGCTGCTTGGGCCGGGCCTGGTCGATTGTAACATGTTGTAGAAACCAAAGAGGCAGTAGGCTGAGGACAACGAGGCGTCAGAAAGTTTTTATGATGTCATTGTGTTGAACTGCAGGTTGACAGTTAATGCAGTTTCTGTTATTTGTCATGGAAACTCAGAGTCTTCAGTTTTAACTGAACTTAACTAACTTTAACCACCTGATAAGAAAAGCAGCTTTTAAACCCACAGGGGTCAGAGGTCATGGTAGCCTCTCAGCCATTCAAACCACTGTTTGAGATGTGATGTCAGAACAAAGACGGCTCTTGTTTCCATGTTTGGACTGAAATGATTTTTCCAGATTAGAGCAGAAGAATAAAACCTCTTCATGACCTTCTGATGTTCAGGAACCAGAAAAACCTGGAAAAACCTGAAAAACTCCACCGGAGCCGCTTTGTACAACCAACACAGATACCAGATCACCATGGCAACCAGCTCACCGATACCAGCTAACGGGTCAGAACCAGAGGCCCCGCCCCCAAAACACCAGCTGTAATTCATCCAATCATCCGTCAAACGCAGCTGGAAGCTCCGCCCCCTTTCAGGTTCATCATCTCTCCATGTTTTCATGGTCCAATAAGCAGCAGAACCACTAAAACCAGCACTGCCAGAAAAACCTACAGGACTCAGATAATCAGAGCGGCTCAGCCAGCGGTGGGCGGAGCTTAGCAGTCAGGACGCATCAGCAGCAGCAGCCATGATGGATCCATCAGAGAAGGCGGCTCTACTCACGCGCTGCAGTACGGCTTCTTATCGTAGCCTTTGTAGTTCTTCATGTTCAGGGTCATCTTGCAGACTTCACAGTGGAAACATCCTTTATGCCAGTTCTGATGGAAAAACACAAACAGTCACATTACGTCTGATTATTTATCAGCTCTGATCTAAAATCCTCCTGAACCAAAACCAGACGAGTCCAACAGTCAGATCCAGCCTTTCTGAGTCACAGACTTTCTCCTGATAACTTAAAGTCCTGCTGATCAACATTTCTCAGGTTTCTGAAGGTCAGACATGATTTGTTCACATTTATTCACTTTATTTAATGAAAAATATCTAATTTATCTCAGTGTGACAGAAAACAGGATCTCTGGATCTTTGATAACGTTTTCACTTTGTCTCAGTAGAAACAGGAATATCTGTGTTTTGTTCTCCACTTTTCTATTTTCTCATAATTTTCTAGAACAAATAAAATCCTGAAATGTTTCAAAGTGTCGATATTCCAGCATCCTGGAGCTCCGCTGGCATCCTTCAGCTCCGAGTCGCCAGACAGCAACCAAACCGTCTCCATGACAACCGCTCATCAATCCGCGTCTCCAGGAGGCCGACAGCTGCTGGTTTCTGTGATTTCTGGTGTTTTTAAAGTGTGGCTATCAGTGTAAATGCAGTTTGTGCAAACAGGAGTTCCTGGATATAAATAGATTTGCTCAGATTGGAACAGCAGCGGCTGCTCAGTCAGCTCCTTTGGCTCTGGCAGCTTCCAGCTCAGATCTTCCTCCATCTGCTCCGGATCAGGATTATTCAAATCCTTAGAAAGTGACTCAATTCTGTGTTGGAGACGTTAACACAGAGCTTTGACTGCTGGATTCATCCTCAGCTGACAGTCAGAGACGGAAACAAAAATCCCCAAAGTGATCAGAAAGTGAAGAAGAAATGCTTTCATCAGATTATTTCTTGTGTTTCTTTTCTCTCCAAGCAGCCAAAGTTTCTGGAAGCTGTTAAAGTCTCTTGGTCCAAACGTCTCCAGACTCCTGAACGTCTCCTCCAGGTTCTTCTCTTGGCTGCTCATTTAAACCCTCACTGCTCCTGTTTCATCTCCAAGCTCTGCTCTGCACATTATCCTGCTGATAAAATTATCTTCAAAAGCATAAAGAATCTCCCAAAGCGGGTCAGAACCTCCAGACATCAGCAGACACCAGAACTCAGCAGGTCGGATTTGGACATGTCTCTGGTTCTGCGATTCAGCCTGGAGCAGCAGGGAAACCCAGACATCTGACGGGATTCCTCTGCTTCTCATGGACCGGTCCCAGAGCCAGACGGGCCTGCAGAAAGTTCTGGGTCTGTCAGTGGAACCTCCAGAGGAAAAGGTCCAGAAGGTTCTGATACCAGATACCAACCAGGAGAACTTGTTGGTTTCTCTGTGATCCACTCTTCTTCTGGTGTCAGTTTTTAAGAAACCAAACAAGTGATAAAATCAGCCCCCAGTGGGCATTAGTGGAACTGCAGCTGCTGCGCCAACACATTTCTCCTCCCACATAAATCACTCAGAGTGCCGAGCATTTTAATAAACGGACAGATGAATTGTTTTCTGCTGGGATTTTGAAGATGATCTCATGTGGAGATGTTCTGACAGAAGGATCTCCGTTCTTTCCTCACTTTGACTCTCACCTGGTTTCTCTGCCAGCCTCCTCTTTCAGTCTCTGCCTCTAACAATCATTCATCTCAGCAAAGAAGAGATTCATCTCCTCATTTCAGACACTCCTGGCTCCAAAACGCTCTGCCCAGTGAATCCATGTTGAACCACTTCAGACTGGTTTGTTGTGCTGGTCCCAGTAGAAACCATGAGATGTTTGCTGGTTTGAGGATGGAAGGTGGGAGGAATTATTCTGAGCGGCGCCTACATGCTGCTGTGTCATCTGACGCCTCAGAACAGACAGAGAACACATGAAGCTGCTGGAGATCAATTCATAATTTAACATCGTTATGCAAGAAGCTGCAGAAAACACTGTAAAAACTAATTCAGAGTCTGTGATGTTTGGTAGAGTTTCTGCACATATAATAATAAATCAACACAATTAGTTACAAATTAATATTATTGATCTTTGTCATATATAAAAACTGATTTATATTAAAATGTAAAGTGATAAATGTGAACATTATTGTATCTTTTCCAAGATGGATAAATAATGGATGTTTATTTTGGGAATACTTTAAAAATCTGAGAGAAATAAACAGAAATATTTTAATTTGAAAAACAAAAATGTCAAATTTTCACGTCTTACATCCACAAATACCAAGTTTTAGAGTTTATTGCTGCTTTTTCCATTTTTTTCATTTACATTTTATTAATTTAAGAAATTTGCTTTCAAACTAACATTTTCTTTAAATCAAAATGTATCAATCAATCTTATTATTGACTGAAATTCTCCCCTCACATTCAGTTGTCTGTTAAACTAAAATAAACTTTTAATGCTCTATAACCTCATGCCCAGTTCCAACCAGCTGGTATCAAACCATTCTGGTCCTCCAGGGTCTCCAGCTCCCACCTTGTCCAGGCAGATGACTTTCTCCGTGGGATAGACGATCTTCCCGCAGCGCGCGCACGGCGGGTTCATCCTCCGGACCTCCTCTGGACTCTCCGGCCGAGAAAAGTCCGTTTGTTCCGCAGAGACGGAGAGAGAAACAGCCGCTGCAGCTGGAGATGAACCGTTTTTAAAGAAACAGCCGCTGAGAGAGAAGAGAGAGGAAGTGTGGCTGTTTTCTCTGAGCGGAGCTCCGAGGCTGGATGCTGCTCACGCTGAGCTCAGGAGTCAAGCTGGAGACAACCGAGACACAGGAAGGAAGCCGGGCCCTGACCTTTCACAATAAGAGCGGAATGAAAGCCATTAAATGGAGGGAGGGAAAAAAATAAATTTACCAATGAAAAAGTTAAATTAATACGTTTATTGTAAAAACAAATATTGTATCAAATCACAAGTGAAAATACTTTTATTGTTTTGTTTACAAGAGTTTTAATTAATGTTAAGTATAATAGCAGGTGATCAGATCAATTAAAAGCAAAAAACTAATCAAATATAAATTATGACATCTGATCAACATTATGGACTCTATGGAAGAATATTAACAATAAATTTTCATGTTTCTCTTTTCTTTCACTCATTTGTCAAGAATGGCATCAAATGAAATAAATTGTAAAACAGTTTTAATAAGTTTCACTGCTGACTGGGTCAAGCCTGAATTCTCCTCTGCAAATCATAATAAAAAATAATTAATTACTTTAAGAGGATTACAGTTATTACTAATATGCTTTTAAAAATAATGATTTTAAAAATTAATCACTTGTGATTAAGTTGTTCTCACAATTCATGTTAATAAACCAACCTGTTTTCTTCCTGTTGTGATTATTTCTTTCTTTTTCTCTCCATTCTCACAGTTAAATCACATAAACTTTGTTAAATATTTAATAATTAAAGCAGTAAAACCACATTTAAAGAACATGAAATTTGAAATGATACATTTTGAATAACATCTGGACTCTTCAGCTGATCAGATTTAGACGCATCACAGCGCTGTGGTTTACTGAGTGAAGATATTTAAACTCAAGTTTATCACTGCCAAGTTACATAATTAAATTTTTTATGATTCACTATCTAGTTAAACAATAACATAAGGTTTTGTTTCTTGCTATAATCAATTATATTAGACGAAACCACATTAACAGTGACCTGTTATTTTGTTAGTAATTTAAACTAACATGAGTATTTAAGAGCCTCTCATCACTCTAATGTGATGTTTCAACCAGAAATAAATTGTTTTTTAGTGTGTTTACTAGTAGTCATTAGTTAAATATTGTTTAGTTTTTACTAGTCGTAGATTCAGTTTTTTATATTTCTGGTAAATTTTTGGGTGCAGAATTCAAAAAGGTCAAAATTTTATATTGTGATTATGCAAACATGGATTAGTTAATGAAATTCAGCAGAAAATACCAGGAAATTAAAATATTTGATTTAAAATCATCAGTAAAAGTTTGTTGCATCATTTCCTCACTGAGCCGTTCACAGCAGCAGATAGAAAGACCACAGCTGCACAAACATCAGAAACTGGATTCAAATGAAGCAAACATGCAGCCTGGAAACGGCTGAACTGAAACATGTTTCATATTTCAGGTTCATGTTTTAACCTCAATAATATGAAAATAAATCAGAGAAAAATGATCAACTTTAAAAACTGAATCCAGTTCAGATCAAAACTCCATGAAGCCTCTAAATGGAACCGAGTTACAATTTCATCTCCATCGATCAAAGAGAAAAACAATATCAGATACAAAATGACAGACAGGAGGAAATAAACAGGATGGACATCATTCAGGTCAAAGGTCATCATGATCCAGTCATTCTCTTTAGGCTCAAACTGCTGCAGCTTCTGAGGATCAGCAGGAAACAGAGACGATTCTCTTAAGTTGATGGCCACCTGCAGAGAGAAGAAAGAAGCAGAGATCAGATCAGTGAGTTTCCAGCTTCTCTCCAGCAGCAGTCAGTGACGCAGCACATCCAGTAGAAACAGCAGCAGGGCCTTCAGTCCTGTTCAGAGCAGCTTCCTTTCAGCTCTCATCTTAACGTGTTGCAGTGAACACACTGAGCTCCAAGCTCACACACCTACACACACTTCCAGCATCCAGTCTGCTTCCTCTGCAGGTTCCACTCAAGTCCACAGTGGAAACAAACTGCTGAGAGTCCTGAAGGCTTCACTGCTGCTCCAACACTGGAGGATGGATCTGCTGCTGCTGCATTTAGACACAAAATGCTGCTGATGAACATCTCATCTGCTGCTGGAACATCAGCTGACTGACCAACATGGAGGCTGAACCTGAACACATCTGGATGAGACTGAGGACAGGAGGACACATGTCCAGATGGGAGGAGTGGACTTGAGCAGAAAGAGCAGCTGCTGACTAAATGAATGATGGTTTGTGAAATCAGAGCCAGTGGTTTCCAGGCTGCAGTCAGACTGATCTCAGAGCTGTGACCAACATCAACCTGATCAGTTGTTTCCTGTTGAACTGAGAGAACAAGCAGATCTGAGATCAGATCTGCTGCTGCCACAGTTTGATGAATGAGGACCACTGTCTCTAGACATGGTGGACGGCTGGACGCTGGAGTCCGGCCGGACTTCCTTCATGGACACAGCAACAACACTCATCTTCACACCAACACAAACACAGGAACACAGCAAGCTGCTGCTGCTCTGATTGGCTGATTGCTGTCTCTGTGTCCAATCAGGAAGCCTGAACCATTTTCTTCCCACTGAGAAGCTGCAGCTTTACTGGGAACACTGGATCTTTGCTTTGATAGGAACTGGTTTAGTTCAATATGCTGACAGCAGCTGGACTCACTGCAAACATTTACTTACTTTACATTTTTTACAAAAAGCTTCAGCTGCTGAACATCTGAATCTTTCAGGATGTTCCAGCTCAGGTCCAGTTCAGTCAGATGTTGGTTGGACTTCAGAGCTGAAGCCAGAGAAGAACAGCTGATCTCTGACAACCTGGATTCCATCAACCTGAATAAAGATTAAAAGATTTGAGCTGAAGCCAACAGGATGCAGGTTAAAACTGAAATATGAACAAATTAATAATAAAAATGTAGAAAATTAATTTCACTGAATGTAAAAGTCCCAGAAACATGATGAACTGATGTTTAATATTTGATCCAGTTAAACTGGTTTATAGAGTCCAAACCACCAGAACCAGAACATGTTATTATGACGTGTTGTTAGAATATTTCAGACGGGCCTTCAGTGGTTCTGGTCGGGAATTAAAATGGACTTTAAGAACCAAAGTGTGACATTAGAGCTGTTAATGAATGCTGCAGTGATTTAATGGAAGCAGCTCATTTCCACAGTGACCTTTAACCTTCTATTGAGGGGAACTGACTGATTTATCTGGACGATCAACAGCTGCAATAATTACACTTCACTCATTCATCAACACATGAACACATGAGTGGAAACTGAACTGACTGATTGATCAGGAGGATCAATAGCCCAGTTTGATTATAAATTCCTGCTTAAAACCAAAAGTTGACTTTTGTCTGTTTGAATTCTATCAGTTTATTGTTATTTTGCTCTATTTCCATTTACTTCATTCTGACTGACTGTATGTTTACGCACAAATTGGGAATAGGAAAACATGCTGAGGGAAAAAAAGACAAACAAAGCCGTCTTCAGACATGTTTTCGCAACGTCTTATCTCCTAAACAGTGCAACATGGAAACTAAAGAAACTGATATAATTTCACTTCAGTCGTTCCTGATGCTCACAATAGTTTTCATACCCGTTACAGCTTCTTCACAAATTTTGTCTTTCCTAGACAATATTTGTTGATATTTGTAGATAGTTGTACATCTGATTTTCTCAAACTCGCTTTTTTTTGAAAACGGCAAAAATGAGGCAAACTTTTACACCATCACAGCTCAAAGACAGAAATAGGCACATGCATGATTGTTCACTAATCCTTCCTGAACCCGATGGTGAAGGAATCAGATCTGTCTGTACCCACTATTCTTTCTGAGACAGACAAAATAGTTTGGGAGTAAGTAAAGACAATTTTCACCTTTCCTCCATTTTATCTCCATTTTTGACACAAGTTTATGCCTTTAATAATGTGAAAAAATTGAAAATGACAGAAACCAGTGTTGCAGTACTCAAGACCACTTTTTGATGGTCTCTGTCTCGTCTAGGATTCGACCACATGTGGTGGTCGAAGCGCTAACCCACCGCGTTAGCGCTGGTTGCACAGCTGAATGTGAAACGCAGGGATAACTTGAAGTGGCTCTTTCAGAGGTGCGTGCTGAGGAACAATGAGAATGATTTATCTTTGTGAACAAACAATTATGTGCTTGTATGTGTTTGTAAAACTATTCAGGGACGTTTTCACTTGAAACGGGACAAAAACAACAGAGATAAGACAGAAAAAGAAACATAAAAGGTCTAATAAATGAATTCCTCCCTCTGTATTAAAAGCCAGTGAGAAAGAAGGAGTTGAAATCTGTCTAATATGAAATAATTAGTAATAAAGTAATAAAGTTACAGAAACTGGAAGTTCCTGGGTTTGAATCCCAGCCTGGAGTTTGCATGTTCTCCTTCTGTCTGTCTAGGTTTTCTCCAGGTTCTCCAGAGTCCGGTCCAAAGGTCCAAAGGTTAACTGGACTCTGACAGTGAGTGCAGGTTGGTTGTCCGTCTGTCTGGTTCTCCTGTGACGGACTGGATTCGTGTCTAAATGGAAACTAGTTCTGCAATCCAACTAAATGCCTCAATCTTCTACAAAAAATACATTAATCTACTTATAATATAAATATCAGATTCCAAGAACAGCTTGTAGAAGATGAGAGTTAATGCAGTTAAAGTTAAATTTAGAGTTTTGATCAGTATGGTTTTTATGGGCTGGTAAATGTGCAAAATGTCTCAACAGCGTCTTCCGTGTTGAGCGTCTTCCTGGGTCCTGAAAAACTTTATCAATAAATAAGTAAAAAAGAATATTACATCCATATGATGAAACCAAGTTGTGAAGGTTTCTTGTTCCGTGTTTTTCCATGTATTTATTTTGAGTCTCTGTGTCCTCTGTGCTCTTCGTGTTGTCCTGTCTTGTTTCCTTGATTACCCTCAGTGTATTTAACCCCACCTGGGTCCTTTGTTGCTCATCGGGTCCTAGTCGTTTTGTTGTCAACGTTGTTTGCTGTCCATCTGTATCACCAGTTGCTGCCGGCGTTGAGCCCCGGCGTCCGCTCAGCCGCGCTGCCTGGATGTTGGACTTATTTTGGATTTTTCATTATTAAATCATCATTTTCATTTCAACCTGGCTCTACAAGCGTTCTGCCTCACCACCTCCAACACGTTATGACGGAAGGTTTTGTGCACAAGAGAGGGAGTAAAGATATAATTAGCTCAGATCGGAGAGCTAATTAGAGGAGTTAAAAACTGAATGAAGCTGAGCCACGAGCTTCACACAACTTGTCTCCATAACTAAGAGGGCAGATTCAACAATCTTTTAAAAACTATCATTTGTTAACAGTAGTAGTCCTTAAAGTTGGCCAAACTCCTTACGCGGCCTTGAACTCTTCCCCTCCAAAGAAAGTCAGAAATGAGTGTCTACATTTCCAAGAAAGAGTACATTTATGAAGTTTTAAGAGGTTTATAAAATCTTAAATGCATCACAATAAATGATGATTTGATGTCTTCTAAAATGCTATGTTAACTCCATATTTTCTTATTTTTGTAAAAATTAAAGTTTGTACAATATTTTGGTATGTTTTGTGCGAAAAAAGTGAAATGTAAAATTGACTCACTGAATATTTTATGAGTTCTACTTTGTTTTTTAATTAGTTTTACAATAACACTCTGTAGTTTCAGGATAGACCAATTAGAAGTTTGACTTCCCTCTATAGATACTGTTTACCTCATCAACAGCCTCATACCTGCTACATTGGTTAGTGAGATAAAGGCTCATACTGGCAAGCTGCGTAGACTTCTTGTTTTTCCATGTTTCCTCCTCAGACAGGATCTTATCTGATATCTTGGTTTGAATTACATGGCCTGAATATTTTGTTCAGGATGTACAGAACAAAATATATGGTGGGTGACTATTGACGTGTATTTGTCATAATTGAGGTTCAAGCCCATATGCAGAACACAACACAAAGAGGCAGTAAATAAAGATATAACAAATTTATTGGAGACAGCAGAAGGGAAAACTGGCTCGGGTCAGATCCACGGAGGAGAACGGGTTCAGGAAGCAATCGGCTCACTACGGAAACAGAGCAGGCTGGTGAGTTCAAGGGCTGTCGGAAAATAGGATGTTCAGCTCGCAACATCCACATTACTTGTGGAGCGCAGGAACGAGGCTTTGGGTGGGGTGTCTGCAATGTCCGGGGTCTCAGTCTCACTGTGGGTCCAGATGGGTTCTGTGCCTCTTGACAGGTATCCAGGAAGCAACGGAGGAGTTCGTCGGAGGGCGGACAGGTAGGCTCAGCGGGGGCAGAGGAGCGGTGCGACTGCCAGTCGTGGGAATCCAGGAGGAACTTGTTGTCACACGGAGAAGGTGAGTCCGGGAACTCGGGCAACCAGTGGGTATGTTCCACCACGTCACGAAGAAGGGCCGGGTTAACCAGCCAGGAGGGATCAGCACTACGTGGATCCAGGGCGCTACGGGGGAATCACCTGAAGATAGGAGAAGCAGCAGGGAATAATCACTAACAGGTAAATCAGTGAGGAAAACACAGAGACGGGCTCTGGGAGGCTCAGAGGTACCGGTACTGGCAAAACACTCAGGCGCCGAAGGCCTGACAGTCAGCTCCTCTTAACCTGCCGCTGACGAGCTCAACTCGACTCAGGCGTGCCGGTGACGTCATCCACGCCCTCCGACGGAATGGACCTGCCGCCATCTAGTGGTGGAAAAAAGGTGGTGCACGCACACAAAACCCACAAGGATCCTAACAATTCCTACACAACTCTAGTTTTAATAAACTGTATTGTGTAATGTTTTTAATTTATAATTAACTTTTTACTTTGTTAGAAATAGCATGAGGATTAATATTTGCAACATTAAAGTGAAGATGCTGCTTTGTAAAAATATTGAAAAATAAAATTGGAAGATGCGTTAATGAGTTGTTGGTTTTGCTCTTTTTGTTGTTCTTTATGGTTTATTTCCCTTCTTTTTACTTCCACATATGGAAAATTTATTGAAGGTCAGAAAAAAAAGCATTTGGCATATCTGCAGACCCCACACATCCTGGACACAAGCCGCCTAAACTTTTACCTTCCGGTCAGTCTCATGTTGTTTCTGATGTAGAAATGAACACATTCAGCCCCAGTAGTACTACAATCTGCCCTTTTCTCAGTGTTTTATGTAAAGAAATAGTTATACACACATTCATATACATATAATTAATTTGATTAATTGTTATTTTCTCTCTAAAGTTTGGAAATTTATATTAAACGTCTGTGAGCAAAATTCTTCGTTCATGAAGACAATTTTGACAACGAGGTGAAGTTTTACACCGGTGCAGTAGGTGGCAGTAGGCGCCTTTTTATAGCTTGTTATCCATCTGTAAACGCTTAAGGAGAGAAAACAACGAGGAAGAGTTATGCTGTTTTCTCTCTTTAAAACTGCCAAAATTTTTCTAATTATTAATTATACGATTCATTCTTTCGGTCAGAAGTTTGTACCGAGTCATTAGTTCGGTTTCCTTTAACAACCAGTTTCTCTTCAACAATTAAAAGGAAACTTGTGAAAAAACATTCAGGAATAACGGAACCGAGTCAGACCAATGAGGAAATGTAAGTCTCAAACTTTCTCAGTCTCCTAAACTTCAACAGTTTGGCCACATTATGTTTCAGTAGGATAATTTATTGTATGACAGTTAAGCATATGAAGTTTGTACAACAGTTAAATGTGTGACGAGGCTGAAGTTTATGGAAATGGCTAAAATCAACTCTGAGCATCATAATCCGCTCCAGTTTAAAAACCAGACTTTTAAAACCTGATACTGATTAATCTGCACTAATGGCTGAATTATTTGAACGCAGTTTGTAATTAGTAAACCTTAGATTTATAAAAGCTTTATTATAAAGCCAGTTTGATTTCACTCTGTCATCTTTTTCACTATTTAACTCGGTTTAAATCCTCACTTATTTTTTAAGTGCTCTAGATATTTTATACAAATAGAGCAGAATCCAAAGAAAACTTCAGACGGGATTAAAGGTGTGTGTGTTGATGTTTTAGAGACACTCCATATCCAAACGTTTTGATTGATCACTTATAAAGTATCAATGAACATTTTACAAACTTTGCTTCAGTGGGATATTATTTTGTTCAAATTTTCTCTTTCAAATAAAATGAATACTATAGTTTGGAGGCAAGCCGTTTCATTTTGACATTATATAACAGAAATTACATATGCAAGGTGGTTACATTGATTTCTCTCTTTAATTTCTCAGGTCTAATTAATGTTTAACAAAGGAAAAACAAGAAGAATTATTGATGTTCAAGAAAATTGAAGGGACAAAACTTAGAAAATGAAGCGAAAGGAAAAGCGAAAGCGCCTGGAAGGATCATCTGAAAACATTTCTGAGGGTCAAGAAGAGAAAGAAACAGGAAATGTAACTGACTCAAATGACACAAAGAGCTCTGAGTTCCTGGACCGACCCAAAGACGCCTCTGAGGAAAAGAAAGCAGCTGTTTGCAATGATGGTCCTGACGTCTGTCCTTCTGAAAACTTTGGAAAACTACCAGAGAGAATAAACAAAATGTCTGCACTTCGAAGGCTTTCTGCTTTTGGGAACATCGAGGATGAAGATTCAGGAGTCAGTCCTCAAGGAGCTGAAGGTTATTTCTCTGCTGTTTTCCTCCCAGAGTATGAATCAGGTCACCACCCTTAAATTTGATGAAGGCCAGATACAGTCACCATGTTTCTATCATGGACCCAGTTTGAACCATTTGGACCTTCTACAACAAATGAAGGAAAGAAGAGAAAAAAGCCGTTTCTTGCTGCCGAGAGTCAAATCAGAACCGCAACAAGACACAATTATAAAAATGGGAGAAAAACACCAAGAGCATCAAAATCAATTAGATATAGAACAATTCTCTTTCATGGACCTTGACGCAGGACCATTGTATTCACAGATCCAGCCAAGTTTGAACAGGTTTAATTTGCCTCAGGAAGTTTCTCCAGATCTTTGTCCTCTGGACTTTAATAATTTTCAAATAAAACCAAAAAATTATCTCAGGGAGGAAACTCTGACAACTTTTGAGCAGACTGATAATCCTGCAACTCGTGATCAATTGAAAACACCTGCAGGCTTAATATTTAGCATACAGCCTCTCAGCACAGATTCCTCTGAGGAGGAAACAATCGGCTGTTCAATGGGTCAGATTGTTTCTCCTTCCTCTGATCCAACTCAGAGCGACTCCGTCCCAAACACATCAGCCTCTACTGACCTTCTCCAGACTCCAGGATCTGGTTTGAGAAGCAGAGACCACAGCAACTCGTCTCCTTCTCTCCTCTATTCTCCTATTCATCAGGATCCTCCTCTAGATGTCAGTATCTTACCCCGAGCTGCTAGTTTACCCTACATGAAGCTCCAAAGCAGCTTTGAGGAGTTTACTCCTGGTTTCTGTGGAGATGCAGGTGATGAAACCTACTGGTTCCAGTGCTCCAGTCCAGGCCTGTACCAGTGCAGAGTGAGCGGCCTGGTGTTTGCCATGAAGGGAGGAGGAGACGTGTTTTACAGGGTTGTTCCCTGGAACAGGAGATTACTGAGCCCACATGGCAAGAAGCCTGCAGGACCTCTGTTTGACATCAGCTGCCAGCAGCAGTCTGTGGCTCAGCTTCATCTCCCTCACTGTGAGGTCCGCTCCACAGGACCATGTCACTTCCTGTCAGTCGCTCATCTACATGATGGAGGCGTGGAGTTTATCAGGCCTGAGAGGATCACAGAGACTCACATCATCATCAGCATCTCAGGGTTTTCTGGGAACGTCAAGGATGAAGATTCTCCTCCTGACCCGGTCCGAGCCTTGGTTCTGCTGTTCTACAAACCTGCAGCTGATCCTGGGTCAGAACACGAGATTAATGTGTTGATGCTCCCAAAGAACGTCGTTTTCGACAATGTGTTGCGTTTCAGGAAGAAATTAGACGATAATGAGATTTTCCTGCCGAAGCCTCCAGACTGCAAACTGCAGCCGAATCATGTTTACTCTCTGACTGTCTCTCCTGGTGGCGACTCGGTTCTGGTTCAGCCCACAGAGGCAGAGTTTGATGCAGAATCCTATGAAAACTACTTCTCAAAGTTCTGCGTTTGTTTTGGGGAAATGATGAAACACATCAGACTGTCTCTGACGGACAGCAGCTCCTGCACCGTCTGGGAGAGACGGGTTTGTCTTTCTGCTGCCGGAGTCAGAAGATCCTGTGGACCGACCCGACAGAACCTCAGTCCAAAGGAGCAACTGATGGAGATAAGGATCAACTTCAAGGATGGTGTATCAGGACCGGTTCTGCAGAGTCTGCTGGACAAACTGCTGAAGGAAAAAGTCATCAATGATTCTGAGATGGAGGAAGTGGAGGTGAAGAAGATGAGGGAAGACAAAGCTCGAGTTTTAATCGACACGGTGAGAAAAAAAGGTGATGATGCAAGTTCAGAGATGATCCGCTTCCTCTGTGAGCTCGACCCGTACTTCTCCAAAGATCTGGGGCTGATGTGAAGAAGAATCAGGAAGAATGTAAAGACTGATGTTTAGACTACTGAGGATTAATTTTTCTTTTGTGAAACAAGAAAAATTATGACTTGTTTTGATCAAAACCGATGTCAAACATTGCAGAGGTTGGAGACCTCAGGCCTGGTGGTTTGTTTCTGTAGCAAACATGAAGCATCACATTTTAAAGAAACTGATCTGTAAAGGAGAATCTGTCCTTCAATAGGATAATGACTCAAAACTACAACCTTGGAATGGATGAAGTCATGTCCAGGATGTGTGGGGTCTGCAGTGATATTAGCTACCCTTTTATTAAATTTATAAGTAGTTAAAAAAGATGTTGACTGAAGTATTTATTGTTTACATTGTATACATGGCATAGAGAGTGTGAAGTTACTTATGCTAATATATCAGAATTGATCATATTAATCCAAAAGTCATTCAGATAAACTGTGGAAATGAGATTCAGACTTCAGTGGTCCAACTTGATCATACATTTGGCAGCAGGTCTGATTTTTGCATGGATTTCATTGCTTGATGTTTTATTATACGTCCATGCTCTCATTATTGGAAGACTAACGTTATCAATTGTGAATAATTTGTAAAATAAACATGTTATTTCTATTTGTGAAATTAAAAAAACTGTTCCAAACTGTAGATAAAAAAATATTCACTCATTTTTATTTACTAAAGATATCATTGTTTATATGAATGGTCAATATTTTCTTAAACATATTACCTAAATGTTTGAGTGTTTAAAACTTTAAGTCATATATTTGTATCATGTATTTGTTTCAGTATTTATTTAATTATATGTTCTGTTGAAATGATGTAAACTGGCTCAATTGATTATTAAATCAACACAGCAGTCCAGCTACAGCCCAGTCACCTTGAGTATGATGGTATTATCCCCCCAGCTCACTTTGATGGGTTACAGTGTGTCTGCATGAATGGTGATAGCTGATGTATGACAAACACAGAAATATTAAATAAATACTGGAATTAATAAATTAATTCATGATTTCCACAATATTTATTTTTAAAATTCTGAAAACATGAAAGTAATTAGAAAAATGTTTTTTTATGGATGTATATCTGATGTTACTTGTATTTTTACACCTATTTACTGTATCATTGAACTGTTTGTACTCAATGCTGAAATTTAAATGTTTCTAAATATTTTCAAAACATTAAAACAAGAAAAATAAGTTGATGCGCTTGTATTCTAACTTTACGCACTCTTACATGAGAACATAAACGCATCATGAAACGTCATAATGACTTAAGCCAATAGCTTTTCGAGGAGGTGTGGCTTAATAAACTCGTCGACCCTCTTCCGGCTGACAGTTTCTGTGCCTCAGTCCTCTAACAACCTGTTTAAAGCAACGTGTTTTAGCCTGCTGGGTTGGGAACCGGACGGTTTCATGTTTATCATTTACTGACTGATCTTCCTGCTGAAAGCGGTGCTGTTTCATCTGCTGAAGCTCCCAGCTGAGCTGCCAGAGGGCAGGAGGTGGAGGAGGAAGGAGAGTCTCTGCATTTCAAAGCCGCCATGAGTTTTTACAAGCAAGGAATTACTTTGCATCTGTGGATAATAGCAATTAAACACAAATAGGTAGAATTTGTTTCTACATAACTTAGAAAATAATGGATTGGTTAAGAAATTGTAGTTGATTTGATTATCAAACAGCCTACTTTGAGCTGAATTTATATTTTTGCATTGACAAATGTGAGAACAAAGGAAACCTGCCCGCATGTCTCCACTACAGGGCCTCCGCTTTACCTCAAACTGCTATTGGATACGATGTAGATTTCCGTGGCCTATCGCAGGACACCACACTTTGACACCCCAACATCGGCTTCAGTGATTGGTCGAAACGTTTGGCGCCTCTTGAATCTGCAGCAGTCGGAGTGGGCGGCGAGTGCGAGACAGTTTGAACCTGCTCCGCGTCGAGGCGGAAATATTGAAAATAAACTGTTGATTTCAGAAAAGACGGAGTTAAATGACAGCAGTATCCGTCAAAACAAGTCTCCGTGTTATCGCAAAAGGTTCACACTGAGGCGTGGGAACGGAAGCTTTTGCTGTTTAACGGCCGGTCGGTGTTGTAAAGCCGGCTGTCGCGCTCAGAATCGCTGCCTCCTGCTGAGCTAACTGCTAACTAGCAGCGGAGCTAACGCGTCGGCTAAGCTCCCACACAAAGAGCCGCTCTCCCAGTGTTCGTCGTGTTTACCCGGAATCACTGCGCTGAATGAGGCCAGAGCCTGTCGTCCAGGTGAGCGGAGCTGTCAGTGCTGGTTTTGCTTGTTTTCGCCGTGTTTCCTGAGGTCCAAACGGCCCGGGTTGTTCTTGGTGCTTTGTTAACTGACCAACTGCTAGTTAGCACGCCGGGGTGTTCGAGGCAAATTCGTACCCTTGTATTTATTAATTACCCAGAAAAACATACACATACAATGTAGAGTTCAGTTAAATATATAAACATTACGATTTAACTCCACTTTACTGTATTTAACTTCTTTAAGTTGTTCGCAAAGAGAGGAAACCATGTTTTTAGGATACTGAGCCCGATATCTGCACGCTAAAGCTTCCTGGTTTGTTTGGAAAGTTCACCTTGAAACTATCTGACAGTTTGGCTCAATTTTATCTACTTTTCACCTCACAGGACGGTCAGATATTTCCTTTGGAGAGTTTGATTATTTCAGTCAGATGTAGCTGAGAGAAATAAGTCCTTATTTTCTCTGCTTTTGATTTGTGAGGCTGCTCAACATGTCAGCCAGCCACCCTGGTAAATAACCATCATATTTAAAGAAACGATCAAACTCCTGGTTCATAGTAATTATAATTTAGGAGAATAACTAATAACTGGCTTTGACTGTAATTTCATACATTCAGTCCTAGATATTAGTCAGTGCAGGTTATTATTCACATTGGTAAAATTAGTTTCCTGTCTAAGGAAACCCGGTTTATGGCATCAGGCTGCAGCAGTTCCTCCTGAAGACAAGTTTGATTTTGACATTTAAATTAATCAACATTAAACATTTTAAAGCTCTCTAGAGGTTAGAAACACCTTATTCAGAGTGTCTACATGTTTTTAAATTAAATAGAAATGTATTAATTATAAATTCACAGTAAACATTTGATGTGACATCATGAATGGTCCAGATGTCAGCTGAATTTTTTATTTTTAAATGAAAAACAGCATACCAGTATATCTCCACTTTGATTTGTTATTAAACAGACTTTTAAAATATTTAAGTGTAACTATGTAATTACTTCCTGTATGATTTCACAATGTTAGAAAACCATATAGTTGCTATAATATTATTAGATATTGATCATCTTCCTCACTGTTTGGACTTTCTGCAGATCTCTTTACTCTTTGCCTTTTTCAATCCAAACATATTTATCCCAAAATAAAATGAAATCTCACAACTCAACTGTTCCAAATCTCTTCAGAGTCGTTAAGGATTGTGATTCTTTGGGCAAAATGGATCTCCAGTAGCAGTCAGTGTCACAACGAATCAGAAGCACCTGAACGTCTCGTCATTCAGGCAGCAGAGACGATATCCCACTGTTGTTAGCTAGCGCCGCTAATCCACATCCTTTACTTTAACTCTCCATCTGGCCGTATTGCTAGAAAGATGTTGGAGTAGGGGATGTGACCCTTTGTCATTATGAAGGACAGAAAAGATGGTTTGAACTTCCTCCTCCTCTCTGCATCCATGAATCCTCATGTTCAACATCTCTGGGGTCAAAGTTCAGTTAATCAGCTGCTTACATTAGTGAAATCACTAGTCTGCGCTTGGAACATAATATAAAACAGCGACTCTTCAGATGATGCTGCAGAAACACGCGACAGGAAACGTCCTGAAATAAGCCGACACTTCCTGCTTCACTTCTCATTAGTGCGGAGTGTCTGATGTTGGTACAAGCTGCTAAATGTAAACATAAAACTTCTGCTTTAAAGCACTGCAAACAGAATTTATGTTTATATATTTTTAAAATGAAAGTAAAAGATGAATGTGACGCACTTTTCAGAACTAGAATAAAAACTTACCAAGAAATAATTTAATTCTGTTAAATTAAGCAAAACTGTAAAATCCCATCTTTTCAGACTCTTGAATGCAGCATGATTGATTTTTTAAATTATTATTTTAGTTTGTATTCTTTCCACATATAAAATACAGGCAGTTTGAAGAAAAAACAGAAGTGATTTTAATTCATTTATTCTATTTTCTCTATGTTGCAGTTTTAGACCAACTGCAGTCTAGAAAAACATGAGATGTTTGTTATGTTGGTGCTGATGAGAATCTCTGACCTTCCAATACATTTTATTTAGAAATCACATAAAAAAAACCCAAAAACTAAAAAAAACAAAACATTTACCCAAAGCTCTGTACAGTAGTGACAGAGAAAACCAAATAATAAACATAACATTCAAATCAGAATAAGATGCATAAGAGACTGCAGACGTTATAAAACCAACCAGACCAAGTGATCGTCACTGAACCGACTCGCATCTCCAACCCAACGGCCAGACGGATTTAAATACAGAGGCCTGCTCATATTCGTTGCAGCGCTGACTGCTGCAGGAGATCCTTGGTGCTTCACTTCCCTGTTTAACCAAGTTAAAAGTTAAACTTAATGAGATTTGGGTTTGAATATGACGAGATCTCATTAGACGTGACGACGTCTTAATATCAGGCTGTTTTCACATGGGCTGTGAAAAACACCTGTTTGTCCTCTCTAGTAAGTGTGTGTGTGGGTGTGTGTGGGTGTGTGTGTGTGTGTGTGTGTGGGTGTGTGTGTGCAGGGCGATCATGGTGCTGACTGGGAAGCGTTCGGACAAAGGTCCAGCCTGCTGGAAGAGGAGGGTGAAGTCTGAGTACATGAGGCTCCGGCAGCAGAAACGCTTCAGACGGGCCGACGAGGTCAAGGTGGGTTCACACTCTGACCTCTGACCTCTAGAAGCCTGTGGGCTACTGATGTTCTCAACGTTCAGCTACGTAGATTCATTTTGCCCCCTGTTGGACTCGTCTGGAGCCGGGGTTTATTTATTTAGGATTCAGGCAGCTTATTTATTTGTGATTATTAATAATCATCTCTGCTGCAGAGCATGTTCAACTCCAACCGGCAGAAGATCGTGGAGCGGACCGACACTCTGAACCAGGAGTGGAAGACGCGGCGCATCCAGCCGGTCCACATCATGACGTCGGTCAGCTCGCTGCGCGCCTCCAGAGAGGTGAGCCGCCTTCTGCTGACGGCGAGCGCCGGCCCGACCGCGACCCCGAGGTCCCGACCCCGAGGTCCCGACCCTGACGTTCTCCTCTGCTCTCCCCTCAGTGCACCGTGGAGAGCGGCTTCTCTGAGTTCCCGCGGCAGGTGATCCCCCTGAAGACGCTGAACGCCGTGGCCTCGGTTCCGGTCATGTACTCCTGGTCGCCGCTGCAGCAGAACTTCATGGTGCGAGCGGCTTCTTGTCGTCACGGCGACGTTTCCTCCTCGGCCGACTGTAACTCTGGCTCTCCTTCAGGTGGAGGACGAGACGGTTCTGCACAACATCCCCTACATGGGAGACGAGATCCTGGACCAGGACGGCACCTTCATAGAGGAGCTGATCAAGAACTACGACGGAAAGGTCCACGGAGACCGAGGTGAGCGGAACCTTCACCTGGTCCGGATCGTCCGGTCCTTTTCTACAGGCGTGAAAACATTCAGCAGTACCCAGAATGCCCTGCGCTGTAGTCCACTTCCTGGTTTGGAGCGGTCTCTGGTCCGCTTGGCGTTCACAGGCATTCAGAGGCAAAGACGGAAATCTGAAGTTTTTCTCTCCTGTTGTTTTTTCCAGAATGCGGCTTCATCAACGACGAGATCTTCGTGGAGTTGGTCAACTCCATGGTTCAGTACAGCGACAACGAGGACGACGAGGAGGAGGAAGAGCAGGATTTCAAGGTGGAGAAGATGGAGACGTGTGACGGCAAAGATCAGCCGGAGGACGGCAACAAGGACAGACACGTCGGCAACGAAGGCGAGTCGGCAACTTTCAGCCAATCAGACGCGTTTATCTGCTGCAGCGTTTCTGCTTTCTCTCTGTCCAGTTTTTGGTTGTTTTCATGATGGTGTGTGTGTGTGTGTGTGTGTGTGTGGTGTGTGTCGTCCCCAGGTCGGAGCAACAGCGACGGCAGCAAGAAGTTCCCGTCTGATAAGATCTTTGAAGCCATCTCCTCCATGTTCCCAGACAAAGGATCCACCGAGGAGCTGAAGGAGAAGTTAGTGGCTCGGCTTTGCCCCGGGGTCGTCGTCATGACGACGGCAGAGGCAGATCCAGACAGTTCAGATGGAAAATAAATATTTCATTTGCTACAAGTAAAATTAATAAGCTAAAACACAGCAGTCATAATAAAACGATTTAGTACATTTTTAAATGTTCTTTAAGTAATTTTTAATTTTCTGCAAAAAAATTAAATATTAGATTTTTTTTGTTTTTGCTGAAATTAATATTAATATTAAATAAATATTAAGGCCTTTATATTTGGCTGATTACAGACATATTGGTTATAATCAGAAATGTTTTTATTATTCCCAGCAGATTTTTGTAAAAGTTTATTTTTGCTACTTAAATTTATATTTTATGTATTACAGAATGTTTTACAACCAAAACTTTAGAATGTTTTTCATTTTAAATGTTTAAACACAAAATTTACTCATGTATCTAATTTTACTTTAGCCACAATTATTTCAAATCCTTACAGTTAAATTCAGAGATAAACTAGGATCATGATTTGTTCCTGGTGTTTCTGCAGGTACAAGGAGCTGACGGAGCAGCAGCTTCCCGGCGCTCTCCCTCCTGAATGCACGCCCAACATCGACGGTCCAAACGCTCGCTCCGTCCAGCGGGAGCAGAGCCTTCACTCCTTCCACACGCTGTTCTGCCGCCGCTGCTTCAAATACGACTGCTTCCTCCACCGTGAGTAAACGCTCCCCCCTCCCCTTACGAACGCGCAGTCGCCATGACAACAGACTCTCCCTCCCAGCTTTCCACGCCACGCCAAACACCTACAAGCGTAAGAACCTGGAGAACCTGGTGAACACGAAGCCGTGCGGCGCCGAATGCTACATGTACCTGGTGCAGGTGAGGCTCCGCCCCCTCGGCCCTTCAGGTCTCAGGAGCGGCCATTAAACGCCGGCGCTCTGCTCTCAGGACGGGATGGCGAGGGAGTATCTGGCCGGCGCCGAGCGCGCCAAGACGCCGTCCAAACGCAGCGTGGGCCGGCGCCGCGGGCGACTGCCCAACAGCAGCAGCCGGCCCGGCACGCCCACCGTTTCCTCGGAAACCAAAGACACGGACAGCGACCGCGAGGGGAGCAAAGACGACGAGCGAGAAAACGAGAAGGACGACGAGGACAAGAAGGACGAGACGACCAGCAGCTCAGGTGAGACGACGCCTGGAAGATCGACTTTTTATTTCAGGATTTGTTTTATAATGTTTCTTTTTGTAAAACTAAATATTTCCTTGGCTTTTTCTTTTGAACGTTGTTTTATTTCTTCAGCTGGAATCTTGTTCTGATTTCAGTTTCTTACAAATTCATAAATTATCATCTTTAAGTTAAACAGCAGCTAAATGAAATAAATCAGATCCTGGTTAAGTTTATAAATCAGATCAATGTAATATTGATTCTGGTTTTTATTAGTTGAACTGTTTCCAGTCAGTTGATTCTGCCAGCGATGCGTTCGGGTGACTCCGTTTCTCTGAGCGCTGCTGGTCGGTCCGGTGTCAGTAGAAGGTGAACCCGGTTCTGTCTGCAGAGGGGAACTCTCGCTGCCAGACGCCGGTGAAGATGAAGCTGACCTGCGACCCGGAAGCTGTGGACTGGACCGGCGCCGAGGCGTCCCTCTTCCGGGTTCTGATCGGGACGTACTACGACAACTTCTGCGCCATCGCCCGCCTCATCGGCACCAAGACCTGCAGACAGGTGAGGCGACCAGAACCGTCAAATCAGACGTTTACAAAGTGAAGCATGTTTGGTGTCAGTCCACTCAGTTTGTGCAGCAACAAGTTTTTGTTTGAGTTTCTTTCTAAGACGTTTCTGACCTCTGACCTCTGGAAACTTTATTAATATCTTTAAAGTGGTAAAATTGTTGCTGCACAAACATTTGAGACCAATTTCACTCTGGTGAGCCCGACCCGTTCCGGTCCATCAGAACCGGAGCAGCAAACGGACCCTGACGTGTTTCCTGTCCAGGTTTACGAGTTCCGGGTCAAAGAGTCGGCCATCATCGCCCGGGCGCCGGCCGAGGACGAGGACACGCCCCCCAGGAAGAAGAAGAGGAAGCACCGGCTGTGGGCCACGCACTGCAGGAAGATCCAGCTGAAGAAAGGTCAGAACCGCTCCGCCGGGCCGCAGCAGAACCCAGACAGAACCCGTAGCGCTGAGTGTGTGTTGTGCCGCAGACGGGTCGTCCAATCACGTGTACAACTACCAGCCGTGTGACCATCCGCGCCAGCCCTGCGACTCGTCCTGCCCCTGCGTCACCGCGCAGAACTTCTGCGAGAAGTTCTGCCAGTGCAGCTCCGAGTGTAAGCGCACGCCCCGTTCTGCCGGGCCCGGTTCTGCCGGGCCGGGCTCTGAGCCGCTGTCCCGTCTCCGCAGGCCAGAACCGCTTCCCGGGTTGCCGGTGCAAAGCCCAGTGCAACACCAAGCAGTGCCCCTGCTACCTGGCGGTGCGGGAGTGCGACCCGGACCTGTGCCTGACCTGCGGCGCCGCCGACCACTGGGACAGCAAGAACGTGTCCTGCAAGAACTGCTCCATCCAGCGCGGCGCCAAGAAGGTGAGGCCCGGTTCTGCAGAACCTTCTGAGGATGTAATCGGATCCTAACGGTGGTTCTGCTCGCAGCACCTGCTGCTGGCGCCGTCCGACGTGGCCGGGTGGGGAATCTTCATCAAGGAACCGGTCCAGAAGAACGAGTTCATCTCCGAGTACTGTGGAGAGGTGAGAACCAGAACCAGAACCTGGACTGGACTCTGAGTTCTGGTTCTGGCTGGGAAACGATGCTGATACAACGAGAAACTTTCACTTCCTGTTGGCTGAAAGTTTCATTAGTTCATTCATTCATTCATTCATCCTCCTTCAGTTTCTGGTTTCCACATGTAAATCTTGACCATCAAAACGATCAGCCATGATGACCTCTGACCCTCATGTTGAGGTTAAAGGTCATGAGAGGTCATTCGGGGTCGTTATGGGCTGAGGACAGTAGAAGGTTCTGGAGTGGACGGGTCGTGTTCTGTGGTCCAGGTTCTTCATCTTTCTGTCTCCTGCAGATCATCTCTCAGGACGAAGCCGACCGCCGAGGGAAGGTTTACGATAAATACATGTGCAGCTTCCTCTTCAACCTCAACAACGGTAAGAACCCAGCAGAACCGACCGGAACCAGCAGAACCGACCGGAACCAACCTGGTCGTCTCTAACTCTGACCTGGTTTCTTTCCTCCTCCAGACTTCGTTGTCGACGCCACGAGGAAAGGCAACAAGATCCGCTTCGCCAATCACTCTGTGAACCCAAACTGCTATGCAAAAGGTAGGCCGGTCAGAACCGCAGTGGACGGGTTCTGTTGGTGGTTCTGCTGTAATTCGGTCCGCTCTCTGCAGTGATGATGGTCAACGGGGATCACAGGATCGGGATCTTCGCCAAGAGAGCCATCCAGACCGGGGAGGAGCTGTTCTTCGACTACAGGTCGGTCATCAGAACTTCGGCCCAAACGGATTTATACCGACCGACACGGATATCGGATCTTCACGTAGCGAGAAAAATCTGGTCTAAAAGAAGCATTATTCTCTCTATTTATTTCATTCAGAGCAGATTTAAAAGATTTTAAAGGTTTAATCTGCAGGATCAGGACCTTAAATAAAAATCACCAAAAGGTTTATTAACTCATGATTTTAATATTTTTACCTTTAAAATCCTGTTAAATTTATGAATGGAGGATGAGGAACAAATGTAATTTCTCTGACTTTCGTCAGCTTTTTAAATTGTTTTCTGTTTTTGACCAGCAGGCGCCTCGTGTGGTTTTATTTCTATTTATTAAAAGTTTTTATTTGTCTTTAATCCTCTAAGTTTCATTTATTCTGCTGTCACGTATTGATGATGTCATCATGTGGCTCCGCCTCCAGGTACAGCCAGGCCGACGCCCTGAAGTACGTCGGCATCGAGCGCGAGATGGAGATCGCCTGAACGGACCTGCGGTTCTGACCCGGACGCCTTAGACCCAAACGAAACAAACTTCTCTTCAGGAAACTTTTTCTCTACGTTTTTTTTATTTCCCGTCAACAAGCGCTCCTCTCCGGTCCGGTCCGGTTCGGACCCGACCGGAACCAAAAGTCGACACTCGGGACCAAAACTCCTCCACCAGCAGCTCCAGGGTTCTGTTCACGACCCGGACGGACCCGACACTGCCAAACCAAACGGTTCTGACCCAGTTAGACTATCGGATCAGAACCGCAGACTGAACACTGGGAATGTGCTCAGAGCGTTTCACACCAGCAAACCTGGTTCTGGTTCTGGTGCTACCTGGTCTAAACCTCCAGAACCAGAACCTCCTCTGCTCTCCCCTACCTGGACCTTCTGATGGTGCTTCAGTCCGGGTTCTACAGAACCGCAGAATTCTTCCTGTTGGGTCAACCGGACCTGGTGCTGATCCGGAACCGCTGACCGGACCTCCTGGTGGTTCTGTGCATTTTGTGTTTTATCATGATTCTGTTTGGAGAAGCTGGGAACGGTTAGTCGTTGACGGATCGGAACCGGCCCGGTTCTGTCACCTGGTGCTCAATTTTAGTTTTTTTTAATTCGGGTTCGTCTGGATTCTGATCCTTGACGGGATGAGGAACCGGAACCGGACCCTTAAGTTCTGTTTGGTTCTGATCCGGTTTAGACCAGAACCGGATCAGAACCAATGTCTCAGCTGGTGAAATATCAGAACCTTTATTGTTATGATTTCTGTTTTTGTACAAATGAAATAGTCCAAATTTGTCGTCATGGTGACGGATTCTTTAAGCCAGCTGACGGTGCGCAGCAACATGTGTGGGAGGGGCAGTTACCGTGACGACAGCAATGCCAGGGTTTCCTTTTTAACGGGTTTGAACCGGTTCTGATCCGGTTCGTTGGATTTAATCCGTTTTGTTTTTTTTCATGGACGGTTTGATTCTGTTTCGGATCAGGAGGTTCTGGTCGTCCGACCAGAACCGCAGCATTCCTCCAGAACTGTCCAAAGCGGCTGGACTCCTCCTGTAGAATCACGTAGCTGGTGCTGAACCGGGTCGGGTTCCGAACAGAACCTGACCCGTTAAACTTCAGGTTCTTCTTCTGACGCCGGTGCTGATTTTTTAATGTTTACTGAGATTCTGCAGATTAAAAATATTCTGAATGGTTCTTCTCTGGTCTGTTTCCGGATGTCTGAGCCCGTGTTGTTCTGAGCCCAGAACCGGGCCGATTTCTGCAAGTATTTATGACCAACACATTTTCATGACATCCTAAAGTCTATCATCCATTTTCCTTCGGCTGGTTGCCAAGGTAACGGCGTTGAAGCGGTTTAGTAAAACCGGAGAAAGTTTTGGTGAAATTGGGCCGATTTTATTAGAACCGTAATATTTCATGACGCGTTTAGGGCTGATGACTCCATTTGGCTGATTATTTTTAAATTAAAATGTAACCAGGGCTCTCGGGCTTCCGTAGTTCCTCCAAAAAGGAAGATTTAATAAAAATGTCTAAATTTGGCCGTTAGTGGGGCTATCTGCAGCTGCAGTGTAGCAGCTGCACTCGTCTCATTAAAGGATTTAAACCAGAGGAACTGAACACTTCTGGTTCTGACCCGGTTCACCCACAGACGCTCCAGCAGGCGGCGTTAGAGAAATCTTTCCTTGTTTTTATTTATCACACATTTAGAAAATGAACCACACTATACAAATGTCCACCGTTCAGTAATGGATCCGGCCTCCTGCCTTCGGCCGGCGCCGGTCCGATCCTCGCTCGGCGGCCCGGCTCGCCGTGCGGTCGCCATGGTAGCATGCAGAACCTTTGGGTGCGGCGGCGCTCCTCAGACTAATTCATGAACGTTTGCACTATGCAGAGAAGGTTTCATTCCTCTTACAGTCTGTTATTTACAACATGAGGGTGAGTCGATGGGACGGCGAGCGAGTACACGGGGTTTCCCAGCCTCCACAGCAGGGGCGTTTCTTCCTTCATCGCAGCACAAACCCTCCTATTCCTGTTTATCGGTGCGGTCACATGGTTGGGCGGCTCCGCCCCTTAGATCCACACGTTATTTACTCAGACATCAAATTAAAAAAAAAAAAAAAAGGTTACAAATAAAAATCAAAGTGAGGGGAGTCGTCGCCGCGGCGATGAGATCAGGCCAAGTAGCTGTAGGTGTCCTTCTCTCCGTCCACTCGCTCCAGGTACTCCTTCTCTATCAGGATGTCGATGCATTTCTGGCCACAAGGGGGAGACAAAGCTCTCCGTCAGGATTAAAACTTACTAATAGTTTTATAATTCAACAAAAACATCAAGATAATTATTCATCATTTTTTTAAGATAACAAAAATGTCTGTCGGAAAATAAAAGTTCTGGTTCTGTTAGAAATCTCCAGTTTTATCCAATTAATTGATTAATCAATGATTAAAAATGTTTAACAGGGTGAAAGTGGAACAGATTCTGGTGGCTGACCAGAACCCTTTCCCCGGTCAGAACTTGGGTCGGGTCAGAGGTACCTTGATGACGGGAACTCTGGGTTTGAACCGGGACGACAGCTGGTTCAGGACTTCAGCCAGGAGCTGCTGGTGCTTCAGAACCTTCCTCATCTTCATGATCCTCACTATGGCAGCCTGCGGACAGGAAGCGCTTTATTGTGACGGGTCCGACCCGCGGCCCGGCAGGAAGCGGAACCGGCGGGTCGGCTGACCTGGATCAGGAGCTTCCGGTCCTCCTCGATGTTCTTGTGGGTCGTCTCCTGCTCCTGCTTCTGCTCCGTCTTCATCGGGACGTTGATGTTCACCCTCAGCTTCTTGCTGCAGAACAGAACCGGCAGAACCCGTCAGAACCGAGCAACTGGGCCGGGAACGGCGCCGACCCAAAGGGAAGCTTCACTCACTTAAAGCTGCAGGAACTTTTATTAAAACCGTCACCAGATTATCAGTTTATGAGGCGGGTTTTAGCGCTGTCAATCATCCACATGTACTCACTGCTAACTGTGCTAATGGAGCAACAGCTCACCGTTACAGGAAAACCATTTATCTGCCACCATCAGTGGTTATGCTAACTAGCTTAGCATTCATAACAGGCTATGCTAGTTGCAGCGTAGCAGAGCACAGGGTGGAGAGGTGATTGACAGCGACAAGCCCCGCCTCCCAGCTCTGATTGGCCGCTTCCAGTGGGAGAAAGAGGAGCTTCATTTTTCACACATTATCCGTCACATTATGAACAAATATGTAAAAAATATATTAGAAAAGTTACAAAGTGCAGCTTAAAGACACATTTGGTCAGTTTACATAGAAACTAAACTTTTAAAATTAAAACTAAACTAAAAACATCTGAACATAAAACGTTTGTTTACATGAATAAATTAAGGCTAAAGCTAAATCAAAGATTTCATTTCTAACAGATTTAAAGAATCAAAGTTTGTCAGTTTAGAGTTAATATTATATTTACTGTATAAATAAATAGTCTGTATGTAATGAAAACAAAAACTCAACTGTGACTGTAGTTAAACTTTAGTTTGTGTCAAATAAACATTTTAAATAATATAATTAATAAATAATAAACCAGTGATGAATAAAAACGGACTTCTTGTATCCCAGGAACAGCTTGATGACCGTGTCCGGTTTGAACTCCACCTCATCCACGTTGGCGTTCTCGTCCTCCAGAACCTGCGGAGCAGAGTTTGGACCTGAGACCAGAAGCCGGTTGTGTTTGGCGCCCTCCTGTGGCGGCTCGACTCACCAGCAGCTTGGACTTTAACAGGATCTGCAGAACCTGAACCAGGATGTCCTGAAAGCACAGAACCGGGTCAGAACCAGAACCAGAGCGTCAGCTGGAGGTTCTGCAGTGCTTACGGTTTTGATCTGCGTGCTGTCGGTCAGCTGCTGCACCGTGTAGCTGTCCTCCGTGTTGTACTGCAGCAGGATGGCCATCTGGAAGGTGGAGGCCTGCAGGGTGTACCTACAACCAGAACCAGAACCGGGTCAGACCGGACCAAACACAGCAAGACTTCAAACTACTTTATTTAAAAGAACAAATATCCATGACAACGGCTGAGACGCCACAGATGCATTTTATGATTTGATATTAAATTGTTAATTTTATTGTTTTTAAGTTTTTATCACTGAAATAAAAAAATCTGTAACTTTTCTACTCTTTAAGAGACTAAAATTTTGAGGGTTAAAAGACCAGAAAGTTAAATATCTGCTAGTAAAAACTAAAATTTTCATAATTAAAAACAATAATTTTATATTCAATATTAAATCTGAACCATTATAAAACATCATCAGGTTTGTGACAGAAATCGTTGTAAATGTAGCAGCTGGTGGATCTGGAATATTTTACAGTAAATTTACAACAAACTGTTTGTTCTTGTAAAAATTAGAGACTCATTAAAATTTCTGAACTATTGAAGGAACAAGAAAAAAAAACATCACAATTCCTAATTTATTAAAATCTTTGTAATTAGCTGAACTGAACGGCTGCAGCCTGGATCAGTGCTAATGCTAATTAAAAGGCCAGTTCCGGTCCCGGTCCAGTCCCAGTAGGGTCCGGTCCCAGTCCAGGTCCAGTCCCAGTCCAGGTCCAGTCCCAGTCCCAGTAGGGTCCGGTCCCAGTCCAGTCCCAGTCCCAGTAGGGTCCGGTCCCAGTCCAGGTCCGGTCCAGGTCCAGTCCCAGTCCCAGTAGGGTCCAGTCCCAGTCCAGTCCCAGTAGGGTCCGGTCCCAGTCCAGGTCCGGTCCCAGTCCAGGTCCGGTCCGGTCCGGTCCGGTCCAGCCTACCTGTTCTTGAAGCAGTTGGTGACCAGCTCTCCTTTGGACAGGTGGTAGAGCCAGGTGAGCTTCCTGCCGCTGTGCCTGCTGGCGTAGAACGCCGTGAAGCGCTGGTAGCTCCGCTCCAGCTGCAGACACACAAACACCACACCGTTACCATGGAGATGAAGGTGCTGGGAGGCGGAGGAGGAGGGACTTCCTGTTTACCTCTGAGGGCAGAGCGAAGGTGCAGGACTGCTGGAACGGCCAGGACCCGGAGCTCAGCACCTGGATGCTGAAGTCCACTGAAACACAGGAGACACAGGAAGCTGAGAGACCCCGTCACCATGGTAACCGTGGTCACCGTGGTGACGGGGACGCGGCAGGCTTACGGTCCAGCGGCTCGGAGTTGCTGAGGTGCTTCTTGAACTGTTCGTTGAGGTCTTTGCTGACGCCGATGTCCTGGAACATCCGCTGCAGCTTGGACGTGTATTCAAAGCCACACGCTTGCTGCGCGCACACGCGCACACACACACACACACACACACACACACACAGAGTGAGCTGGAGGCGGGTCCGGGGTCCGGTCCGGTCCGGTCGGCTCTCACCTTCAGCTTGGAGATCATGCTGGCCTCGGCGTCGTCGCTGGCGCTGTTCTGGTGAACCAGGCGCTTGGCCAGCATCTTGGCGTAAAACTTCTGGAAAACGTCTTTGTCCTCGATGTACTTGAACACAACCATCTGAGGAAGAGGAGGAAGAGGAAGATGAGGAGGAGGAAGAGCAGGAGCCGGGTCAGAACGGGTCAGAACCTCCATCAGTCAAACTCACCACTTGGTTCAGCGTGTCCTCAAGCTCCGCCTCCTCCGGGTTCTTGGAGCTGAAAACAGGAAACATTTTGAGCATCAGGTCAAAAGGTCATCACCTTTGACCTACACTTCAAAATAAAAGATTTTCTGATACCAAATCAGATTTTTTCCCTAAATGTTTCACTTTTTCTCAAAAGGAACAGAAAATATTTTCAAGAAGTGGATTTTATTTCAATCTTTCCTTCAAACATTCACCAGAAAAACATCAACAAATTACAACAAAAAGCTTCAATAGTTCAGATCTGACATGTTTGATTCTTCAAAATAAATGCATTTGATTAATCACTGATCATATGATGATTAAATATTTCCTTTTTTCTAAGACTGATGCCAAAGTAAAACTACACAAGATGCAAACCTTCCTCACTAAATATTAGTTATTTGTTCTTATTTCAACTTTATTTTCAGATTATTACAACAGTACTCCTGTATTATTTTGACTTTATACTCATTTAAAATAAAATCACAGAATGTTCCTAATATTTTGATCTGAATTCAAAGTTTAAATAAACAGAAGCCCAAAAACAAGATGGCCGCCCTGACATCACTATGATGAACCCAATGATTGGTGGAAAGATGCACATCTGTCAAGAATTAAACCTTAAAGAAACTTAATTAATGGATAAATCGATCAATAACACACACACACACACACACACACACACACACACACACACCTCTTCTTGAGCAGGGAGTCGCAGTATCGGGCCAGCAGCTCGGGGGATTTGCTGGAGGACTGGGCCATCCTGGTGACGGCGTTGTTGTTGATGAAGCGACCGCACGCCTGGAGGGAGAGAGAGGTGTTACACACTAAACCTTCCCCCTCTGCTGCAGCTGCCAACAGTTCCACCCATCAAACTAAAGCTTCTACTAAAACCCGATTGGTTCCCCAGAAACCTGAAACTTTCCTGCTTCTCTGGGTGGAACAAAATGGGAAAAACAGGAGAACATTAAAGTGAACAAAACAATAGTAACATTTTATAACACATTTCTTCCTCTGGTCCCAGCATCACAACCATAAGCAGTGCAGTCAAGCAGGGAGTGATGGGGCTTTGACTAGGCCGTACCTTGTCGAGCGCGGCCACGAAGCCGGCGTCATTGTTGAAGGCGGACATGACCAGCGCGTTGTACTTCTTGTGGACGTCCAGCGTGGTTTGGACGTAGACTTTGGGATCCTGAGGGACAGAAACGCGTCAGAGTAACGGAGGAGCTCGGAACCGGAACCAGAACCGGGCCTCCTTACGTTGAGCGCCGCCTCGCCACACTTCTCGATGGCGGCCAGGCCCTGGTTGTGGATGTGGGTCTCCAGCAGCTTCTTCAGCTCGCCCAGCCCGTCCGTGATCCGCGACACCAGGTTGTACATCCGGCCCAGATCTGGACACAGCAGCAGAACCCTTCAGAACCGGGTCGCCGCCCCGCCTCTCTGAGCAGAACCCGGGTTACCTTCGTTCTTGTCGGCGTCCAGCAGGTTCTGGAACTCGGTGTGGAAGATCTCCAGGTGCTTCTCGATCAGAACCTGCTCACACTTGCGGGCCAGCTCGTCCTGCGTGGACTCGTGCAGGTAGACCTGGACGCGGCGCTGCTCCTCCAGCAGCCGGGCCTCGGCCTGCGGGTCAGAACCGGTCAGAACCGGGCCGGCGGGGCGGGGCGGGTTGGCGGCGGCCGCTTACCTTCTTCATGTACTCGGTGACCGGGTTCTGCTGCAGGAACTCGGTGCTCTCGCGCGTGTAGAAGCGCTCCGTGTCGGTCAGGAACTGGCACTCGAAGTATTCCTTGTAGACGGACAGCGTGGGTCCTTTGGCGAAGGCGTCCTCCTCGTTCAGGCCCAGCTCCACTGGATCAGAACCAGAACACACTTAAAGCTGCAGTACGTCATTTTATTAAAAATATGGTTTTACATTCATTTGTTGTGAGGCAAATAATCTGAACAGATGGATAGAAATGGGCGATTCCCGACCAAAACCAACTAATCAGGGACAGGAGGCGGGTCTTACTGCTGCTAGTCATCCTCATGTACACGCTGCTGAAACTACTGGTAGCAGAGAAACAACTCAATGTTACAGGAAAACTGTTTATCTGTCATCATTAGTGGCTATGCTAACTAGCCTTAGCATTCTGCTAGCTGCAGGGTAGCAGAATCGAGGTGCAGAGGGTGATTGACATCACTAAGCCCCGCCTCCAGGCTCTGATTGATTGTTTCTAGTTGGCACAGGCAGAAGGCAGAGCAGCTGCACAATCTGCTCACAGATTTAACTAAATATGTTTAATAAAACAAAATGCAGCTTCAACTCTTCATTTCCAACAAACTTCATGCTTTTGCACATTTTAAATTGCTATATTTGTGTTAACTGCTGTGTTTCCACTGCTCTGTTCTAGAAACTGCAACAAAAATCATTTTTTATCTTCCACATTTATACATTATTTTCTATTTTCTGCTTCACAGATCAGATTTCAGGCGCCTGAATTCAAAAACCTCAGAATCAAAACCTGATCTGGTTTTTCTCACCCATCAAAGTTTAAAAAGATTTCAAACTGAATTAAACTTTTTCTCCTCTAAATGTAAATCCCGCTGCGTTCCTGGAATCATTGTTGCTACATTATGTGTAAATAATCAGCAGTAGACGCCACATTTCTTATCAAACTTCACAAATTAAAGAGTTTTATTGCAGAGGTTGGATTATCCTGAGCCACAAACTTTATTAAATTTAAACCAATGAGACCAGCAGACTGTAAGGGAAGCCTGATTGGTGGAGGAGGAACCTGAAGGCTGATATGAGGCCGTGGTGCGTTCAAGGACCTACCGTAGGACTGGACGACGCCGCTGATGAGCCGGGTGTTGATGGTCTCGCCGTTCCTCTCCCTCTCGATCAGCTTCAGGACGGCGTTCGTCACCTGCAGCGTGACGACCAGCAGAGTAAACACACACACACACACACACACACACTCTGTCTGCTTCAGTTTTCACGCCCAGCAACTGGGAGGGACAGTAAACACACCTGCTTGTTTAGAGGTCGGAATAAACACTCCCTCCAGGTCACCAGAGCCAGCTGCAGGAAACAGGAAGTCGGTCAGATTCTCACATTTCAAACATTTTCAACATGAAATCTTTCAAAATGTGTTTCCTGATTAAATGTCTGAATGTTTCAGATTGTGTATCGGAGCAGAGACGTGAGCGGGAAGCAGCGGCGCGCCAACAGGAAGCGGGCCGACTCACAGAGTAGATCTCGTAGATCCCTTTCCGGCCCTCGTCACACTCCCGCCGGACCCAGTGGCGGTTGAGGTAGGCGCAGATCCCGTTCAGGACCTTGCTGGAGAAGCGGTAGTCCTCCCACTGCTGCGTGTAGAACTTCAGCACGCACTCGTCCATCAGGTCCTCGCCGTCCTGCGGACAGGGTCAGGGTCAGGGGTCGGGGGTCGCCGCGGGGCGGGGGCGTCCGGAAGGGGACTGACCTTCAGCAGGCTGGTCAGGTAGTTCTTCAGGAACTCCTTGAGCCGCTTGTAGAGCTCCAGGCCGACGAACTGCGCCCCGCCCGGAGTGGTGGACTTCTTGGAGGGTTTGGCTGGAGGGACGGAGCCCCGGGCCTGGCTGGACTGGTGGACGCTGGTGCAGTAGTTGTAGACGTGTCTGAACGCGCCGCGTTAAGGAACTGGACTCACCGGAACAAATAAACCATTCAGCTCAGGATTCTGTCTGAAACCAGAGCAGCGAAATTCCTCAAAGTACGACGGCCAGGAAACAATAAAGATAAACCGGAGAGTTGTACGGGAAGCGACTGCCACGTTTTAGGATGTTCTGGAAATGAAGAGCAAAGTTTCAAACCGTCTGAATCGTTTCCTGAACAAACTGCACTGAGGAACGTCGTTCCGAGAAGAAAACATGTTTTATGAAAACTCTTAAAGCCGAACGACTTTCAGGTCCTGAAAACAAAAAGGATTCGGGTTTGGATTACAATAAGGTCACATCTGCTAGTTGTATTGTTCAATGTTTACTCCAAGTTCTTTATGGTCCCACCAAGATAAAGATATTTGGGTTACATGGACAAAGTTGAAAGTCGTTTCCCACAGCAGCTTGGGAACCAGACCGTTCCCCCTGATCTGGACCCTTTCTATAAAACCTACCAGTTGTTCTGCCTGGCAGAGCTTCGGATCCGGACCGGCTTGATTATTGATTATTATTGATCTTAATCATTTTAACGAGTTGCTGTAGAAATAAAAACTTGGAGAAAATGAAAACATTGATTTGTATAATTTGCATCAACTATATTTCTTCACTTTTAGGTGGAAAATATAAAGTTTCTGAATTGATTTGGATAAAAAATAAATTTCTGCCGTTTTTCCTGTTTCAGTTTCGTTTGAGTCATTTTATATTTTTCTTGTGTTCTTGTAGAGAGAAAGTATTTCAGCGTTGAATAGTTTTTAAAATCAGCTTTCAGAAACCCGAGTGTTGATGTTGGACCTGAGCCGGGTGAAGCCGGGTCGGCGCCGCCGGTCAGACGGAGGATACGTGTAGAGCTCCATGTAGCGCGACTTGGCCATGCTCTGCCGCGTGTACACCTGCTGGATGCCCGCCCGCAGGTCGTCCCATATCTGGTCCAGGCCGATCTGTTTCAGTCCGTGGGGGTTCTGGGTCCGGTTGGACGACATGCTGGCTCCCCTGGCCTCGCCTCTCCCGACCCGGTCCTGCTCCCTCCTGGCTCCTCTCCGCGGCTGATTGGGTCCTGACTCGCTGCGCGCTCAGAGCCGGCAGTCCATCTGGCGGCTGCAGCGGAGCTTGGCGACGGGATGCGGTGCCCCTCTGCGGGCCTGGGTGGCGCTGTCCTCCGCCTGGACCGGGCCTTCAGCAGCTGACCTGGGAGGGAAGCAGAGGATTTACTCTGCTGGTTCTGACAGATTAACTCAGATTAGTCCACTTCCTGTCCCTCACTTCCTCACAGCAAGCTGCTCTCACCTGGAGGAGGACCGGACCGGAGCAGGTCCAATCGGACCGGAGCAGGTCCTGATCAGAACCGAACCGGACCAGAGCAGGTCCAATCGGACCGGAGCAGGTCCTGATCAGAACCAAACCGGACCAGAGCAGGTCCAATCGGACCGGAGCAGGTCCTGATCAGAACCGGACCGGAGCAGGTCCTGATCAGAACCGGACCAGAGCAGGTCCTGATCAGAACCGAACCGGACCAGAGCAGGTCCTGATCAGAACCGAACCGGACCATAGCAGGTCCTGATCAGAACCGAACCGGACCAGAGCAGGTCCTGATCAGAACCGAACCGGACCAGAGCAGGTCCTGATCAGAACCGGACCGGACCAGAGCAGGTCCTGATCAGAACCGAACCGGACCATAGCAGGTCCTGATCAGAACCGAACCGGACCAGAGCAGGTCCTAATCAGAACCGAACCAGAGCAGGAGAGGTCCAATCGGACCTGGCCCCGATCCGATCCGGCCATCAGGAGGAAACTGAAGTACTGGTTCTGTTCCAGTTCCTGCTGGAAGCCCAGACAATGAACTGGTGCCGTTGCCAACGTGAGTCAAACCTGAGCTGAGTCAGGACCAAAACACTCATCGTCTACAGCAAGCTGTGAGGGACATCCACAGGAAGTGGATGTGGATTCTTTGTACGGCACAAAGGGAGCACTGGGAGCACTGGAGCACTGGAGGAGGTTTATTATGCAACCAGTCTGATTTATCACTGGAGTCCCTCCTCCATAAATAACAGAAAATAAACTGGATGGAAAATGAGGAAAAGCAGCAAAACAGAGAAAAACAACAGAAACGTTTTAATTTAAAAGGATAAATTTCTCCAGTCCAAGAAACAAAATAAACTCCAGAATGAAACTTTGGTTAAAAACCTTCTTCACATCACTTTAAGACGCAGCAGTCCAGAGAAAACCAGACAGGAAACGACAAACAGGAAGTTGCTCCGGTTGCCTCAGCAACAGAAAAAAATTTAATCCATAAAAATAATTCAACGTTTTAATTATAAAACTACATCTTTAACTGGCCCAATCAGTGGAAAACCAACAGGAAGCAGAAAATGTGTAAAATGTGTTCAGACTGATGTAAACAGAGTCAGCATGGCCGGTTGCCATGGTTACCGGGTCTCTGCGTTTCTGCAGCAGGACGGAAAAAACGACCCAAAGTAACAGGATCACAGCTCACTTTATATTAAAATATAATAAAATGTTTTCAGTATAAAAACTTTTATTTTGTTGGCCAGCAGAAGGAATTTCATAAGGTTTTGGTAAATATGACATCATAACAGTATCAGCATTATTCCCCTTTGATCCACCTTTTATCCTCAGAACAATAAAAACAACATCTGTCAATATCTGCATCATTTTTGCTTCATGAGTCGATGGTTCTGATCCGCTGGCCCGGTTCCTCAGGTGAAACGGAACCGGAGCTCAAAGCAAATCTATCAGTTTGAACTGCAATAAGATCAATAATTTTATTTCTGATGCAATTTTGTTTAAACAGAAATTGTAAGTAATTTTATTTATGGTTTCAGTTATGTTTTCTTTTTATTTCTGTTTTATATGAACTTTATTAGTCTTTCAAATAATCACAATAATTTCCATTTGGATATTTAAATGTCTTCCTAAATGTTAACTAGGACATAAAGTTTATGGTACTTGCTTTATTATGCCATTATCTTGAGAAAGATCTCAAAACAACAACATTATTGTTCATGGTGATAATTTAATTTCTGGTCCAGGTCTACAATACAGCACCAGTTAGATACTGGGACCAGTTTGGTGTTTTTGCTCCAGGCGTCCTGGATTTGACTGGAGTCCAGATACAGTTTAGCAGATCAGCGTCTAGTTGGGGAGAAAATGTTTTATTCCAGATCCAAAGACGAACAGAAGAAAAGTAGAAAACCGTTTGGTTTAACGGCTTCGTGACGTCGGACAACATCCGTCTTTAGCTTCCTGGCTGAAAGGTTCCCCTTCAGATCATTGATTATTGATGCTAATCACTGATCTGAAGGACAGACTCTCTGCCTCCAATCAGCTGCAGGTAAAGCCAGCGGTTCTGAACCGAAGTATCGGACCCGGTTCTGAATGAGTCGTCTGATGCACAGCAGCATGCTGCAGCGCTCTGCGTGCTTCCAGAGTGTAAACGCCTCTGATGAAACCTACAGGTGTTCAGACGCACCAATCAGTTCAGAGAGGAGCTCCAAACACAGCTGAGACGAGCCCAGAATCAGAACCAACACAGTCCGGTTAAATGAGAGCAGGAATGAACCAGTAGGTACGACTCTGTCAAGACAGATAAACTCAAACAAAACAAACGTTTCCCACTCAGGAAGCGTCACATCATTCCAACGATTACTGGAAACTTTCTGCAGCGCAACAAGCCGCCAACCCAACGTTAAATCAATTTAAATATTTACAAACGTTTGTTTCCGTTTTCAGCAGAAATTACAGATGTGAAAATGAGACGGTGTGTCACAGCTGGATCCAAACGGCCAGCCGAGACCCGAACAGAAGACGAGTGAGAGCAGCAGCGATTCCTGCTGAGTTCATCTAAAAACAATCCCAGCCAGACCTGAGAGCCTCCGCCTGCAGGAAGACCAGCAGGGATACGAAGAGGAACGATACCTCCGACCGGAGCCGACCCGACCCGACCCGACCGGAGCCGACCCGACCGGAGCCGACCCGACCCGACCGGAGCCTCCTCACGTCATCAACACTCCTAAAGATCCTCTGATTTATTTTAAAATGCTAAGAAATTCTATTGTTTTCACAATAGATGAAAACCTGATTCTTGTTTTTCTTTGCCAGGAATTAATGACATCTGAAACTGCAGATTATTTTAGTTTCTCTACAATTGAGCCAAAATATGAATAAATATAAAACTTCCAGGTGACAAACCAAACTTATATTAGAGTTTTAAACTATAACTTCAGTTTAAATTAACATGGTTTGTTGTGTTTTGGTGTTAAACTACTAACTTTATATTTCATCCATCATCAGCACCAACTCCTGTACATTTACTGTCTGAGTTCGCTTTGACAGGCGACGGCTTCAAAATCATTTTCTGATCTGTTAAAGTCTGAAGAAATGTGGTAATATGAACTCAATCAATATTATTGATCAGCCGGAAGGTTCGGCTTTGATGACTGGACACAGTCTGTCGTTTCCACAAGTCGACTGATCCATGCAGGGAAAACAGAAACGTTGCATTAATGATCAGATCTAAATGTGAGATTGAGTCATTTTATTACAGCAGGCTATTAAACCCGGAGCTCCAGTGTGAACATGAAGTGGTTTATTTATTTACATGTGAGAAGAACGAAGGGAAGAAACTGGTGTCCCAAACTGGCCAAAGAGCGAATGGATCCATTTCATCTAAAACATTTAAAAACCGTTTCAATTTTTAACATTTTAAAAACAAGTTTATGAAACTCGTCAAAAGGAGCTCGGCTTGCCTGGTTATAAAACTTCTGGTGATTATTGTTAAAGTTTTGATCTGACAAAAAACATTATTGATTTATATCAAGATTATTGGATTTTCTTTTTAAAAATATCCAAATCTATGAATATAATACTAGGAATATCTCTGCAAAAATTGTATTTATTTGTTGCACAAAGAAATTATCCTGCAGAAAGTTTGTTTTCCATTAAATATTAAATCTCAATTGTTGAACTAAACTACACTGTTGATGTTAAAAGTAAAAATGCAACAAAGTAAATGTTGACATTTTATTGCAATTGTATAACTTGTACTATTTTGGGACCTAAAAGTAAAAAGTGTTTTTTCTTTTAACTCCCAAACCACCAAAAAATATAATAATGTCTAAAAATCAAAGTTATTTGTTGACTTTAGTTCAGGCTGTAAAACATAAAAATATTCATTCTGCAAAATACGGCAGAATTTTGCCTTTAAACAAACATGATGCATAAAAAGTCAAAAGATATTAAATACATAAAAACTGTTATATCTATGGACAGTTCTGCAGTTTTGAAAAGATTTAATGAACAGAAAGTGAAATAATAATTTTATTACACTTTTACAAGATGTAATATTTGGGAACCTAAAGATAAAAAAAGTGTTTAGTTAATGTAAAGATGCCTCAAGGGTTAAATAAACAGAATATTGGGAGTCAAATAACTGACATTTATCACTAAAAAGACAACATTTAATACATATAGAAAATATTATGCTAATGTACATTTTTCATAAGAATTAATTTTAAAAAAGATTTTGTTTCAATGTAATTTGATAAAGATTAACTATCCCATGATTTAAATACTGCAGCTGTCTTCATGTTTAACCGCATCATCTTAGCATCATTTAAAAGCTACACATTGCTTTTTTAAATTATTGTTTTAAGATAAAAGTATTAAAAACTTTCAGATTAAAATATATTTTCAGTCACTCGTCGATTTTCTCTCACTTCAACACTTTACAAGTTAAATCAAATAGAAATACAGGAAGAGAAAAACTGGAGCATCAGTTCATGTTCAAAAGCAGTTTGGAGATTTTAGGTTGGATCATAAATAAATAAAGAAAATAAAGAAAAAACAGCTGAGCAGTTTCTGGTGCCAACTGGCCTGCAGGATCATTTGTCTCTCCGTTGATTTTCTGTTGTTTTCCAAGCAGATCAGCAGGGATCAGTGGGCAGAACCAGCCCAGAGGTTCGGGGAATATCTCGCCACATCTCCTGTCTGTCAGGTTTTGGATTTCAAGCTTTTCCAGGATCTCCAGGACCCTGAAAAAGCGCCAGCGGGCCGACGGCTTCCCTTCAGGGTCTGGCTGTGTTAAAGTCGGGCTCCCCAGACACGACGAGCCACAGGAAATAAACTCTGGAGCTACATAGTTTATATTGAACCAATTAAAAGTTGGGATTACGCTTTAGCGGGGGTTCAGCTCGGAGTTTGACCCAGCTACGCAACACTGCTGCTAAGTCTCATTAGCTGCTTCGTATTAGCCTGTTAGCTCGGCAGCCTAGCCGCAGAGTGGACGGGCTTTTAGACACGGAACACCGTGGGCTTCCACATATTAACCACTCAGATAAACAACAGTTTTTTTGATATTTCTTTATAGACAGATATTGTCTCCCCTGAGGTAAAAGCAGCGGCCAGGACAGACAGTACCTGGTGTAAAATGGCAGCCTTAGCGTCGATAATGAGTCAGGAAAACAGTTCGCTAACCGTTTAGCACTAGCCAGTTAGCTTTTAGCTAAACCCGTCAGAAACAGCGACACTAAACTCTCTTCTGGCTTTTAAAACATCTTCTTACCATGTTAGGGTCGTCGCTGTGGCTGTGTAATCGCTGTGGAGAAGGTTTTCTGGCCTACAGAGTCGCTGTTCTCCGCTGTGTTCCTCTGTTCGGACTGAGCCTGTTCTCCGCTGCTGCTCCGCTTCGCACAAAGATCAGCTATGAGCCGCGCTGCGTTCAGGGACCGTGGGAATTACTGGTTACTCGAGGAAAAATTTGAAAGAAAAACATCTAAAATCAGTAGCATACAATATTTACAATCAGTGAAGTTAAACGAACTTGTTTTGAGCTACAAATGCAACGTATCTGTGTCAAATATGCGACATTTGTTGCCATTTTTAGAGAAACAGACATTTTTAAAGGGTTTAATATAAAAAAAGCCTCACACTAAAGACAATGGATACATTTTCTTCTAAAAATTATATAAAAAGGAAATACTACAGATACATTTGGTATCATTATGTTCAAAGAAATTCAATCCAACTTTACTGAAAAACCTGCTAAAACTGGCATTTGCTGCCATGTCCATGTTTTTAAAATGTATCTGGTTCTTTACTATTTCTAGCCAAAGTTAGTCCTGATCTAAATAAACTAAAGAAATAAAATCCTTTTTTGAAATTTTGTCTCAGGAAAACTGATTCAGTTACTAGATTGATCATCCAAACTCAAATTATGTTTGTTCCAAAAGTTTTAATACAGACTAAAAACTATTATATAACACCCAGAAGGTGAAGAGTCTTCAGTATGGAAGAAGATTTGGGCCATTAAAACAATAAAAAATCTGGTTTTAATTTAACTTATGAAAAGTCTAAATTCTGAATTAAATTTAAATTAAATTAAAGTCAAAATATGAAGTAAAAAAGTCTTAATAACAAAAACTACAACAGTTCAGTTCATTCTTTATCACTGACTAAATGAATCTATTCAAAGCACATCACATCAAAACACCTGAAATAAAAAAAGTCACATATTTTATGGTCCTAATTGTCTTCCATCTCCAGCTACTTTTCTTCATTAGATAAATGCTATTGTAAATTAAAACATCAAATGTTTTCTTAATTAAATAAATCTTCTAAGATTCGATGTGAATAAAAACCCCAACAAAATATCAAGATAAGAGAGAAGTCAGGATGAGAAATAATCTTTATTCTCATTTTTAAAGTTGTTTGCATTGCTGTTGGAAAAAGTAAACTTGAAAATTATGTTTTGCATCTTGAAACAGGAAAGAGACGTAAGCAAACAGTTAATGACTGCAGTGATTTCAGAAGAAGCTTTTTGATGGTAAAACATCTACAATATTAAAAATAATTAAAATTTGTATTGGTTCAATTCTTAATTTCAGAATGACTTATTTTTAAAAATACTGAAAATAATTACATAATGTATTGACCTTGAAATTATTTTTCTTTTTTTCTCAACTTAAAACTCCACAAAATTCATCAGTGTGTTATTTGCGTTTCTTTCAGCAATACTTTTGATCACAATTCATCTGAGGCTGCAGATTACAGGTTTATTAGCTGGAGCAAAAAATACGTTTTTAATAAGATCAGTTGTAGATTATTTAAAATCTTTACCAGATGATCAAACAAAATAAACAGGTTACAGTAGATAAATAATAATAATAATAATAAATAGAACAAACTCCTGCGTTTCATCTTTCTGACGTTACAAAGATACCCTGAACGCACCATCCGCTTTACAGCAAGGTTTGCGACTAAAGACTACAAACATGGCCGCGCGTTTGTTCCTGTTAGATATTTGGCGCATGCGCAGATCTGCAGTTTCGTTCTCCTGACGTGACATTTAAATTATGCAAACCGGAGGCAGAAGCACGACTCTGACATTTAGCTCGGTTTGCTTTTCATTTGTTAATTTCCGTCTGATGAAAGCAACTCAAACACTACAAAGAAAAAAATCATTTAAACTACAACAATAAAAAAAAAAACAGTTTCAAACTCCCGCAGTTTAACTGCGACATCAAAGCGCCGCTGGGATTTTAAAGCCCAGAGACCGGAAGTTTAGATTAGGAGGTTTTTAATGTAATTTTTTAAAAAGAACCAAATGTTCTTTTAACTCCAGCGACGCGTGATCATCATCATCATCATCATCCTCTCCACCCAGACCTTCCTCTGATTCAGGCAGGACGCGCCCTCTGGTGGTGGAAAGCAGAACTACAGGAACTCTGACTGCTGATGGTCATTAAAGATGGAAAAACAGGAGAACATTTCCACCAGCAAAAACTCAGAAATTTACAGATTATTCTCAGAAACCTTCTAGAAAAAAACCGTGGAAATTTATGGGCTTGAATAGTTTAAAACTTACTAGAAAAAAAGGAAAATAAAATAAATAAGGACATTGTGAGATTAATCTAAGAAAACTTGAAAATAGAATATGAAAAGTCAAAAGTTTTCTAGAGAAAAAAACCATTTTTAGATAAATCTCAGAAATTTGCTAGAAAAAAAGGGAAATTTCAGAGTTTTAAAATTTTCTAGAACAAAACAACTGAGAAATTTTGAACTGAATCAGAAATTTCTAGAAAAGACAGAAGAACAATTTTCACTTTTGAAGCTCAGAAATTGTCTTGTTTTTTCTAAAATATTATGTAGATTTATTTATTTATTTTCCCCTTTTTATTTTTATTTTTCTACGGTGGCCCTAATGTGGACCAGCAGTGGAGACAAAAGACTGTTGCACATTTTCCACTTGGAGTAAAAACAAGAATTATTCTTTGGATAAATTCAAATAAATAACTTTAAGAATTCTGCAAAGTTATGTTTATTTTAAAATTTGTTCTGCTTTATGTCCCGTCCGTCCGTCCGTTTCTTTAGTAATTTTTTAAATGGTTCAACAAGCTGCTGGTCTGTTTCCTCTTTTTAAACTTTATTTTCTCCATAACATGAGTTTATATACAAACACAAAATACACATTTATACAAAATATGATCTATGCAGAGTGATAAACACACCAGCTGTTGTAGGTTTTCCTGATTAAATGCAGAATTTAAAATGGTTTCCATCCAACCATCAGGAAACAACCTGAACAGCGGCCAAGTATGGCGGTGGCAGCATCATGCTGAGGGATGTTCCACCATCAGCTGCACTGTTGAAAGTTGTTTGTTGTGTAATAATTAAACTAAAAAATGTTCAGGTGAATCATTTAAAGATTAAAACGAATATTCCAGCTGATGGATGGAAACCTTTGCCTTGTGTTCAGCAGGAGTTGAGCTGCCAGCTGCGGCCAGTAGGAGGCGCTGAGCGCGGTCACCTGGTCAGGACAGGCGTTTCCTCCATCAGCTGCTTCCTCACCTGGAACACAAGCAGGACAGGAAGTGAAGATTTGCACTTCCTGGATGGATTCAGCAGCTTCAACGTCAGAGTCAGACACACCAACTGATGTAAGCATTAAAATTAATTTCTCATTTCAGGAACATGGGAAGTATTTAAGAAGTTTTGACAGAGATATAAATATTTATTTCAGAAGGTTAGAAACAGGAATCAGATAAAATAATAAATTAGTGACCAAAAGGAAATGATTTGGCATTAAAACTGGATTCTAAATGAAAAGTTTAACTTTTTTTCATCTCATTTTTATGCATTTTAACATATTATAATATACAAACAGTGAACTGCAGGAGTTTGAGGTTAAACCAGATAAAGGAGACATTTTGTGAATCAGACGTGACGCTCCAGGTGTCACACCTGCTTCTGTTTCCTCTTGGCTTGCATCATTTCCTGTTGCTGCTTCAGCCTCACTTCCTCCAGACTCATGCAGCCGCCTGCGAACGCAGCACAAAGCGCAGTCAGACAGGCGGCCCTGAACGCACCGCCCGCGAGGCGTTCGGGTGTCTCACCGACGCTGCTGGGGTTGATGGAGACGTAGGCCATGGCTCTGCTCAGGCGCAGCTCCTCCAGAGCGGCGAGTTCCGCCTCCGCCTCTGCTCGGCCAATCAGAAGGCAGAGATTACTCAGACTGTCAGGATACTCAGAGGCTCAAACTGCAACAGAAACTCACTTTTCTGGATTTCTCTCCGTTTCTTTGGGTTTGGAGGGATGACGGTGAACGCCTTGTGACTGAAACACAAAGAAACAAGAAGCTGAAAACATTTTTTGAAGAAAAAATAATTAGAATTTGTTCAACTAAATGAAAAATAGGCATTTTATAATACAAGCCACAGGGTGAAAATAGCAATATGAATTATTTTCCTCTATTTTTAAGGACGTCTCATATTATTTTAACTTTGTTCTCTTAATATTACAACTTTATTTTCATATTACTTAAACTTTTTTCTTGCTGATAGAAACAGAGTTAGTGACGATCTGGTCATCATCCTCAATTCATCTGCAGCTGAAAACAAACATTTATAGCAAATCCTTCATAGATGCATCAAACATACATATCATCTGATCCAGGATGCTTTATTCTTTCTGCTTTGTTCATTCAGACTTTTCTGGAGTTTGTTGTGCAGAAGCGGCCATGTTTATCCAGACTGCAGCAGTTTGTCTGGAGGGATTAACCTGCAGCAGATGGAGGCGAAGCCTCTGGCAGCGGCGGAGATTTCAGGATCTCACAGCGGGAAGCACGAAACGTCTCCCAACACAAACCAGGCAGCCAAGATGCTGCAGCAATTCAGTCAACAAACCGAAGGACAAACTGGATTTTTTTATTCTGGATTTCAGCTCTAAAGTCAAAAAATGAGCATAAGAAACATTTTCCAGAGAGCAGAAAAACATCTGGAAAGTAAAAAAGTTTCTGTTTGGTTTTTTTATGGCCTGAATGAAGAATTTGAACAATAAGATCATAAAATAAACGATTCATTTAAAACCAAAAACATGTTTAGAGGAAATAAAAGGCAATAAGTTGAAATCTATTAAATATGGATTTAATTTGTTCATTTCTTCATTTTCATATAAAAAATAAAAATAAAATGACTTTAACTGAAGACGTTACTTTAGGAAGGTGATGATATTATAACTAGATCATATTTTCTCTGTGTTTTATAAGAAACTTTTGTTTTCATCCAGAGTTCAGAGCAGGAACGGCGTCCTGGTTAAGCCCCGCCTCTTCCTGCCCTCCAACCAATCAAAATGCAACAATATTCTGTTTTTGTTTTGTAGCATAAAGCAGTGATCAACAACAACTGAACAGAAACTCACTGAAATAAACAAACTTTTTATTTTCTAGGTCTTACGCCCCTCCCCTTACTGATGCCGCCCTGGGTAACCGCCCTTACAGAGCCCATAAAACACTGACTGCTGTGCTCACCTCTGGACCGCGGGCCGCCCGTCCGGCCTCCCGTCCGGCCTCCCGTCGGGCCCCGGGCCCCGCTGCTCCCTCAGGCCCGGACACCGGGCCCCTTCCCGGGGGTCCGGCTGCCTCACGGAGCTGCTGGCCCTGCGGCGCTCCGGCTCGGCTCTGGGTTTGGCTGCTGCTGGTTTGGGGGCGGCGGATGAGGACCTGGCCCTGGGTCTGGGCCCCTGGGCCCCCGCCGGGCCCCTCTGGGCCCCCGCCGGGCCCCTCTGGCCCCTCGCCGCTCCGCCTCTCCTCGGCGCCGCCGCCGGTTTGGGCTTCACTATCAGTGTTGAAGGCATTTTTAACCGGAAACTTTCAGTTTGAGTCCAAATCCTGACCTGCTGCGGAGATTCTTCATCCTCCTCATCTTCCTCACCACGTGACCCTTAAATGAACAAACAAAAACAAACAAATAAATCTTTCAACTTTTCCCTCTCTTGATCCGGTTGCTATGAAGCTGGCTCCCTGGCAACAACATCAAACCCCACCAGCTGTACCGGAAATGGTATTATTTAGAGTTTCATAATAAAAGCATCCATGTTCTGCCAAACCTGCAAATCTTTGAGGAGAAATGAAAAAAAGCAGGAAAATATGACAAAATATCAAAGTTTGATAAAACAAACATCAAAACAATATTTAATTCAATTAATTTAAAAACTCCTCTATTTGTGCCAAAAGAAAATTAAACTTTGATGTAATTCATATGGACAGGGAGGATCTGCAGTAGCAGTCAGTATCACAAAGAATCTGAAGAGGCCTCTGACTGAAGGCTGTTGCTAAGTGACCATCAGCTCCATATCCAGGAAACAACAGTCAATGTTCCTCTGCTGATCCGCCTCCTTTGCTTTGCCGCTCGTCTTTAAATCTGGATGTAGTTAGAAAGATGTTGGAGTTCAGGACGCTGTGACCTTCCTCCTCTTTGGCATCAATTTATTCTGTTTATCTGTTTGTTTGTTTGTTCTTGTGTTATTTTTATGTTCTTCTTTGCTTCTCAGTTTTTCTACAATCTACAGTTTAATTTCACTTCCTGTCCATCAGAACAACGAGCTGCTCTTCTTATTGAAGGTCTTTATTTTATTTTATTTTTTAAAGCATTTTATTTTGAAGAGCCTGTGACCTTGTTTCCGGTGAACCGGACTGGCTGCGCGGCCGCAGATCAGATGACGCAGAGTCTCTGCAGGTGGTTGTTGGCTCACCTGTCGGAGGATCATCGGATTACTGTCACGCGACCCCGCTCGGGTCACAACAGCGCATGCGCAGTCAAACCGCAGCCAGAAACCGTTTGTTCCTCCAGGCGGCCATGTTTTCCTCTCTGAGCTTCTTTCATTTCGAGTCAGGAGTCAAACTGAAGATTTATTTAATTACAGATATTATTTTATATTGATAATAAAAGTTGATCAGGTGCCATTAAACATAAAAACTGAATGATGACTAAATCAGTTACACTGTAAAAACTGAAGTTTTATCTCTTGAACTCAAAGGATCATAATCGAACAGGTTTTCAAATGTTTAGTTTTAAAAACATTATGTTTGTTTAAGTTATATTAAAATAAACAGGATGTCGAGTCTGATTTAACTCAAACCAGCATTGAGTTAATTCATATCCTAAAGTTAATTTCATTCGTTTAAGACTTTTGAACTTTTTCTAACTTAAAAATCATAAAATGAATCGCAGCATAAATAAAGACTGAAAAGGGAATAGAAGTCTGAGTCATAATAAAATATTTAAAATGTTTTTTTGTCACTTCATGGAGAAAAAGATTGGATTATACATTCTGTAGATTTTGGTTTTATGTTTAAAATAATCCTGATTTCAATCATCTGAGTTGTTTTATATGGAAATACGAAAGGAGAAGACGGGCTACGACTTTTACTTGACATCAGTAAAACAAATAAACTATTATTATTCAAATTGACTGATTGTTATCCTGAAATAAGTTTAGTTTCTGTTTCATCGTGACTTAAAGTCCAGACTCAGCAGCTGAAATCTGTCTGTTTATTATTCAAATAAAAGCAGAACCATCTGCTGCACATTAACAGAAACAACTGAACCCTTTATGTAAAGTTTCTCTATCAAGATAAAGAAACAGCTTCCAGAAAGAGAAGGTGCATCAAGGGAAACAGGAAGCACCTGTTAGACTATCAATTTAATTCATAATAAAACTTTCATCTGAAAATGTTCTGTAAACTAAAACTGGACAGAAAAGCAGCAAAACTCCAGAGAAAAGTTCAGAACTTTAGAAACTTTCAAAATTACCTCGTTAAAAACAAACAGGGGCCATTTTATCCCATCAAAAATAATTAAAAAGTAAATCATTTTACTGTAAATCTTTCATTTTGTTGTTTAATCAGGCAGTATTTTCATGAAAACAAACCAGAAACTAAACATTTATTATAAATGTTGAAAATGGTCTCAGATATTTTTGTCAATAAAACGAAGATGTTAAGTTTTCAAAATAGTTTTTGGTTTGAATGTTTTATAAAATGTTTTTGGTCGAATCTCAGCAACAGAAACAAGAAGTTTCTTCTAAACTAAAAAAAATAAAAAGTGACTCATAAAAGAGAAGATATTTGTGTTTTACTGAACATTTCTGAAGATCTCATCCAAAATAAGAAATGTTTATTTATCAGCTCCACTTGCAGATGCTGCAGTCAGGGCCACAAATGGCTTCATCCCTCTCAGCTCCTTCAGACTAGCCAGGAGCAATTAGCAAACGCCTGGTGGAGTTGCAGCTCAGTGAAATGCTGCTAAAAACATTTATTATGATTTAAATCACTTTGAAATGCTGCTGAAATGTGCTATACAAATTAAATTTGATTGATTAATTGATTGATTAAAGGGTTACTAGAGGAGCCATGTTGGGAAGGAGGCGGAGCTTCAGAAAGATCAGAAGTTTTTTAAAGAGACAGAGACCCAATGTCAATGAATTAAATGAAAAAATCTGATTTCTTTTTAGTTGTTTGCAGCATTTTAAACTCATTTTACTGATTTTATAGTTGTATAAATGCTGAAAACAGCGTACTGGCCCTTTAACTGTTTATCACTCATTCATTAACAGGTTATTCCCGCTCTGATTCCGTGGTTCGGGTTCTGGCTGTGCTGTGAGTGACTCGGGTCCAGCTGTAGTTCGGCTGTAGTTCGGCGGTCCTCCTGCAGGTCCAGCAGCACCAGCAGCGTGTTCCGGTCCTCCTGGGCTCTGTGTGGTGCTGTCTCTCCGCTCTCCCTCAGCACTCCGCCTCCATCGCCTCCACACAGCGGACTGATCAGGCCCTCACAGCCGCTACTCGGTGGCCCCCAGCCGGGCTCGTTTCCAGCCGCAGACCCCGGCAGGTGAGACCGCTGCTGGGCCCCCGGAGACCCGCGGGGCCCCCGGAACCCCCCATCTGGAGGCCAGAGTCACGGACCGCTCCGCGGGGACCGAACGGGGCTGTGATGAAACCATAAACAGAGTGCGCCACGCACGCTCACACGCACACAGACAGCACCACCGGGCCCGGACCGCGCTTGAACTTGGCCCCCCCTGTGTGGGTGCAGGGGCCGCGGAAGCATCGGCCCTCCGCGGCGCTTCGGGGTCGGTATTGTGTGCGGAAGGCTGACGCGCTGCTCGCGGCGGCCGCTGCGCTGTCAGACGAGGAAGTGAGGCTTCAACACGCCCATCGAGCCGTTCATCAGATAACAGCCGCGGGATCGATCAACATGCGCTCCGCTTCTGATGGAGAGCTGCGGGGATAAGCTGCGCCACCACGCCGTTTTCCGCAGGTAGGTGAGCGGGGCGCGTTACGCAGAGGTCCGGACGGCTCCGGGTCAGACCCAGCGCCGTGCAGGCCCGGCTCCATCTTCTGTTCGCTCCGTTTCTGATCGTCACATGCAGCTCTGGCCTAACTGTCACCAGCCTGCGGGGCCAGATGTCAGCATCTGGAGCGGCACCTGTCCGGACCGACCGGACCGACCGGAGCCCGGGCTGCGCTTATTGCTCACATTTGGACCCGAACCCGAGTTTTCACCCATGTGGACCTTTAGCTGGTCTCCAGCGCGCGGAGCGACCAGGTTTCACCTGTTCACCAAATCCTCACAAAATCACAAATTATAGGCAGGAATAATCAATATATGTCCAATTTATGGGAATATTGTTAATAATTTAGTTCTTCTGTTAGGAATAAATCCAAACTGCATAGAAAAACAGAGTAGAATATAGTAGAAATAGACACACTAGAAGCATGAAAATAAAGCTCCAAGATTATTGGAAATATATAAAAAACAACAAAAATAATAAAAGGTGATATAAAACAATGTGCAGTTATTAGAAATAGATCATAACTCAATAGATGAGCAGCTGGTTTGTTTGATCTGTTTGAAATAAATGTGCATAATGTTTGATGTTTGATGACATCAAACTGTAAACACATAAATATAACAATAATTCACACGTTTAAAGCAAAATGTTGGAATAATTGTTTGAATGAAGGTGAATGTTCACATGAGTCCAAATCCGATCTGAGTTATTTCCAATCACATCTGATTGTTTTCGGGTCGCATTTTATCAAACCTTGACGTCACCGACGCGTCATAATTATGCACTAAATGACGTCAGACAAGAAAATCTGTTGGTAGAAATAATTTATGAATTACATTTATGAACTTCTAGAGGACGTTTGTCTGTAAACACAGCAGCAACCTGACTGCACGAGCCGACCCGCAAACGGCCAGCGGTTGCCATGGTTACCCACAGTTATTGACATTAGTTAGCATTTTAGCAGCATGTACAAGAGTTGATGGTCGCAGCGTAAAGAGGATATCAGTGACCTGAAGGCCGGTGAGTTGGACAAACATTATTTATGAGACGTGGAGAAAAACATCCACAAGGAGCTTTAATAGTTTTAAAAGAGAAGAACAGGATCCATATTTAGTGCTGATCAAACAACCTTTTCCTCCTGTTGGTCACCATTAGCGGGAAAACGAAGCTGCAGCAATAAACTGTTACTGAAATAAAATAAAACCTCTGACATGTTCAGAATCTGAGCCAGTTGAAGTTTATTTCATGTGTCTGAATGTAAACAGGTCAGCAGTTAGAATCACACTGTCTGTTTTCTGCAGGCAACAATTTAAAATTCAAATTAGTTTTCCAACTGCCCTCCATTGTCAGAACTCTGTTTATGTATTAATAACATGTATTTTTGTTGTTTCTGTCTCGTTTATGATGAGTGTGCTGCTGGTGACGTGATATTGATCTCAATGGGTTTTTATTTGGTTAATTAAACCTTAATAAGGTTTTTCTTACTAAGTTAAGTTGTTCTTAAATAACTCAGATCGGATTTGGACTCATGTGAACATTCACCTTCATTCAAACAATTATTCCAACATTTTGCTTTAAACATGTGAATTATTGTTATATTTATGTGTTTACAGTTTTACTGTAGGTTACGTTACTGCAGATCATCCTCCACTAAGGCCCATAAATGTAGTTGTGTTTTGTTTCCTTCTTCTTGTTTTGATCTTTTGATTGTTGAACATTAAAATCGATCCAAAGATGGCGGCGTCAACGTTCCTGTTCTGGGTCGCAAAGCAGAAACTGACTGGGATCAATAACAAAAACATGGATTTCTGAGAGAAAAAGAATTGTGTGAAAAGATAGATAGATAGATAGATAGATAGATAGATAGATAGATAGATAGATAGATAGATAGATAGATAGATAGATAGATAGATAGATAGATAGATAGATAGATAGATAGATAGATAGATAGATAGATAGATAGATAGATAGATAGATAGATAGATAGATAGATAGATAGATAGATAGAAACCTGCTGAATCAACGTGTTGCATCTTGTTGCAGCAACACATTGAACCCAGTGACAGCAGCCAGGTTGGAGAACAGGAAGTGGTAAAAGCTTCACTGATAGTCACACAGGTGTCAGAGGTGTTACAACTGTTTCAGAAACTTCTCCCTTGCAGAGAACCGTGTTCATCGTCGCCTTTTTTTAGCTCTAATCAGTTGGAAATCGTCATGAAAAGCCATGTTTGATTCAAAGTTCAGGAACAGATTAACACCATTAATGATCTGGTGGTTTTAGCTCGTTAGTGCGACTTTAATGAGTTGTTGAACAGCTCTGCCAAGACCACATGTCAAAACAGCAGCAATAAAACAAAAGGAGCAGAGCTGAACTGCACCGGTCGGTGTTTCCTGTCGGGTCTGGTCCGGCTCTCAGAAGTTCACCATCACTGCTTTCATCTTGGGGCCGCTGCACCTTAGCGCTAACCGCTAACTGTGACATACCTGCAGCATCACAACTCCTGGGTCATAGAGACGAGTCCAGCTCGTCTGAGCTAAAACTCTAACACAGCTGAAAATGGAAATGCATGAAACTCTTCAAAGGTTCTAGATGTTAAAATGCAAATTGTCTCTAAAAGACCTGCTGGGTCCAGGAACTGAGAGGAGACTGGAGATACTGGAGAGTTCGGCTGTTAATGGTTTGGAGACCAAAGTCAGACAAATGAGGTCATCTGGGTTTAAATGGATCCAAACTTTCAGAACCAGGAGAAAAAAACCAAACAGGAATCAAACCAAACTCTCCACTTTTCCTCCTCCTGGTAAAAGTTTTATATCTGTGGAAACGTTGATGATGCATCACTTCACATCCTGAAATCCTGATCTGCATCAGAGACGACGAACAGATTTAAACGAGTAATCAATCCATGATTCAGATAATCGTTAACTAATCCAGTAATCAATTCATCATTAACTGGAGAATACAGACTCTAAGAAAGGCAAGAACAAAATATTCAGAGCAGCATTGAAGCCAAACTGCACAAAAAATATAAACATTTTGCAAATAATCCCAGCATCAGCCCTGCGCTGCAGGACGGTCTGAACTTTTCACATGTTTCAAACTCTTCTTTCTAAGAGAAATTAAAAATTAAATTAAAGGATTTTGACTTTAATTTCAGCCTCTTTTATTAACCAGACACAGAAATATGAAAGTAATCAGTGAATTATTTGTTAATAAACAGAAATGAACTGAAAATTTATATTAAAGATTTTGATCTGGCTACAAGACATAAGATAAATAATAAATAAAAACATTCACCAATCTCTTAAGGTGGTCTATAATTTAAGGTGGTTTTTTTCTGAATGAGGGAAGCCAGTTTTTCCTTTATCCAGACAGCGATGGGTTAATGTGAACAGCGAGGTACAGGAGTGATTCCTGGGCGGCTTGGTGACACCCGACACCATCAGTATAAACTTTAGTTCTGGGTCGTGGTTAACCCCACGCGCAGTGGCAGTCACAGCAAGTCAGGAGGTTTTATTTGGGTCCATTTAGATCACGTTCTGACTACGATTTATGACAAAAATAAATGAAATCAGATGATAACCAACAGGAAATCAAATATATGGTAAAAAATAACCAACCTGAGGAAGGAAGGAGCTGCAGTAACACATCACTGACGGCGGCTCTGGAGCATAAAGGCGTTAGAATATCAGCAACTGCTGCTGAGTTATAAAGAGTCAATATTTACATCAACTCTAATGTTTTAACATTTTCAGCACAATTATTTGCAAGATGAACAGATAGAATAAAACTGAAACAATCTGATTGTTCCAACCATTTTTTAATTAAAAACATCTTTGCATCTTTTACGTTTATTTATTTAATAATTTAGCAGCAAAAGGGTTTTTGAATTAGAAAAGTTTATTTTTATCAATGTATAGTTTTCAGTTCAAATGTGATTAACTTAATACAGAAGTTGATTAAACATTAATTTTAAAACAGTTCACTGGATGCTGGGTGTGTTTACTTTGTTTAGACCTTTTAGTTCGGACAAAAACAACTTATTGGTTGGTTGTTTTATTCCCTGATTCTCAGGTGTGAAAAGACAAACGAATAGCGGCGTCCACAATCCCACTGGTGCGCTAATAGCAGAGCTAACATTTTCTTTAGCGCTTTAGCATTTGCCGTCTTTAAAAACCGTTAATGTTTCTGGAGTCTTTATAGAGTCTTATATAAGTGAAGATAAGAAGTTATGTTTAGTTGAATTTGTCTGGAGGGTGAATCTGCATGACGTTTATGATTAGCATTTCATGGTTAGCACAGCTAGCATGCTAGCTAGCAGTTCCAGTTTGGCTAAAACGTGTTTCTGTTTGTCTCAGTTTGTTTCAGCGTTGAATGATGGACAAGGAGCTGGTTCAGCAGAGCCAATCAGAACAGGCCACCAATGGCCCCGCCCCCTCCACCCCCACCACCCCGACCCCCCCTCGGCTCATCCCCAACCCCATGCTCCTGGACTCCCCCGCCCCCACCCTGACCCCCACCACCGCCTCCCCTCCTCCCCCACTGACCCCCGCCCCCTCCGTCTCCTCGGCACACGGGGCGAAGGCGGGGGCGGCGGCGGGGGGCGGAGGCTCGTCCCCTCACATCCTCATCCCGGCTCCGCCTAAGCTCACCTCCACGGCGGCCCCCGCCCTGCGCACCTACTCCCGCCCCATCCTGCCCTCTCCGGCCTCCAAGGCGTCTCCTTCCTCCTCTTCTGTTGTCACGGCGACCGCAGCTTCACCCGCGGCCTCGTCTTCGTCGGCTGCGACGCAAGGCAGCGTCACGACCTCCACCAAGACGTCCAGCGGCCTGACCAACGGGAACGCCCGGGGGGGGCCCACCTCCCCGCCCATCACGCCGTTTCACACCCCGGCCAGCCCACCTGGCCGCCAGGTGAGGAGGAGGAGGAGACACGATGAAGGACTGTTGGAGTTAAAGTTTAAACAAATATTCAGTTTTTCTGCTTCTGTCAGGTTTTGGTTTCCTGCAAGTTTCTGAAACAAACCTGAGAAAAGCAGCAGCTAATAAAGTTACCAATAAATCTATCAATTATTATTTATTATTAATCCAGTAAAAATAGGCTCATTCATCAGATTTTTCATTTAAGGACTAATGGAGCTTTTAGACAATATTAAAATACATTAAAATATGCAAATAAACAAATAATTCAATTCCTTGTTTAAAAAAAATATTATTCTAACAAATAACTGATTAATCAGATAAAAAGTGGCGTATCCTGCAGATTTGGCATTTAACCACTAAAACCTTTTATACAATATTAGCAATACAATAAAATATGCAAATAAATAATTAAAATTACTTTTAAATAACATTTACTATTCAATTATTCTGCCGATTAATTAATTAATTTGATTTTTTTTTTAAATGCACAAATTCTGGTGATTTTTATTTTAACCACTTCAACATTTTTATACATTATAAATACATTTAAAAAATCCAAATAAAATGATAATTCCTTTTTGAATAACACAATAAACATTTATTCATTTATATGCCAACTTTGGTATTTCTATACTGAAGTTGGCATATATTTATGTTACAATCAAACATTAGTAATAAGGAACAGCAGAGGCTCATCAGGTCATTCATATAATTACATTATTAACAAACAGCTTCAGGTTGGAGTCAGAAACTTCTGGTTTTTAGAAAGTCTCTTAGAAAACAGATTTTCTGGATCAAATCCACATGTTGCTAATTGATTTATTTATGATATGATCCATATTTAAAGTTCACAGCGACCCGTCCAGCTCTATGAGAACCACTGAATTAAATCGGTTAAAATCTTCAGTTTGCTGTTTTCTCTTTGTTTCTGTGAGGATTGTCTTTAGTTCTTTTAAAGTTTTGCAGTGAAGCAAAGCGTTTGGGTCAAAGTGAGCAGCAGCTGGCGGTCAGTGGGTCAGCTTCGGGTTCGTCCAGGAAACTCCATGATTCACAGCAGAACTGATGATTCAGCTGTTTTTAATGAGCATCAACCCACCAAATGTCTCAATTCTCATTAAAATGCAGCAGAATCTCATGTTTTTTCTGACATTTTCTCCTTTACTCTCGTTCTCTCTCGTTGTTCCAGGCGCAACAGACTCACTCTGTGGGCGCACCTGGTCTGGCACGAGCCAATCAGAGCGCCTCACCTGTCAGGCAGAGGGTGTCCCAGCAGACTTTGCTCCTGGGGAAAGGCCTCAAAGGGTCGGGGCAGGACCAGGTGCTGCTGAGAGCTCAGATGGTAAACACACACACACACACACACACACACACACACACACACCCACACACACACACACACACACACACACCCACACACACACACACACACACACACACACCCACGCACACACCCACACACACACACACACACACACACCCCCCACACACACACACCCACACACACACACACACACACCCCACACACACCCACACACACACACACAACACCCACACACACACACACACACACCCCCACACACACACACACCCACACACACACACACACATATTTTAAGATCAGATTAAGATCGTCATCCTTTTTAAAACAAAAGTGTTTCAAGTAAATCATAATTTTTGGCACAAACATAATTATTTTCAGTGCATTTAATGCAGTGAGGCAGTGGGAACCCCAAGGGGGGGCCAGAGGGGCCATGGCCCCTTCTTGAAAACCCAATAAATAAATATGAACAAAATACATAAATAAATACAATTATTTATTTTTGCTTTTCCTATAAGCTGTGGCCTGGTCTGACCACACATCTTCCACAGTGAAGTCTTTCCTTTTGTTAAATTATTCAGAAGATGCAAGTAAAGTTTGTTGATGTCTGTGAGATTTTAAGATTGGGGATAATCTGCAGCCAGTTTAGGTCCATAGCAGCTAAAAGCAGGAGAACATTTCAGCCAAAAATGTTCTTGAAAAAACATGTCAATTTCTGAGTTTGAAAAATGTAAAATTTGCTGGAAATACTGAGAAATTAAGAGATTAACTTATAAAAGTTCTAGATTAATCTCAAGGTTTTTGCAGAGGTTTACTCTTTATTTCTAACAACCTGCAGTGGATCAAACAGAGGAAATGGTTTGATTTTCCACTTTATTTGATTTTCAGCTTCCTGCTCGCCTCCCTTTATTTCCTCCTCTTTTCTTCTTTCTCCTCTGATTTCCTCGCAGCTCATTCTTACGTCCGCTATGCGACCTGCACAGCCGCCCTCTTCCTCCTCCTCTTCCTCCTCCGTCCCCTCCTCTAACCCCGCCTCCGCCCAGGTGAGCCTGCTGGATCTTTATGCTTTCCTTTGACTGGCAGCAGCTTCAAGTGTAAGGTTGCCCGGTAACCGTTGCTAAGCAGCGGTTGGTCCCTAACCATCGTTTCTCTCCCGGTCCCCTGCAGCTCCAGAGCCTCACCTTGAGGCCTCCGCCCCCCGGGACTCTCACCATCCCCCCCTCCCTGCGGCTGAAGCCCCCCTCCTCGGCGCCGCCGCCCCTCTCCCGTCCCAGCGCCCCCGTCTTCCCTCCGCTCAGGCCGCGACCGCAGCCCAGCGCCACGGCAACCGAGAGCCCGACCGCGCCCGGCCGCCATCTTTCCGTTCCGCCTCCAAGTAGGGCTTCATCTTTCTCATAAAATGATTTTGTTTCTGTTTCGTCCACCTGAATGAACTTCTCCTTGGTGTTTTTAAAGCAATGTGGGCGAATAAAACATCACATTTCTGTCATTCCTGTTGATCTGATGGATTATATTTACTCCTTACTAACATTTTTACAGTAAATCTGTTGGAACAAGAAATAACAAGAAACTTTTCCAAATCTTTAATATTTTTGACAGAAAAATATTAGTTCAAGCAATTTTTCTTACTTTATCTTTTAATTTAAACTGCAGACAACTTTTATGAAGACATTTTTTAAAAATATTGTTATTAATAATAAAGTCAAATTAAAAAAAGACCTTAATAACACCTTAATAATAACTTAATAAGACCTTAATAAGACTTTAATAAGACCTTACTAAGACCTTAATAAGACTTTAATAACACCTTAATAAGACCTTAATAAGACTTTAATAAGACTTTAATAAGACTTTAATAACACCTTAATAAGACCTTAATAAGACTTTAATAAGACCTTAATTATTAAATTAATTAAGGTGTTATTAAAGTCTTTTTTAATAAAGACTTTTATTTAAAAAGTCTTTATAAGACCTTAATAAGACTTTAATAACACCTTAATAACACCTTAATAATACCTTAATAAGACCTTAATAAGACTTTAATAACACCTTAATAAGACCTTAATAAGACTTTAATAACACCTTAATAACACCTTAATAATACCTTAATAAGAATTTAATAAGACCTTACAAGACCTTAATAAGACCTTAATAAGACTTTAATAACACCTTAATAAGACCTTAATAAGACTTTAATAAGACTTTAATAACACCTTAATAATACCTTAATAAGACCTTAATAAGACTTTAATAACACCTTAATAAGACCTTAATAAGACCTTACTAAGACCTTAATAAGACTTTAATAACACCTTAATAACACCTTAATAAGACCTTACTAAGACCTTAATAAGACTTTAATAACACCTTAATAAGACTTTAATAAGAACTTAATTATAACTTAATAAGGTATTAAAGTCTTTTAATAAAGCTTATTATTAAAAAGTCTTTATAAGACCTTTAATAAGACTTTAATACACCTTAAAATCTTTATAAGACCTTAATAAGACTTTAATAACACCTTAATAAGACCTTAAAAGACCTTAATAAGACTTAATAAGACTTTAATAACACCTTAATAAGACCTTACTAAGACCTTAATAAGACTTTAATAACACCTTAATAACACCTTAATAAGACTTTAATAACACCTTAATAAGACTTTAATAAGACTTTAATAACACCTTAATAAGACTTTAATAAGAACTTAATTATTAAATTAATTAAGGTGTTATTAAAGTCTTTTTTAATAAAGACTTTTATTTAAAAAGTCTTTATAAGACCTTAATAAGACTTTAATAACACCTTAATAATACCTTAATAAGACCTTAATAAGACTTTAATAACACCTTAATAAGACCTTAATAAGACTTTAATAAGACTTTAATAACACCTTAATAACATCTTAATAATACCTTAATAAGACCTTAATAAGACCTTAATAAGACTTTAATAACACCTTAATAAGACCTTAATAAGACCTTAATAAGACTTTAATAAGACCTTAATAGGACCTTAATAAGACTTTAATAAGACCTTACTAAGACCTTAATAAGACTTTAATAACACCTTAATAAGACCTTAATAAGACCTTACTAAGACCTTAATAAGACTTTAATAACACCTTAATAAGACCTTAATAAGACCTTAGTAAGACCCACTGAGACCCGCTGAGCCCTTACCAACGATAGATGACCTGTACTTGCCAATACGTCACCAGGACTTCACAAAACCTCATCAAGACTCTTGAAAGACCGCACACATTCTTCTTATATTCTTACATCATAGCTTTATCCTGAGTGAAAGAGGTTTTTAGGTTTTCTGCAGAATCATGAACTAATAAGTCAGAAAACCAACCAACAGTAAGCTTCAAGTCTAAATCATGCCTTGTTTAAAATTTTCATGTTTACATGACTTCCTCCTCTTTGTTTCTTCCAGCTCTCTACTCTCCAGTCCGGGCCGTCCCTCTTCGACCCAGGCTTCACCCGCCCAGCAGTCACAGAGCAACAACCCCTCGACAATCCCTCCAGCCCATCGCTGCGGCTCCCTCCAGTCAGGTCATGTCTGTCAGTAAGCAGCTGGCCGGGATAAAGAGCTCTCCGCTAACTCAAACCGTTCTGGGTCCAAGCCCGTCCCAACTTAGCCCGTTATCTTCTTCCAACCACTTTGAGCGCTCACCGTCTGCAGCGAGGCAGCTACAGATGATCGCCCTTTCCTCCAGTCAGCAGCCACAGGTGGGAACGTACGGCCATCCTGCGGTGCAGTCCAAGCCCGCCGAGCTGCCTGAGCGGTCCAGCCAATCAAAGAAGACTGCAAACAAGGACGACTTGAATCCTCTTCCTTTGAACACCTCTGCTTTGCCTTCTGCTCAATCTCACACACAAACTTTGACCAAGAAGAGAGAGCAGAAGGAGAGCGAAGATCAAGGAGCCGTAAGCCGAGGAACGAGACCAGGAACCAGAGAGGAACGGAGCGCCGGTAAAGACCTCCAGGTGGAGAAAAATGTCCAAACGGAGACGATAAAGCAGGAGAAGCTCACTGATAAAGAGCAGGAACCTGAATCGGATCAGATGGAAGTAAAGGAAGAAGACCAGAGAGACAGAGAGAGGAGACAAACAGGAAAGAAAAGGAAACGTGAGGAGCTGGAGGACGAAGGAGGAGATTCTCCCACGGATACATCAGACCGCCAGACCAACCAGAACACAGAACCGGGTCCACATCCGGACACCGTTAAAGACTCAAGCAAGGAATCAAAACCCAAACTGGATCTCACTCCAGCACCAGTAAAAACTCCATTAAAAGCAACAGTTTCAGTCCAGAATCCAGCAACAGAATCTGTTCCAGGTGAAAAACCAGTAACAAGTCCACTTCCTGTTAAACCTCCAGTAACAGGATCACTTCCTGTTAAGGTTCCAGTAACAGGTCCACTTCCTGTTAAATTACCAGTAAAAGGATTGGTTTCCACTAAAACACTGGTATCAGGACTAGCACCAGTAAAAGCACCAGCTTCCACCCAACCTTCAGTCACAGTACCACCAGTACCACCAGTACCACCAGTACCACCAGTACCAGGACCAGCTGCTGTTAAAACGTCAGTGAAAGGACAAGTTTCGACTAAAACCCAAGTGACAGGACCAGTTTCAGTCCAAACTCCAGTAACTGGACCAGTTCCAGTCAAAACACCGGCAACAGGACCAGCTTCAACCAAAACTCAAGAAACGGGACCAGTTTCAGTCCAAACTCCAGTAACTGGACCAGTCCCAGTTAAAGCTCCTGCAACAGAACCGATTTCAACCCAAACACCAGTAACAGAACTGGTTCTGACCCGTAAACCAGTAACTGGACCAGTCCCAGTTAAAGCTCCTGCAACAGAACCGATTTCAACCCAAACACCAGTAACAGAACTGGTTCTGACCCGTAAACCAGTAACAGGACCAGTCCCAGTTAAAGCTCCTGCAACAGGACTAGTTTCAACCCAAACACCAGTAACAGAACTGGTTCTGACCCGTAAACCAGTAACAGGACCAGTCCCAGTTAAAGCTCCTGCAACAGGACTAGTTTCAACCCAAACACCAGTAACAGAACTGGTTCTGACCCATAAACCAGTATCAGGAACTGTTCCAGTTAAATCTCCAGTAACAGAACCAGTTTCAACCCAAACGCCAATGAAAGGTTTAGTTCTGACCCATAAACCAGTAACAGGACCAGTTCTGGCCCAATCACCAGCAACAGGACCGGTTCCTGAGGTCCAAAGCCAGAGGCTGCCAGAACCTCAACGGGACCTTCAGTCCAACCAGGAGGACTTCTGTGAGAACATGTCGACCCAGTCCGACAATCAGTCAGGTACCTCCCAACACAAAACCTTCTGCTCATTTATTCTACTCCATTACTGGGTCAGACCGGGTCCGATTCTGGTCGCCAAACTGGAACCAGAATCCTTCAGAAATCTAATAGCAGCAAATATAATCCCAGTAAATCAGAGTGTTTTGAAAGCTGTTAGTCTGATAGACTCGGTTCGCTTTCACACTGCACTGCGTCACATGATTCAGACCCTTCGAGCAGCTTGTTCCCCTCCTGGCCTGGGGGGGCGCTGCACTAAAAACCACTGGGGGAAATACTGAGTGCAACTTCCTTCTTTACAAAATGAAAACAAAAATTTAGTGGCGTCAGATTTTAGCAGTTGGAGGATTTGTCTTTGGCCAAAGTCCTGCACTGTGGTCCACTTCCTGCTTTAGGAGCGGTTTCTGGTGGGATGGGGGTACGGTTGGGGGTAGGGTTGGGATTGGGGATAGGGCTAGGGGTGGGGGTAGGGATGGGGGTAGGGATAGGGTTGGGGTTGGGGGTAGGGATAGGGTTGGGGGTAGGGTTACATGCTTTGCTCAGTGGTGCTGTGTGCCAGAAAGGAGGGAATCACCATAGAAATGAGTGTTTTATTTAAGATTTGTTCGTATTTAACATCCAGTTTCGTAGAATTTCATGAATTTTCCGTTTCTCAGCTCTCATGTTCTAGTTTTGTTCATTCTTTGCTGTAACTGTGCAGATTGACCAGGTTTCCGTTTCTGTTCCTCTCAGCCTTGTCCAGCCTCTCCTCCCAGTCTCCTCCTTCCTCCCCCATCATCGCCTCCTCATCGGAGAACCCCCCTCCGCTGCTCCCCGCTCAGGCCGCCCGCCCCACCGACCTCAGCCTGCCGCCGCAGCACCAGGCGGCGAAGGCTGACAAAACACCATCAGAGTCCCATCATGCAACAGAAGCCCAGGCTGAACCCGTCTACCAATCAGATGACGAGTCAGAGAGCTTCAGCCAATCGCTGGGCCCCTGGGAGATGAAGGCGTGGCCTGAGGGGCGCCAGGTTCTGACTCACCTGGTGGAGGGATTCGTCATCCAGGAGGGTCTCCAACCGTTTCCTGTAAGAACCCAAAGAAACAGCATCACTGATCTGATCAAACACCTGCCGTTATCATACACTGAGGGTATAGTTAAAGCCCACTAAATCAACTTAAGTCTGATCTCTTTCTTGGTTTGGTGTTTTTTATATTTTTATATTCCAATAATTATCATATTTTTAAGTCTAAATTCTAAAAATTACATTTGAGTTTATTTCTTTTTTTATTCTTTTGCTCAGTAAATATAACTTTTCATCGTAAAATAACATTTTATGTTTTTACAGTCAGAGCTGAGTATTTAATATTCTGATGGAGACAGAATAACCAGATGTTTTCATAAATCTGCTTTATTTTCTATATTCATTCAGATGAAATATTTCATTTATATATAAAACCTGATCTGGACTAAAGTTCAGCCATAAGTGTTGCATATTAAGTGAGACCCGATTCTTGTCGCCCAGGTGAACCGCTCCTCCCTGCTGGTTCCGGATCAGGTGCCCAAACCCCAGGAAGTGAACGGGACCAACGGGAGGCCGGCGCCGCCCGCATCAGAACCCGTCAAGCCGACGGCGCCGTCCACAGACTCGGAGGAAGAGGACGGCGGAGACACCGGCGACCCGGGGAGCAGTAAGGCTGGACGGAACCACGTTCTGCGGGTCAGGCGGAACCGGGCTCACCCTGTTTGCTGTGTTCCCTCAGAGTCGGGCCACAGAGACCGGACGGTGCTGCACTGTCAGTTCTGCGGGAAGCGAGGCCACGCCCACAACTTCATGCGCTCCAAACGGTTCTGCTCCACTTCCTGCGCGCGCGGGTGAGAACGCCGTCTTCTGTCCTCAGAGCAGAACCAGACGGAGATCGGTCCATTTCTGGGTCCATTTCTGGGCAGCAAAACTTCAAAATAAGTTTTGAAAAGATTTGTGTCTCCAGTCGAGATTGTTTTGGAATCATTGATTGTTTTCTATTGTTTCGGACAAAGTTTTACCAGGATTGTCAGGGGCTGAAAGAGACAAAACGGGCCACACTGATGATGATTGTCAGCGCTAAGACCCGCCCCCTGGCTCTGATTGGTTGTTTCTAATTAGTATTGGAAGAAATGGAAGGAGCTCAGATTTGTCTCATCCCACTTTAACCACATAGTAACCGTTTCAACAAATATGTACAAAAATATTTTTTTATAAAAGTTACTGCAGCTTCAGTTTCCATTTTTATTTATCGAAGTTAATGAAAATGTTTCCTTAATTTCAGTTTTTGTTATTTTGTGTGTTTTAGCTGAATATACCAAACCTGCTTCCAGTCATTAAAATCATGACATCAGTCATGTTTTTTAAAAAGTATGTAAATCTTTAACAAAGTGAGTTCTGACCTTGGCTGCAGAGGTATTGCTGCAGCAGCTGCTGCAGTTGCGGCGGCGCCAGCAGGATGTGGTTCTGTGGTACCAGAGCAGAGGCAACCAGCTGGTTAATCCAGATCTGAGCCTGAATCAGAGCAGCAGAGCGACTCGTCCCTCACCGCGCCTCTGGTTTTCTCTTTCAGTTTCAACGTCCGGCTGACGAAGCGGCTGAGGGCCCTGAGCGCCGGCAGCCGGTCCGAGAGGCCCCGACCGGCTCTGAACCGGGCCGAGTCGGTACCGGGGAAACCTCTGCTGCTGCGCCTGGTAGGAACCGCCGTCCTGCCTCCACTCTGACATGACAACACACCTGCATGAAAAATACTAACATCACCTGTTTACATGAAACGCTGCAGAGGAAACGAGGAAAACAGAGAAACTTTGGGGTTAAAAACCAGAACTCAAAATAATTAGGCTGACAGGAAATTATTCAGTTTTCACCATTTTTCTATTTAGATCGTAAATGAATCTTTGTTAGATCCTCACACTGAGGTTCTCCAGTCCAGTTCATACTGAAAGCTGTAAAGACAGAGGAAAGGTGGGGAGTTTGCGCCCTCTGGTGGTCGATAGAGCCATGACAGCGACTGGACTGGGCCTGCATTTCACTCAAAACAAATATGCAAAATCTCTATAATGTTTTGTACAAAAGTGAAAATGTAAATTCTTGCTATAGAAATCACAGAAAATTATTTCCCCATGTTTATATCAGAACTTTACATTTGTCTACTTTTTCCTTCACTTTTAACACAAAACAACAAATAATTTATAAAAGATAAATGACTAAACATATGTTGAAATGTAAAGGAAAGTTGTACTAATTGAGTCTTTAATATCACATTAAAAAACAAAAGATTAATTATAAGGTACCAAATAAAAAGCAATTTCAAAAATAGAAAAGTATTTATTTTTTGTATTTATGTTTAATTCTCATTCTTTTAGAACTAGAGATTTAAATCTTTTAAATCTTTGATTTAAAAGATTAGAGATTTAAATGAGTTGAGGAATTAATTTAGAAAGAGTAGAAATCATGCGTGGACTCGTCCGTGTCTCACCTGTCCCCTTGTCCTGCCCCCTTGCCCCGCCTCCTGCCCCTCCTCCTGCCCCCTTGCCCCTCCTCCTGCCCTCTTGTCCCGCCTCCTGCCCCTTTCCCCCTCCTCCTGTCCCCTTGCCCCGCCCCCTGCAGCCCCGGGACCTCTGGAGCGCCGGGCGCCGCGAGAAGGACGGGAAGGAGAAGCCGGCGGCGGTGGCGGAGCAGAAGGCGGAGGAGGAAGACGAGCGGGGGCGTCCCCTCACGGCTTCGGAGAGGCGGAAGACGACGACGACGACAGAGGAGAGGAGGATCCTGCTGTTGCCATGGCAGCCAGGATGGAGCGGCGGGCGGCGCGGCGCGCGCGCAGGGCGTCGGCGCCGGCCGTCACGGCCTCGACGCCGACCACCACGTTCCGGCCCGCCCCGGCCCAGTGGAGCGTGGAGGAGGTGACGGCCTTCATCCACACGCTGCCGGGTGAGTCTCCGCCGCCGTACAGCGGATGCAGGCGCCGCCTGTAGCCGCGGTGGGACAATAAGAAACATTGAGATGAAAGGATTATTGATTCAGTGCAATCCAGTTATCATAATGTTTAGTTTCTTTTAAATATCAGCATCATTGAAGATTTAGTGCATCATGTTGACAACTGAACTAAACCAACTAGTGATGGTTAGCAGCAGGAAGCTGGGGGCAACTTACCTATATTTAACTAAACTAATGAAATGACAAAAACTTGAACTGAAATAAACATTTTTGTTTACTGAAATAAATAAAAACAGTAATTAATGGAAACTTACTGGAACTAAATTGTGCCTCTAAAACCAACAGATACTGAAATTATAGAAATAATTTCCTCTGTTTTTGTGTTTTTGAATCTATTATTTTATCTTCCCAACTGCAGGGAAATTGATTCTTTTTTCCAAAACAAGCAGCAGTTTCTGTTTTGCTCTGCAAAAACTTGAGTCAGCTGGTTGTTCAACTATGATTTAATACATTTTTTGAATATTCATTGACTGATTTTGCACCTAAAATTGAACCAAAGTATGAGAAAAACTGAAACTTCTCCTAGAACTAATTAAAATAGAAAATATTTAACTAATAAAAATTAGCAAACACTCTAAAAACGAACTAAAACTAAATGTTTGAATGAAATAAAAGCTCTCTGCCGCTCTGGAACCAGCAGCATGATTTACACCAGCAGGCGACGGCGACTCGCTTCCTGGATCCAATCATCCAATTAAACGTTTCGCAAAAAGCAGAAACCATCAGCAGTGAGGCAACTTCTCTCTAACCACAAACTGGTTGAGCAACCAGAGAAACATCTGGAGATGAAGCAAAACCCTCAGGGAGAAAATCTCTCACGCCTCCAACTGCCTCCAGCTTCTGAGATGTTTTCCTCTGAGCGGTTACAGAGAATATCGGCGCTAATCAGAAACCGATAAGAGGCTGAGATCATCTGGCGACTCGCCCGTCTGTCCTTCAGAGAAAACTCATCATCATCATAGTCTTCCTCACACTGACGAGCTAAAACGAGATGAAATATTTATTTATTTCTAACATGGAAAATGTCAGAGAAAAAATAAATAAATCAAGAAGAAAAGAAAAGAAAATGTAGGAATAAGAATCGGCCGATAACTTGGGTTCCCACAGCATCATGCCTCCACCGCCGTGTTTGTTCCTGCTTTTTTCACTTTGGTCTCATCTCTTCAAAAAACTGTTTCTCTTCCCTTCGTCCTGCGGCCATCTTGTTTTTAGAGGCTTTCTCGCTCAGTGCTTCAGTTTTTCTGTCCTGACCTTTAACCTTTACCCAAGAGCAAAGTCAGTTTTCCACACATCTTCTCTGCAGTTTGCAGTAGGTCAGACCTAAATAAAGCAGCGGGTGTACTTACGTTCCGCTGGTGTGTGTGTGTGTGTGTGTGTGTGTGTGTGCGTGTGTGTGTGTGTGTGTGTGTGTGTTGCTCCGCCAGGCTGCGGCGACGTGGCCGAGGCCTTCAGGCTGCAGGAGATCGACGGCCAGGCTCTGCTGCTGCTGACCGAGGATCACCTGATGACCAGCATGAACATCAAACTGGGTCCGGCCCTCAAGATCTGCGCTCACATCAACGCCCTGAAGAACCAGTGAGAGGACGAGGCGGCGAGCCCAGGGGGCCACGCAGAGGGGGCGGCGCTCAGGAGGCAATAAAGACGAGAAATCTGGAAACTTCGGGGTTCGTGTGCTTTGACTGGACCGAAGCTGACACCAAGGATGACAGAACAAAGTCACAAAAAGAGAAAATTGTTGGTAATTTATAATTTATGACGTTGTGATGGAGGTGTGGCCTTAGCGGACCGGACCGGACCGGCCGGAGCAGAACCTTGTCTGTGTAGCAGGAAACCGCGAGGAGTTTTGTACCTTTCTGTATATTTTACAAGCCACTGGAGAGTGTACATTTCAAGCTATTTCATGAAGGATTTTCAACATTTAATATATGAAATTTGTCTATTTAGTTTTTTTAGAGCGTGACGTCAATGACAAATCTATCCCTGTAGCCAACATAACCAGTGTGTGTATGCATGTGTGTGTGTGTGAGACTGAGTGTGTGTGTTAAAGGAAGGACACGACAATAATCTGTAGAGTTTGTAAGTCATTCATCAAAGTTTAATGTTTTCTATCAAGTTGTGGACAGAAACTGGTGTTGGTGGAAACGCCGCCGTCAGGCAGCGAGCAGCGTCTGCAGCCGTCACATTTTTATGGTATCCTGCTTGAAATTATTTAATAAATGAACAATTAACCAAACAGGCTGCTGGTTTTCCTTCAGACCTCAAATTAATTGGGAAAAAATGAATTAATTTATCAAAGATAATAAAGAGTAAAAGGTCATTTTAAATGTAAACCTTAATAATTCAGAATTTTACATGTAAAACTGTTTAAAATGAAAATGTAGTGCAGAAGAATATATTTATTCATCATATATTTTAATCATTAGCAATAAAGTCCAGATTTCTATATTTTTGAAATAAGTTTTATTTGTTAGTGTATATTTATAAATTCAGTTTGATTTTTATCATTTTCACTTTAACATTTTATTTATTTTTGAATTTTGCAGGATTACATTTTGAAATTATTTATCTTTATGTTTGAAAGTTCAGATGTTATTTTAAGATGCAGCATTAAAATGTCATTAATATCATTTTGTTGGGTTACTGATTATAAAACATCCAAATATTTTCTAGAACATTTCTGAGATTAATTTCTGAGTTTTTGCTGGATATTTTTCCGTTCCTGACGTTCTGTGGTTTCAAGCTGCAGCATCTGAAGGAAACTGATTAGGATTCATGTCTGACCTTTGCCCTCCAGATGTCTCCGATCAGCCGTGCTGCTCATCTGCTCTCCATCTGGATCCTGTTTGGATCTGGAGTTCCCTGGTCGGGTTGGGGGCAGGTTGGCGCCACACCCTCAGATAAATCTAACGGTTTTCTTTCCCTGTTTTAACGCACAGCAACGTGACGCTGCAGCAGCTCCTGCTTTTATTTCAGACTTTCAGAAACGTTTTTAGCGTCTTTCTGAGAATTGTTTTTCTGAATCACGCAGAAGAAAACGCTAAAATTTGTGCTTTATTTATCCGGTTAAAATACTTTTGGATAAGTTTTTATTTCCTGGATACAGGAAAATAAACAACCAGCGTCTAAAATCCCTCAGGAGGACAAACAGTTGTATTTTCTGGATCTCCATGGCGCACGTCTGCAGGCAGCTGGTCGGCGTCGGGGGGAGCTGCGCGGGTTGGGTCGGGCTCATCTTCGCCACGGCGACCAACGACTGGGTCCGGACGTGCGACTACTCGGTGGCCACCTGCCTGCGCATGGACGAGCTGGGCTCGCGCGGCCTGTGGGCGGAGTGCGTGGTGTCGCCGGCGCTCTACCACTGCGTCACTCTGGACCAGATGTTCTCGCTGCCCGGTGAGCTGCTGGTTCTGCTCGGAACCTGGTTCTGATGCTTGACTGGTTTATCGTTTCACCACTGATCAAAGGTCTGGATGCAGACAGACAGTTGAATGTGGATGTATTACAGTCCATGTTTTTCAAAATAAAATAAAAACCTAAATAAAGCATCAGCCAGAAGTAACTTTATCTAACAGGCAAGAAGAAACAGGAACACGTTTAGAGAACAACTAATGTTTCTTTTTCTTGAAGGGCAGAAAGATTCAGAAAGAAAAATTGAAACCCAACAACTCTATTAAAAACAAAAACATTTTCTAATCTTTTACTTCTGGTTTTTCACCCAAACTTTGAGATTTAACTTTATTGTTCAGACTTGGACAGACAGCAGAAAACTGTCCCAGTAATTATCACAATAAATGACAATATTGTTATACTGAGGCCATTTGCTAGTAATATATTGATCATTACATGATAATTAAAGTTTAATCCCTCAGAGATGAACTTTAACTCTTCACACTGGAACTGGAAGATGTTTTAAATATCCAAATTAAAACCAAAAACTATCAATAAACAGAAATAAAAATCACTTATAATCAGCAAAATGGGTAATAATGTCTCTGAAAACAAAAATATTTATCATCAGAATGGAAATTATCGAGCTCATTCTAATTTATAATCCAGTTAATTGATTAATTGATTTGACTGTCTGTGCCAAACTATTCAAAAAGCAGAAAGACTTTTTCAGTTTTCTGGGTGATTAGTTCATATATTACATGTACATGTGTAATTTTATAAAACATTTGATATAATATTTTCCTAAAATAAAAATGATTAAAACTCTGGAAACATATTTTCATCTCCAGTTTATTTCTTCAAAACCAGCTTAAAGTTTTGGGGATTTTTGGTTAAAAGGAAACATATAAACTCTCTAATCTTACATTTTTATGTTTTTGGTTCTTATTTTGTCAACTAGTTGAAACTTTCTGGAGTCGCCCTGAAAATAAGGAAATGATTCTGGATTTTAATTTTTTGCTGCTTGTTAGTTTTTGCACAGATTTATGAATAAATGAACTTTTAACCCCAAATGTTGTTCTAAATAATAATATGAATGAATAGCTGAACTGAAAACATGTTAGTGCAGCAGTGGCATGTTTGAGGAGATGTTGATGGTTTGAGTCATACCTCCCAGTGCTCCCAGTGCTCCCAGTAACCAGAAGCCTCTTCCTGTCTGGCAGCTTACGTCCAGGTGTCCCGGGCTCTGATGATCGCCGCCTGCCTCCTGGGCGTCCCGGCGATGCTGCTGGTCCTCATGTCCATGCCGTGCATTCGGTTGCCTAGCAACTCCTCCGCCACCGTTAAGAAGCGCCGCACCCAGGTGGGCGGAGTCCTCTTCATCGTCATGGGTGAGGAAGACTCCATTCGTTTCCCTGAGCCGGTCGACTTCACAGGGAACAGTTAAAGTATTCACTTTTAAAAAAACTAACTTTAATTCATTAGGATTTAATTCGACCGGCTTTAAGCTGCTGGTTGTGAATCATAAATGTTATAAAATGTAAAAATGATTTATTTCCTCTCAGTTTTCAGCAGACGGTATTTTTTCCTGCCTGCTGATAAAAACTATTTTATCTGAACTTAATGTAGGTAAAAATGCAGATTTGGTTTGATATGAAGCTGGATTTTATCCGATGTTCTCCAGGCTCTGCAGCCTCCAGCTTCACTTTTTGTTTTCAGCTTTTTGATTGTAAAACATCTTCAGAGTTTAATGCTGAGCAGCTGGAGGACATGTTGACTTTCATCTGGTCCGTTCAGTCGGTTTAGAGGAGAAATAAAACCCAGACTGAATCCGTTTGTCTGATTCTGCTTCCTGCTGGATGAGACGGACAGATCCTGCCTTCTGGACCAGACATATGAAACTGATGACCTTTTCCTCTCGTTGTCACGCAGCTGTTTTCGGCTGCGTCGCGACCGTCTGGTTCCCCATCGGAGCGAACAAAGACGAGCACCTGATGTCCTTCGGCTTGTCTCTGTACGTGGGCTGGGTGGGAGCCGGGCTCTGCCTGCTGGGCGGCGTCGTCATCCTCTGCTTCCAGGTCGCACTCATCACCAACCCGTCCAGGGAGAACAGCTTCTTCTACTCCAGGAGGGGCGGAACCGCCCGGGAGGTCGACCGCTCCGCCAACCACGCCAAGACTGAGCGGGTGTGAGGGGCGACCGATCCACCGATCCACCTTTACTGAACAAAATCCATGTCTGAGGTTTGGTATCAGCAGTGAAAAATGTGCCTAACTCACTTAAAACATTTATTTTTAAAAAACAAAGACGTAAGCGTCCTGAATTACAAATTTATTTGACAGCTTCCCTCTGTGTTGTGCTGCTCATCCTGTTGTGATGCTAATTCTAGTTTGCACAACATAAACAGTTAACCTGCAACGGTAAGTTGTTTGTCCGCTATTAGCTCGTTTAGCAGTGAGTACATGCGGGTGATTGACAGCACTAAGACTCTGATTGGCTGTTTTTGGTGCAGTTTTCAGGCAGCACTAATAGTTATAAAAGTTACATTCTACAGCTTCACAAGCTAAACATGTAAAAACAACTTTAATTTGATCAGTCGGTAAAATTAGGATTAAAAATGTAACAAAGAAATAATGTTGGTCAGACATGTTGGAATAAACTGCAATAAACTTTTTAAATGCTTCAGAAAGTTCAATAAAAATTCTAAATATAATCTGAAATAAGTAATACGGCTTGTTGCTGCGACCACAAAACATAGAATTAGGCTGAATAGATCAACCAGGCACATTGTCACTGATGCCGGATCTGGAACTTCTAATATCTGGACCGATACCGATATTGATGATTGATCGGTGCATCGCTAGCTTTATGTATCCATTTAAGCTATTTTATTACTTTGATATTGTTTCTCTGCTCAAACCGATCAGAAATGGTTCAATTCCAGTCAGAAGGTTCTGGGTTCACATCCTGGTTCTTTCTGCATGTTCTCCTTGTGGATCGATCCTCCTCCAGCCCAGAAACACAGATATCCTCCATCCTCTAACAGGCTGCTGGTTACTCTGGACGCTGCTGCCACCTGCTGACCGGAGGCCGGATCGTCAGTAAAAACAGAAAAATACTTCAAGTTTCACTGGATAAGAAATTAAAGCAAAAAGCTGAGAACGCATCACAAATACCTGATTTGATCATTTAATGCTATAAAACCACAGAAGCCTTTTGGGGAAATATAACAAAGAAATGTAAATTAATTAAAAACATTATTCTAGTTAAAGTATCATGCAAAATCAACATTTTGAGTTTTATATCATAATTTATCCCCTCATGTTTACTTTTAACTTCTTCAGTTAAGAAATCCTGTGATCTCCATGGCAACCATTCACCTAGCAACCAAGACTAGCCCTTGCTGGCTAGTCTGAAGGATTCAGCTCCTTCAGACTAGCCAGCAGCAATTAGCAAACACCTGTTTGAACTGCGGATGAGAAGTACGAGCTGCTTATCAGACCAACGCTGGTAAAACGTGGTTAAAGGGTTAATAGAGGAGCCATGTTGTGATGACTTCCTGAAGGCGGAGTTTCAGAAAAAAACAGGAGCTTCTTAAAGAGACAGAAGATCAATATCGAGGCATTAAATCAGGAAGTCAAGTCATTCTCAATATATATGGCATTTTTAACAACTCAAGGTAACATAGTTGCTTGACTGGACAGCAGGAGGAAACTGGCACTGTAACCCAAAGTCTGAGTTTTCAGCTGCAAAATGTTTCACTGGAAGGAAAGTTTAATTAATTCCAGTTTTCATCTCAATTCAGGTCCAAAAATTACACAAATCCAGCAGATTAAACACATTCAGAAGATCTTTTTATATCGATTTAAGTCATTGCCATATTGTTACACGTTTGAGCTTCTTTCATTTAGATTTTAATAACTTTTGTGTGCTGATATGAAATAAAATGAGTTAGCTTTCGTACATTTTAGTGATAAATTTTGCTGTTTGTCAGGTTTTTTTTTTTAACTTTTCATATTAACATTACTTTAAACAAAATGTATGATTCTTTTTTCTTGAAATGATCCAGAAATAAAAGTTTAATTTTACCTTAAAATCCTGTCTCTTTGATTTATTTCAGTTAAAATAAATTCTTTCACAATCATTTGTTTGTCCATTTTCTCACAAAAACAAAACATAATTTCAAAAGGTTGGTGGGGAAAGTTAATTCATGCTGCAGCAACACGACCAGTGATGTTCTCAAGTTCTTTCCTTTGGACCTGGGGTGTCCAACGTGTGGCCCAGGGGCCATTTGTGGACCCTGGACTGACTGTGTGGCCTGTTAATCTGTTAATGGAGCAACATGAACTTGATGCGTATGGAGACTTTATTATTTTGGGTGTAATTATTACTGAGAAGTTAAACTCTAATGATTTGCTTTGTTTCTTTCTCTCAGACTAACATCGTAAATAAGAAATTATTCTGATTGTTTTGTCTGGTGAAACAAAAAGGTCAAACTAACTAACTGAGCCTTTTTTGGTTCTCTTTAAATATTCCATGATGTTTAACACAAAAACAACTTTGGTGCTCCCAAATCTGCTTTTAATTCTCTTTATTACTTAAAACCAACTTTATTAAATACAGAAGGTTTGAGTCCATCAATACTGAATTATTTTCTCTGAGTCTCTGCAGGAGACTTTCATGATGTGGATTATTAAAATCAGGTGTTTTCAAGCAGGAAAACATCCAAAGTATGCAGAAATCTGCAGCTGAACGCATGCAGACGGCTGAGCTGCTGCTGCTTTGCTCTCAGAAACGTAATGAATGGATGAAGTCGATATAAATCAACATGCTGGTGACGTCACATTGACAGCATTTAAGATAACCTTAGCATTTTAGTTTACACTAAGGTTACACCGAATGGGGTAATTTTTTGTTAGTCAACATGCTGCTGATAACCCACATCCTACTGCTAGCGTCAACATGCTATTTGCTCTACATGCTAGTGACTGCCCTCATGCTAACATTAGCTTTGTACCTAACATTTTGAGTTTTGTCAAAATGCTAGCGATAACCCTCATCCTGCTGGTAGTACCAACATGCTAATAACTCAATATGCTAATTATGCTAACATTAGCATAGTAACTACATACTGAACTGTGAATGGATTAAGTCATTGTAAATCAACATCCTGGTTATATGCATGCTAATGACAGCATTTAAGCTAGCCTTAGCCTTTTGGATCATTTTAGCTTCTATATTAATGTTTATAAACTGAATGGAGTTAATCCATATTGGCCAATATAATCCATCCATTATCTGTTCCCCCTTGTCCCTAGTTGGGTTGGGAGCTGCTGGCGCTGGTCTCCTAAAATATGGTTAATAAATATGTAAAATTATTATCCGTCTTTAAATTATTGAGCTAATATTTTTTCTCTCCATCTTCATGTCGTTATATTTAACCAACTTTAATTCCAGAATGAGAAGTTTTATTTATTTAACGTGTAAAAGTGAAAAAAGCAAGTTGATCATTTAGTTCAAATCATTTGAAAGGCATCTATGCTGGGACACACTGTCAGCAGTAATCCTGTCTCTTGAGCAAACATGTGGCGACAGTGCAAACAAACAACACCTGCAACAGGAAACCTCCAGCAGAAACAGAACCAGTAAGAACCAATCAGAACCCAGAGGAAGGTTAAAGGAAAAAACACAAACAAAACCAATCATACCGTAAATAAACCAAACATCAAGCAAAAGCACTTCTGACCGAGAAAATGATAAATAAATTAGAGCTGGGTGAAGCAGTCCACACCTGACCTGATTATTCACGCAAAGAAAGACAAATACTGTGATAAGAGCTTTAGTCAGCGGTCAGTTCTCCCCTCTGATTCAGTTTCTATAAACTGTAACCCATCAAGACACTGAGTGTTTTCCTGTCAGGATGTTTCTGCTGAGAGACGATGATGATTCTTCTTTAAACCAGACTGTTGGTGCCTCAGAGGCTCAGTTTGAGCCCATCATGTCTGCCAACATGGAGCAAACCAAAAGATGGCTGCCTTGGTTTGAGTAAAACTTCTAAAATGTCTGTTTGATCTGCAAAGCATTTTATCATCGTTAAAGGGGCAGCATCATGTAAAACCTTCTTGATTCTTGTATGTTTGAGAAATACTTCAATCTCCATGGAAACCATTCAGCTGCAAAACGCCTGGCTGTACCTAGCCCCGCCTTCGAGGCGCAGCTCCTCCTCCAAGCTCCTTCAGACTAGCCAGCAGCAATTAGCAAACATCTGGTGGAGCTGTGCAGTGCTGCTCAGAGCAGCGATGGTGAAAACGTTGCTAAAGTTTTGGATTCATGTTGGGATGACTTCCTGGAGGCGGAGCAAGAGATTTTAAAGAGACAGAGACCCAATTTCAACTAAATTTTTGTTCAGTCATATTTGATATAAACATAATCCTGCCCCTTTAAGGTTTCAGTCCTCCTGAATTCAGTCATCTTCATCATTAAACCCAAAGTTGGTCCGTCCTCTGGACCTGCTGGTTCCGGTCGGGTTCTGGACTCCGGCTCCAGACTGGTACCCCTGCTGGTCCCCGTCATCCTCTACCTGGCTCTCATATGACTCCTCCTCCTCCTGGCCCTGGTTCTGGTGGCGGTGCCGGCTCTCCTCCGGGGCGGACCAGCCCTGGTAGGGCCTCTCGTCCTGCTCCTGGGGGCAAAGGTCGTCGTCAGGGGAGAAGGTGTCGTCCAGGTTGTCGTCGTAGCGACGGTAGGAGCTGGCGTGGGCCTCCTGCTCGCGGGCGTCCAGCTCCAAGGTGCTGTGCCAAACGCCGTAGCAGCCATAGATCAGCAGGCCTGAGGAAAACAGGCGGAGTTTAACAAACTCTGGTTTCTGAATTATTTACCAACGTAGAGACACATTTTATAGAATAACGGACTAGAAAAACATCCAGAATATTATAAAATGTTTAACAGTCAGAAACTGGTGTCCGAATTCAGTCTGAAAGGAACGCAGCATGTGACAACTTTATCGTTTTTAACAAGTTCATTTCATTCTGACATTTAATGCCAGTGCTGCCACCTGGTGGACAAAACATTTTCAAGTAGCTGCACAATATAAATCACATTTGTCTTAACAGTTTTTATTTGTGATATTGCAACTTTAAAGAACCATTTAAATGAAATATTTTGTTAGACACAATTTTTGAACAATCATGCATGCAATTCAAATTCTGCATGACAGAAATAAAATCGGACTGCTGATTGGACTGTTTCTGACTACGCCCACTTTTGGGTTTGCTCCAAAATATGTCAGGTCTACTTATTCTAACCCTCACATAAAAAGGTAAAAAGACACTTTAAGTACCTCAAAATTAGGAAATATGACTCAACTGAATTTCACAAGTGAATGTAACCAAGTACTTATGACTTAAAGTTCCTTGGAATCAAATGATTTCCTCTTTGCGTGCAGCATTGTGTACCGACATGTAGAAAGGGTTTGATGCTACATTTCGGGTCTAAAATAAACAATCTGAAGGTTTGAACTCACCTATCAGACACCAGATAGTGAACCTGGCCCAGGTGAGAGAGGACAGTTTCAGCATCAGGTAACTGTTAACCAAAATAGCCGCTGCAGGGACGAAGGGAACACACGGCGCCATGTAGGGCAGCCTCTGCTTGCTCTCCGGCTGCTGTATGATGAGCATCAGGAGCTTCGCCAGTGATCCCAGCATCAGAGTCGCCATCAGGCCGGAAAACACGGCTGCGGCGCCTGAGCCCTGCTCCACACCAAATATGACGGTGGACCAGAAGACGAAGGACATGAAGAAGAGGGACAGGGTGCATCTGGTGACGAGCCGGCCGGAGGAGGGGGTTGGGCGTGCCGTTGAGTCGGGGATTCCCAGCCGGAGTCGCAGGGTGTAGTAATGGCCGCCCAGAAGTCTTTTGAACAGAGAGGGAGGTCCGGTGTGGAAATGCGAGTCGTCTGCCTCGCCTTCAGTCCCACTGGCGTGGTAGGAGGATCCGTCACGGTCGGAGCCGTCCATCATGATGTGGTCGTCTTTGGTAGGTTCACTTTCAACGTCCTTGATGTCCACGTCTTCCTCTGAGACAAACTGGTGTGTGTCTGTCTCTTTGTCGGGCTGGTAGCGAAGCAGCAGCACACACACACTAACCAGAGTGTAAGCCAGCAAAGTGCCGATGGACATCATCTCGATCAGATCCCGGAGGCTCACCAGGAGGGCCAGAACGGCCGCGAAGCTTCCCGACACCACGCACGCCACCGCTGGAGTGTGTGTGAGAGCCGAGACATGCGTCAGGAACCTGCAAATACACAAAAACTGAAAATCAGATTTTATTTAGTTTTGTTATGTTGGTGTGTTTCAGCCGAGTCTTCACCTGAACAACAGTCCATCGCGGGCCATGGCGTAGATGACCCTTGGCATCGGGAACAAGGAGCCCAGCAGTGAGACGGTGAGTCCAGCTATGGAGCCGACAGCCACCGTGTATTTTCCCCACATGAAGCCGTGATCAGCAAACATCTCCATGAGGGGAGCGGATCCATCGATCAGGTTATAGGGAACCAGGAGAGTGAGGATCACGCTCACCTGGAGGGAAACAGAAAACTGCTCAGAAATGAGGACCAGTCAGGGGGAGCCGTGGTGGAGCAGCGGCAAAACACGACCCATGTATGGAAGCCTTGTGGTGGTGGTCACAGGTTCGATTCCCAGTCTGGCGACATTTGCTACACGTCTTCCCCCTCTTTCATTACCACATTTCCTGTTACATATTAATAAAGGCCACCAGAGCCAACAAATCCTTTTACAAACAGGAACGAGGACCAATCAGAGTCTAAACATTCAAGGTATTCTGAATATCAAGGCAAAACAAGACATTAACCAAGTCGGGATGGTGTGTGTCTGTCTCTTTGTCAAACTGACAGAGTCCCGACACCAGGACAAGATCACAAATCAACATCAAGTCCAGAGATGCACAAGATAAAGGTTTTAAAAGCGTCCAAGCTAAGATCAAAACCAGGTTCTCCTAAACCAACAACTCAATACCAAGAGTCCAACGGGCCCAGGTCAAGCCAAGGTCAAGAAAAAGGCTAAATGAAACTTTAGGGACTTTAGACAAACCAAAACCAATACTAGAGTGTTCCAAGATGAAGACAAGTTCAGATTTCTTCGAGACTGGGACCAGAACCAGACCAGAACCAGATTAGATACAGATTAGAACTGGACTAAATCAAGACTACATCCAGTGTAGATCCAGATTAGCACCAATGTTCATCAAGATCAAGTCCTGTGAGGTTGAGACCAAATCATAACCAAAACTAAAACCAAGAAAAGTTCAAGAGGTTAAAGGATCAAGATTACAGGATTATCAGGCTCAAGACTCCACAGACTAGAACAATTTCAGATCTGCATTAGAGCAGTGACTGTAAAAGACAGAGCTGTGAAAAAGTATTGAGTTTTTAATGTTAACAAGAACTCAACAAGAAACCAGAGTCAATACAAAAGCTGTTTTCTGTTGATTTCTAAGGGGAGAAAATTATTTCCCCCTAAACCTAATAAATAAAACACCAAGCAGCGTTTTGAGCCTCACTTTCAGGAAGAGACGACGTGTTTTATAGGTTTAGAGATCAGTGAACTGACCGAGACGTAGGCGGTGAGGCAGGCGACCAGCGAGGCGGTGATGGCGTAAGGGATGGATGTGTTGGCGTTTTTCGCCTCCTCTCCAGTCGTTGCGATGATGTCAAACCCAATGAAGGCGTAGAAACACGTAGCTGCACCTTTCATCACCTGAACAGCAAAAATTACAAACTTTCAACATTTGTAGTTCAAATGTAAAAGAAGCATCAAACCTTCATAGAGAAGAAAATGAGGAGCAAAAATGAGACACTTTCAAATAAAAGACTGAAAAATGTTTCCAATGTGAGCAACAATTAAAACGGCTTCCAGGAGTCATAAACAAAGTGCATGAAGGGAAATTTTACTGGATTGTTTCCAGTCAAGTTAAAAGCTTCGTAAAGATATTTAAGTATTTTGGACGATTAGATAAAAAGAGAAGCAGTGGTACATTTCCACCAAACAATAGCAGAAATTTTGAGGTAAATCTCAGAAATGTTCTAGAAAACAACATGGAAATTTCAGTTAGAAAAGTTGAATATTTTCCAGAAAAAATATGAAAATCTTTTACTTTTATAACTTCTTTAAAAAAATCAGAAATTCATTTAAAATCTTCGGAGTTTTTTTTCTATTAAATTTTGACTTTCCAAGTTCAGAAATTTCCTGTTTTTTCCTAGAAAATTTCTTGGCAGAAATATCCTCCTTATTTTCTATCTACAATGCTCCCAACACTCTGCTGTACATCCAGGATTTTACCGCATTTTTAAAAAATGTCCTCCTTTAAATTAGAAACTAAAGTAGCTGTCAAATATTGTTTAATAGTTTCTGATTTTGGATGGTGACCAGGTGAACGTCTCACCCCGGACCAGCCGTACGGCAGGAACCTGCCGCCCTCCCAGTTGCTCGCTGACACGAAGAAGAGCCCGGCGATGATCATGAAGGCCCAGACGACGACGTTGACGACGTTTAGGACGTTATTGAAGCCCACCGAGTTTTTCACGCCGAGGGCGATGATCGCTGTGACCAGCAGGGCGATGAACAGGGCCAGCAGGTCGGGATACGTGTCCTCACCTTTACCTGAAACACACAGGAAGAGAATGAATGACTTTCTTTACTTTTAGGACCACAGCAAACTCCAGCATTGTTAATGAGCTGCAGTCACTGACCGAGTCCTCTGAGCGTGCCCAGGTGTGTTATCATGTAGTTACTGATGCTGTGATTGGCCAGCGAGTCGAACATGCTGCTGAGAGCCGAAGCCCCGGCCGCCGTGCCGATCAGATACTCCAGGATCAGATTCCAGCCGATGAAAAACGCCACAAACTCGCCGACCGTCACGTAGCTGTAAGTGTAGGCCGAGCCCGTCGTTTTGGGGACCCGGACCCCGAACTCTGCATAGCAAACTCCTTCAAGGAAAACACAGAAACATGACAACAAATTAATTCAAGTTCTGACAAAAACATCCAAAAGTTACTAATGAAAGTCAATAATTAGGGAAAAATATTATATCTTTATGTTTTTATAAGACAACAAAGTTCAACAAACTCTAATAAGTGGCATAACTGAAAAGTACAAACCCAAATTTTCATTTATTATGCTAGCTTAGAAGCTAGCATAATAAATGCTAAGCTAGCATTGGAGCAAAAGCAAAGCTAGTTGCTACAGACAGTTAGAAAAGCTTGCAGACCTCTTAGACCTATTAGCTGACATACCAAGGAATAAACCTACTTTTCCATTTTTGTTCAGGCTAGAATTAGCACTGTAACCCAGCAAGCTGAAACAGGAAGCTAGAAGAGTAGCAGATTAACAGAAATATTACTGATTGTAAAATTGCTATGACGGACGTAAAGAACAAAATTACAAACACTTCACTTATTCTTAGATAAAACCATAAAAGCCTGGGTTAGCATTATCGGAGTTAGCTGCTATAAACTTAGAAAATTAGCGTTTCAAAACATAAAAACAACTTTCAGAGGAAAAAAAACAGACTTCACAAGAATTTATTTATTTGTACATTTGTTTTATTTTTCTGATTTCTAATTTTCCTGATATATTTAATCCTTACAAAATAACTTTCATTTTATTTACATGAAACTGAACTACAGACATGATTTCCCTTCCAGATCAATAAAGTTTCTCTCTGTCTGCCAATTCTTTTATTTTCCTATAATCAGTTGGTTTGTGTTGGTAAAAGTTCGTTTTTAAAAGTGAGATCTGAGTTTCCATCCTGGTTGAGGCTGTTTACCTGACAGTATGGACGCCACCGCCGCAATGATAAAGGACAGGATGACCCCCGGCCCGGCCATCGCCTTGGCGACCAGCCCGGCCACCACGTACATCCCGGTGCCCACGCAGCTGCCCACGCCCAGCGACACCAGGTCCAGGGTGGTGAGGACCTTGGCCAGCCCCGCGGCGGAGCCCTCCGGCAGCTCGGTGAGGTCGTCGGCGCCGTGGGCCATGGAGCCCACGGGTTTGGTCCTCAGCAGGCGGGAGCTCATGGCAAACCAGGCCTCGCCCGGCGACAGCCGACCCAGCCACGCCGCCATCGCTCCACCTGCCGATCACCTGCCGATGTTAACGAGCTTCACAGCCTGCCTGCCATCGCTCCGGTCTCACCCGGACCGCACCAGAACCAGAACCAGCTCCCAGAGCCCAGAGGAAGAGGAGCGAAGCTATGAAGACACAAAACGACATGTTGTGGTAAATCTGGAGAAATTCACTAAACGCTCAGATGGATTTCAGAGAGAGGTTGCTGGAACGGAGCGGTTCTGCTGGTTTCCATTAACACTGGTACCACATTCCTGAACTGGTTCCAGTTCAGCAAAAGCCTAGAAGTGTTTCCAAATCTTCTCTCTCCTTGCTGAGATGATTTCACTTTTATTTCAGGTCTGTTTGGTTCCTTTCAGCCTTTGGTTTAACATCCTGCCACGGTTCCTGAGGACCTGCTGGACTTTTATTCATTATTTTACAATAATATGAAACTTACTTGCTGATTGTTCTGTATAACTTTAGTCAATACAGGTCGAAGGTTATTGCTTGTGTCTGTTTCTGCATTAATTCAGAAACTGTTTAGCAACTAAACCAGAGTCCAGCTGTTCCTGTTCATCTTCTTCTTCTCTTCCTCCTCAGTTGTTGTTGTTTCCTAGCTCAATGATCAAACAGCATCTTGTTCGTGTTTACTGACAGGATCCTAGCGGTTAGAAGATCTGCAGGATCTGGAGGATTTTCTACATTAAGATAATTATGTTTTATATGTAATAAACACATTGTGGTAAAATCCACCTTCATTTGTGCCTTAAAACCAGCAAAAATATTCAGAATTTGCAGAACCAATATTGAGTCCTGCCTTCGGGGTTCTGGTTCTGTGAACAGTTGGGTCCCAGTTGGTTCCCAGTTGGTTCCCCTGCTCTGCTGTTCTTCTGACCCACTAGAGCGAGACTCGCTCTCTGAAACTTTAATGACGCCGTGGATCGACTTTCACAACGGAAAACTGCAACAAACCAACTTCTGGTGCCGTTAAAGACCACCGTCCAGGTGATGAAACAGAAACATCTGCGACAAACCGCAGCAGAATAAACAGCAGCAGCTGCAGCAGCAGCAGCAGCACACCTGAGCACACAGGTAAATACTCACTGGCCGTCTCCGTCCTGCTGCAGAGCAGGTCTGAGCCGCGGGTCTGAGCCGCGGCGCTGCGGCGTGGCTTTAGTCCTGCAGACCGGCATCATGTGACCAGGCTGCTGAAATATTCAGCATCATGTTTGACCGCAGCTGATGTTTGTTTCTGTGGGAACTCAGCAGGTGGAGCTTCGCTGTGGAAAAAGGTTTCGGTTAATTATCTGCACAATAAAATGGAGACATTCAGGATTCATTTTAGATTTGATGTTATCTTAAATAAATTTCTTCAATACAAACTGATTTTAAATTGTTTCCATAGCAACTGATTGACCAAGAGGGACACTTCTACAGACGTTCCTATTATAACTTTAGCTCAGATTATATTCTTCATATTATTTTATTAAGATGATTTATTTGTTTTCTGTGGGAAAAGTTTGACTTAAAAGAAAGAACAGAGTGAGAAAGAGAACAAAACTTCAAATCAAAAACAATAAATACATAAAACTCAATTAATTAAACATATAAAGCATTTCAAAATAAAGCAGTCTTTTACTGGTTTTGTACCAGTAAGACTGAGTTTTGTACTTTTAAATGAGTTTTTAAAAGTAGATTTTAAGAAAAACAGCACTAACCTGCAGTGAAATTATAACTTTTTTCACAACTTTCTGAACAAAATTATATTAAATATATATTAAATAAACTCATTAAAACAAAAAACTAAATAAAAAAAATCAGTTTAATACATTAAGTAAAGCTGGTACCTTCAGGGCAAATAATAATTTAAAAAAAAATCTAAATTTAAAAAGAAGACTGCAGCTGAATTTTTTAAACAAAGCTCTATTAAATTAAGTTAAATTATATTTAAAAAAAATTAATTAATATTATTAAAATGAAGAAAATGGAACCAATGGAATAAATGAATGTAAAAGACACGATTCTACTAATTAAAATTTAAAAATTGAATTTAATAAATAAATAAAAGTGAAATAAAGAAATTAAATTCATCAGAGAATATTTCAGTGTTTTCATGAACACTGACGGTTCAAAGTAAAGAATGTAGCATAAAACTGTCTGGATGTGGTGTGTTGTTTTAATCTGGTGGTAATCTGATGCTCAGAGTCAGATTACAGCCTCACCTGCAGGCTGCAGGCTGACGGAGGAAACGGGACACCCAACACAAAAATACTTCAGACTCCAGCAGCTTGAAGACAAAGATTTTAGGTCATTTTCCAACAATTTGGATGCAAATATCATAATTTATTAACACCAACCTGAGCAGCATCAGGAGGACGACAGAGAATCGTTATGCCACCAGAGCAGAGCTTGCTGCGCTGTAAGAATGGCAGCAAAGACATTTCTGTCCAAGGACGTCCACAGAGGGACAACAGAAGACATGAGTCCACCACAACGTCCAAATGAAGCCGGACTGAAGAGCTTCTGAAACCTTTAAAGCTTCCTGACGAAGCTGCTTCATGGTTTGTTTTTACTGCAAACCTTCTGAGAGAGGCTCGTTTTGTTATCATGGTTCTCAGTTATTATTCATTAACTCAGTTTTCATTTAGCTCAGAGCCTGCCGTCGTGTTCAGTGTCATCCACATGGAAACACCACAGCGGCTCCAGTCACAAAGAACAGGACCTTCCTCCTGTCAACACAGCAGACTGAAGTCATGTGGGGTTCCACAAGGTTCAATCTTTGGGCCCCTCCTATTTAATATCTACATGCTCCTGCTAGCTCAGTTTACAACAGTTTCAGGAGCCGGGACATTTCAGAGGCCCGGCTGGTCAACAGGAGCCCAGCTGAGGGTTGTGACCCGGGGTTGGGTTCCCATTTATTAAAAAGCAATCCATATCGTCCAAGCGGCTCACTCTGGTATCTGCCTTGCTGAAACTCCCACAGAGTCCAGTTGGGATGCTGAAAAGAAAGACGCCCCTCCCCCTCCTTTGTCACAGCAGCTACAGAGGCCTTCAGTGAACTGACTACATTCTTGATTTCTAAGTTTTGATAAGTCAGTTGTATTGAACAAAGAAATGTTGTAATGACAGTTAAACCTGATATTCCTCTCCTTCCTGCCCTGCAACCGGGTGGAGCCAAAGTCTGCTGAAGGTGAAAACTGATTCGAAACTCACAGTCACTGTGACTGAGAGCAGAAATGGAGCAGAATCAGCTGGACAGAGAAACGGTCTCCTGTCCCATCTGTCTGGATCTACTGAAGGATCCGGTGACGATTCCCTGTGGACACAGCTACTGTATGAGCTGTATCAAGATCCACTGGGATGAAGAGGATCAGAGGAGAATCCACAGCTGCCCTCAGTGCAGGGAGACGTTCATACCAAGGCCTGTATTGAAGAAAAACACAATGTTTGCAGCTTTAGTGGAGCAACTAGAAAGGACTGGACCCCAAGCTGCTCCTGCTGATCCCCTCTATGCTGGACCTGAAGATGTGGCCTGTGATTCCTGCACTGGAAGAAAACTGAAGGCCAAGAAGTCCTGTTTAGTCTGTCTGGCCTCTTACTGTGAGAATCACCTTCAGCCTCATTATGATTCAGCTGCGTTTCGGAAACACAAGCTGGTGGAACCGACCAACAACCTCCAGGAGAACATCTGCTCTAAGCATGATAAGTTGTTGGAGATCTTCTGCCGCACTGACCAGAAGTGTATCTGTTACCTCTGCACCATGGATGAACATAGAGGCCATGAGACAATCTCTGCTGCAGCAGAAAGGACTGAGAGGCAGAAGAAACTCCAGGAGAGACGAGGAAATAGCCAGCAGATAATCCAGGAGAAAGAGAAAGATGTGAAGCTGCTTCAACAGGAGGTGGAGGCCATCAATCACTCTGCTGATAAAACAGTGGAGGACAGTGAGAAGATCTTCACCCAGCTGATCCGTCTCCTCCAGAAAAGAAGCTCTGATGTGAAGCAGCAGATCAGATCCCAGCAGGAAACTGAAGTGAGTCGAGTCAAAGATGTTCAGGAGAAGCTGGAGCAGGAGATCACTGAGCTGAAGAGGAAAGACGCTGAGCTGGAGCAGCTCTCACTCACAGAGGATCACACCCAGTTTCTCCTCAACTACCCCTCACTGCCAGCACTCAGTGGGTCTACAGGCTCATCCAGCATCAACATCCGTCCTCTGAGACGCTTTGAGGACGTGACAGCAGCTGTGTCAGAGCTCAGAGACAAACTACAGGACGTCCTGAGAGACTCATGGACAAACATCTCACTGATGGTCACTGAGGTGGATGTTCTACTGTCAGAACCAGAACCAAAGAGCAGAGCTGGGTTCTTAAAGTATTCATGTGAAATCACTCTGGATCCAAACACAACACACACACAGCTGGGCCTGTCAGAGGGGAACAGGAAGGTGACGAGGATGAATCAACATCAGCTTTATTCTAGTCACCCAGACAGATTCACTAATTATTCTCAGGTTCTGAGCAAAGAGAGTCTGACTGGACGTTGTTACTGGGAGGTAAAGTGGACCGGGTCGGTTTGTGTTGCTGTCGCTTACAAGAACATCAGCAGAGCAGGAGGTGAACTTGAATGTAGATTTGGACGCAATGACAAATCCTGGGCCTTAGATCGTCGACAAAAAGGTCTTGAATTTGTTCACAAAAGCATGTGGACCTCCATCTCAGGTCCAGTTTCCTGCAGACTGGGAGTGTATCTGGACCACAGAGCAGGTCTTCTGTCCTTCTACAGCGTCTCTGAAACCATGACTCTGATCCACAGAGTCCAGACCAGATTCACTCAGCCGCTTCATGCCGGGGTTGGGATTGGTTTAGGAAGCTCTGCAGAGTTCAGTAAACCCAACTAGATTTCCTCTCCTCTCTCTGATGGTTGATCCGGGTTCATGGTTCTGATGTCTCTGCTGTTTGGTTCTTCTCTGGTTTAAATGTAGTTCTCTGTGTTTCAGGAAATAACTGCTGATGTTTTCTTTCATTATTATATGATACAGAAATATTTCTCCACATGAAAGTCTAAACTTGTCTGGGCTCTAATGGTTATATTTGTACTGATGTTTTTTAATATTCTGGTTTCTCTTCCACTGTTCTGCAGAACAAATGTTGTTTAAATCATTTGGAATCAAAGTGAACTGGACTTGATTCTGTTTTCCTCATTGTGATCCAAAGAAAATATGGAAAATAAACGTAGAAATTATGCTGCTTTATGTCTGCTTTTCTCTTTGGCATTCTTCAATAAAACAACTTGATTACAGAGAAATATGGGATGTTTTCTCTTCATTATGACAATAAATTGTGAGTTTTGTCATCTAAAATGCAGAAATATTTTTTCAGTGTCTCATGTGGTTACACCTAAATGTAATCCACTGTGTTTTAAGGTCTTCATGTTTTCCAGTCATGGTTAAATCTACTGGTATCAAAACACACCACAGACTCATCATGATTTCAGAAAACCACACAGATTGTTGCAGCTGCTGTGTTAACACTAATGACTCATCCCAGTTTAATAAACTGCTCCTCTGATCACCTGACAGGCCTTTTGACCTTCAGATTCCTCAGATTGATGGGTGGACTGGCCATCGGGAGCACCAGGATATTCCCCAGTGGCCTTGTACGCTCAGGATAGCAGAGAGTTGGGATCCAAGTTCAGTTCTGGTAGCACTTATTAAAAAATAATCCATGCTGTTTGTGCTGCTCGCTCTGGCATCTGCCAGTCTAAAACTACCACAGACTCCAGTTGCAACACTGAAAGTGATGTGAGGGAGGAACCAGGCAAACAGGAAGTTGAATTTATGGCTGGGACCATGTGGTTTTTAGAGCTCCAGCTATGGTTTCTCCATCTTTTAAGCTATAACCATAGACTGTTTTAATTTGATATAAAATTAATAATGTACAACAATTAAAACAAAGCTATCTGTCTCACTAGCTAGCATAAATACAACTGAAAACATGGCCAGCGAACACAAATAAAAGCATTTTTGTCAGATGGTAAATGAACACCGTATAAACTTAATTAATTTAATTTATTCTGGTCAAGATTATTTACGAACCATCTGTAATCCTTACCTTTTAGCCATAAACACAGACTGCACCCAAACAGCCGTTGGGCTCCAAGCATAAACATGATAAAGGTGTTAGCCTCGGGCCTGTTCCGGCCGCCATCTTACATTATCTCGGTTAGATTTTTCAACCTCCAGGTTCTCCAACTCTTCATGAACAGAACTCAGTACCATCCCGTGTGGTTTGCCGTTTGTAAAGTTACACAGTAACTTAAACAGGTTTATTTTGCCTGTTAAAAGGAAAAAAAGAGTTCATTTAATTGTCAAACTAAATATTTAGATTGCTAGCTAAATTTCAAGCTCGTATCTGCTTATTTAGCTCACGCGCAAACTTGCTTATTGATAAACGGAAGTGGAACATCAAAATAAAAGCTGGGTTTTGCAGACCTTTTATGAGCTTTTATTTTGATATGCTACTTCCGCTTATGCAGCTAATTTGCATGTCAGTGACCTAAATATCTATTTACGAGCTAAATACTTAGCAGAGACAATAAATGCTTAATTGGAAAATTAAATGTCCAGTTTGGAAAATAAATATTTAGTTTAGGATTAAACATTTAGTTAGAGTAAATATATAATTATAAACCAAACATCTAGTATTTTATCTTTTAAATATTTATATAAATTTATATAATATTTATATTTAAATATTTAGTTTGGATCTCTGACATAAAAATCTTTGAATAACATGGTGAAAACATGACCTCCCAAATTGTTTTCTCTATGACTAAATAAACCAAAAATATTGCTCTAACTTTATTACTCTGTAACTTTACATTCCATACTGAGTTCTGTGAATCTACTTTCAGCTTTTTTTGTTGGTTTGTTTTCAGGTTTTAATTTATATGAACCTGTTACTTTGTTTGCGTTTTTCCTTCTGTCGCCTCTTAATGCACCTCTGGAGTTTTTCTGGTTGTGCTGCATTCCTCATTTCATTCTATATCTGCAGTTAAACAATCATTTCTTGCAGCTCTGCAGTCGGTCTCTGCTGTTCTCTCTACATTCTTTCACAGCTTTGTATTTGAGATTGAATCTTATTGCGCCATCTGTTGGCAGGTGGATTAACTTTTTTCTATTGGACTTCCAACATTTTTCTTCATTTTCACATCTGACTGTGTAATTTCTTCTACAGAGAATATTGTATTTGTGTTTAGATAATAAAAAACATAAGACAAGTTATTTTCTTCTCCACTTTTATTCTCCTGCATACAGAAATCTGCATGGCTCCCCTGCAGCTCTTCACTCATCTGCCTCGGACTCTTCGTCATCCTGGCTGATCTGGAAGTAGCGCAGCTCGTACGTCTCCTTGTCGGACGCCACCACCCTCAGCCAGTCCCGCAGGTTGTTCTTCTTCAGGTACTTCTTGGTCAGATACTTCAGGTACCTGCCAGAGAAGACGACGGGTTGGTTCTTCTGTTAATGCCATCTTTAACAGCACCGGCAGGCCTTTCTTACCTCTTGGAGAACTGTTTCTCAGACGTTACGTTGATCTTGTTCTTCATACGGCCGACCTGGACGATGTTCCCCAGGTTTCCCGTCTTCCCGTTCACCTTGATCCGCTCTTTCAGGAAGGTTTCCTGTCACACAGAGCACAATAATGCGCTAGGGAAGGGAACCCTAGTCGACCCGGAGCTAGGGAAGGGAACCCTAGTCCACATGCAACATTAGCTGCTAGCAAAACCATGACAGCTGTAAGGTCACATCTATGGACAGAAAGGACTTACAAAGTTTGCGGAGTCCAGGATGCCGTCCTCCACTGGGTGGGTCAGGTCCAGGGTGAACTTCCAGGACGGGGCCTTTCTGGACTTCTTGCCTGCAGCGACTCTTTTCTGTTTGATCTGCAGCACAAAGCAGCAACGTTTCCTCCATGAGTCACAGCCCAGACCTCACTTTATCCTAACCAAACCGTCACACAAACTCTCTGAAATCACCTCTTACTGTGAAAAATCAATATTAAAGTTTAGACAGAACTGTAAAGTAACAGTTATGTGAATACTTTGGATGATGAAGGCATCACATGCTGCCATACACTAAACTTTAAATTAATACCCAAAACCACAATCATGCTATTGTTGTTCTACATTTTATGATTTGCGGCTTGTTTTTATATCAGACATGGAACAAGTCAAATTTTCTTTGATTAATCAAATTAATGGTGATGAATTATGAACTTAAGTCATAAATTGTTAAGAGTGTAGAGACTTAAAGGTCATTTGCTGAAGGAACACACTTATAGCAGTAATTCCAACTTGGGACGGTTTAATATTTCTAGTGCACTGGGTCAGCCCACAACTACTGTACAATATTCGCTCAAATACAGTCCAAGCTACAAAGAAATTTTAAAAAATGTAAACGTTTATGAATCCTAAACTGGCAAGTAGCGAAAAGACTAGGACGAATAAGCCGAAATGTCTGCAAGGCAACGAGCTGCCTATCAGCCAAAAACAAAGCATGTTAAAATTCCTCTGAATGGATAAAATTCTTCATAAAGAAAATCCAATATATTTTCTACGGAGTCTGGTCTACCGGTAGACCGATACTGGAACACGTGTACAGGCTAACGCTAACTCTGCCCTTTTTCTACACTCCTTGTTCATAAAAGTAATTAAAATCACACACAGCTTACTGCAACACTAATAATTTATATATGCTTTAAGTAAAGAGACAAACAACAACTAAAATCACATCTATTTCGCTAAATGGATGAGGAGCGAACCGGACTCACCGGCGCCATGTTGAGACCGAACGGGAAAAGGAAGAAACGGATGTGACGCACAGGGACGTAGGACGTCCGGCTTGAAACGCCTTTCCCAAATATGGTCAATGCCACATCTGCCCAAAATAATAGGATACATGTGAAAATAATAATTTACAACCTAATGATCAGGGGTTGGTATCATGTAGCTACATTTACTGGAGTAATTTTGTGGAAAAATTTAAATTTTAGAATAATTTTACTACAGGATGCTTTTTACAGTAAACTTGATCATTTTTGTAGCTTTATTAAATAAAGAACAAATATATTTCAATAAACTATACACCAGATCTATATATAAACCTACAGTTTATGTTGAAATGAGACCTCTTGTTTATAGACAAGCTTAATTTTTCTGATATTATTTTCTATTTGCAAAACCCTTTGTACTATTTGGTGATAAAGAACAAACAGTGTAGTCAGTAATATATATTCTCAGATGACATATTTTACCTACATACATTGCCTACTTTAAATATTATTTTTATAAGTTTATTGTGGGGAAAAAAATAACAAATTGGAAAAGTGTTTTTTTTCTGCCTGAACTTATTTTGTAGTTATGTTGCCATTTGTATAATTTTCCCCACATTTTATTTAAAATTCAAGAATTTGCACATAAAATAATATTTTCTCCATCTGACAATCAGTTAGTATTTAAGTAGCCTTTTTACAAAATACTTTTCTAGTCTTACTTGAGGTATTTCTTAGTGATGTATTTTACCTGACACATTGTTGCTCCAGAGTATAATTTATGGGTTTTCTACCCGTCTTTGCTAATAATGTAGCAGATGTTTTAATGATTAAATAAACACAGATTTTAATGTGTTTAGCTTAAAAACAGCAGCTATTGTGATTTTTCTTCCTAAAAGAGGAAAGTTTGGTCACTGCAGGGTAGAAGCTGTTTTCCCTATTGGTCAAAGGTCAGTTGTTCCAAACCCGGCCTGATAATGAACCTGTTCAGTCATTGACCTGCTCTCCGCCTCTTTCAGCTCCATTCATTCGGCCGCTCCACGTCTCCAAGCCTGCAGAGGAAATCAGCCTCTGCATGAGTCACAGAAACCATAACTTCACCCTGAAAGGGAAGAGCTGGAAAAATGAAAGAAAAAAAGAAGCATGCATTCATTTTTCCAGTGAGCAGAAGGAGGTGATTCATCTGCATGCTGGGTGTTTCTGTCATGGCTGCAAATACTACAACACAGGAAGAGGAGAAGAAGAAACGCTTAAAAGAGGAACTCAGAGTAACTCACAGGGATGCATTTGAGGAAATAACACATGTCTGGTTTTATTTCTACCACAAAAACTCAGCTTTCTGCAGTCTTGATTTTTAAATCAGGGCTGCAGGGTGATAATAATTGTAGAAATATTTAATTCTGTGCATTTAATTTTGTGGAATTATGGAACATCAAATCAAAAGATTACCTCAGGTTATATATAACAAGAAAGATGAATGAAGAATCATTTATTAAAGCATACACCTACATGTAACAGGATAAAAGATTCTAAGAGTAGATCAGTATTCAGCTTTATTTGAAGTAAATATATATGGACTTAATTTCAAAGTTGCGTTTGAGTGACAACAGCATCAATGAAATAAGGAACATACTGTGAGCAGGTTATCTTATTCCTTCAGTGCCTAGTGGTGCTAATTAGCATCATACTTAAGTTTATACTAATGGATTCTCTGTGATTGGGAACAAAAACATGTTTATTGTACATAAATTCAGACATTAAAGTGTTAAGATGGCTGCAGAAACCTGGTTATTGATTGAGAAAATTTGGATCCAAATACAAAAAAAATAAAGTAGATTAAGAGGAATTCTTTGAAAATGTTGCCTGACAGGACTTTTAAAAAAATCTATAATAACTGTAAATATAATTTCATGACATGTTGATCATGACTCTGCAAACAAACACAGACATGAGTTATTTCTATTTATTTAATGTGTTAAGATAAACCTGTCTTACCAGCACATTCAAATAAATGAGAATGTAATTAGTTTCTCTCAGGATAATTAACTAAATACATTTACTTAACTTAAAAAAGTACTTCAGTTTTACCATATATTTTTTACTTAATGTTTAAAAGTAAATTTTACTTATTTGATCTCAAGTGCCAAAGTTTTAGCAGTTTGTCAAAGTGAGACATCTTGTTTGTACACAATCTTTGTTTTATTTTACTAAAGATATTTAAATCCTGCAAACATCAACTAAATCAAAATACTTTAACTTCTGTTTTTAAGTGAGAAGTTACTTGCAGCAGAGGCTCCTTTCTATCAGCTGATGTTCCAGTTCAGGTCCGATCAGTTCAGCGTTGATCACACGGTAATCAATACATTTATTGGTCCCTTTAGGCAGACGACCGGAACCGAATCCAGATGGAAAATCAAACCCACTTTGGACCCGATGCACCTCAAACGTTCAGCAGATCAAACTGTGGAAACTTCACCTCTGACCTCCAGCAGTTTGGATTTTGTTCTCGTCTTCCAGAAAAAAGATAAAAATTCAGGATCATTTTTGATTAATCTGAAATAAAAAAAGACTTTGAATCATTTTTAAATCCAGTTCAGATTCTTCCAGCTTAATCTCCCCAAAAATGCCTCAATCGATGTTGGTTGTCCAGTTCACTACTTTTTCCTTCCAGTAAACTTTCCATTAATAAAAGCTCTTATGCAAGATTCTACATTTAAAACTCAGAAATGTGCATAAATTTAATTGGAAAGTTTAGTGGAAGGAAAATTTTTTATCTCAGTTGTTTGCCACAATCAAAATCACAATGTTTGACATTTTGAACAGAATTACAAAAAGTTTAATTGAGCTTCTCATTTATTGTATGGAGTAACATTCCTGCAGCATCATGAGCAGTTTTATAGAGGCTAGGATAATGATGCTAACACTTTCCTAAGGTTCCAGCTGTAGAAACAGTCTCTGCAGCATTAAAGCACAAGTTAGAAATCGCACAAACAAAACTGATCCAACACTGCAATGCATTTATTTTCTGCCCACAAAACAAAACCCGCCAGGAGACAGAAAGCAGACAGACAGCGTTTTGCAGTTTTTGTCCATTTGTATCATTGTTTTATTTTGCCTTCTTCAGTCAGGTGACAAAAGGCCTCGAGTGAACAGAAAGTTTGCAACTGAACCACCCTCCCAAACCCGAATAAAGTCCCTCAAAAAGAAAACAAAAGGAAACACTTCTCACTGCAAACCGCCTCCACATGTCGGAGGCCCACACCGCTCCACACTCACGCCTCTGAAATCAAAGAATAATACTTTTTGTAATGGGGGAGGGAGGGAGGGGGGATGGTTACGCCGGATCGAGAATTTGGACCAGAAGTACGAGCGCTCCGGACGCCGCGGCCCTCAAACTCTTACAGACCAGAAACAGACATCGAGGGGGAAGTTGCTGAAGTTCCTGACTGGGGTGGGAAAACTTTTCGCTTTACATGCTGGGTGGGCTTCTTAAGCGCTAACCACCCTGGAGAGGAAGCAGCCCTCCCCTCCAGATCCGCTTTATTTAATCTAAAGAATATAAAAAATAATCATACAAAAGCTGAACCCCAAAGTTTCTTTTAAACATTCAGGAATGTGAGTGGCAAAACCAACACTTTGAAGGCAAAAATAAGCAGGAATGAGCAACTGATTGGGATTTTTTAAAGTTGTTTTTATATAAAGTAGATTGTTACCAAACAAAAACTCAGTCATCAGGCAGAGGACCACGCAGCGGGCTGCAGTGGAACATTCCCAACAGCAACGGAAAAGAGAAACCAGGGGAGGGAGAGGAGGCGAGGGAGAGGGGGGCAAAAAGATCATTGATGAGAGAGAAATTACAACAGAATGATTTGAGGTTGTCTGTGAAGGCCAACGCTTTGGTGACAGAACCAATGAGGATGCAGGAGACTGGTTGTGGGTGGTGCTTGTTGCCTGGGCAGCAAAGTCCATCTCCCTATTTGCTGGCCAAGACCTTGGTAGCGACAGCACATTCCTCCCCCATGGCAGAAATCACGGTGACCTGCAGGCAGCCAGAGCAACGTGTTCGAGTCAATCATCTGAAACCCGACACCGGACCGACTGACCGTCCGTCTGTCTGTCACGGCGCCAGAAACAGAAACTCACCATGAATTCTTCACCCGCCTCGAACTTTGATTCAATTTCCTTGCCGATGTCGCTGTCGGGGACGCGCAGGTCCTCTCTGATGTCACCGTTGTCGCTCATCAAGGACATATAGCTTTCAGCGATGTTAACGAGCTGAAAGCAAACAATTCACTTCATTACTTCATCTGGAAAATAGACATTTAAAAAGGTTTCCACGTTTACAGACTGGGTAGAATCTGATGGAAAAGGATTAAAGTTCCAGTCAGAACCAGATTGGATCCAGGTTCTTGATAAGGAACCTGTGAGGGGAACCAAACGGTTATGATCCGATTCAGACACAAGGCTCCGAGTACCAGAATCCTCAAACCCAATAATGACAACAAACAGTTCAGGCTAACAAATGCTAATCATGCTAACGCTAGTAGAACCAGACATCCTCACTCTGCTGACATGTTATTCTCTCCTAAATGACAGAAAATCATTTTTATTCCAGATGCTTCAGAAATAAGATTTAGCTTTAATATTGTTTTGAATCTTTAAGTTTACTTTAAACCCATCGAGCCATTGTGTGTTTATATCAAGATACATGCACATCTTGTAAATATTATAACTTTTGCCATTATCCAACAGTATTTAGTTTTTATCTACATTCATACTCTGTGTGATTATATGTTCTGCCCATCACTGAGCCGCTGCTCTTCTGAAATGTCTCCATTATGGGACAATAAAGGGCAATTCTGCTCCGTTTCTACCTCATCATATACAGTTGATTGTTGGTCTGTTAAATAAGCCCTGATTTTATCCTAAACTATTAGTGTTCCTATAAAGTGTCACTAAACTGATGCAAAGTTCAAACCCAGTGTTTTAAATCAGGAAAACATCCAGAACGGAGAGACTGAAGCTTCCAGCAATAAAACTTAAATATTCAGTATCCAGAAAAAGTTAAAATTGTTTCATCTGGAGCCAAGAAACCAGATTAAACATCAGACATGTTCAAATTCATTTAAGACTCAAAAAAATTCAGATTACTGATAAAAACAATCAGCTTGATTTTATTATGATCTCATATTACAGATCAATTAACTGCAAAAATCAGGCAATAAAATCTAAAAACCTCCAACATTATTGAATTATTTTTATTTTCTACTTTTAGTATTTAAAACTGATTAAATTAATTTGATACTTTTTTCCTTTACAAACTATAAACAACATCTGATCAGAAGAATCGGATCCTGGCTACCTGATAGTCTGTCCTCTTGATGGCAGGAACATCCATGTTGTGGGTGGAGGGGCACATATCTTCATACTTCTTGTTGGTGAAGATGTCGATACCAACCAGGTTAACCTGCAGAAACACAACAAACCAACAAAGATGTGAAAACTGGCAGCAAACAGCAGCTTCTGTTCCCAAAAACCAGTTAGAGGAGAAACAGAAGATCTGACACTTAAATGAGAAATCTGAATTTAAAACCAAGAGAAATGAATAAATCATAGTCCCAACCTCCATGAGAGGGAACCCACCGTGAGTTTAGCCTTTAATAATTAAAGTTTAGAGCAACTCAGAAGCATACCTTAGCATGTCCGTGCTTGCCGGTCTTGGAGGTGGACATCTCCACGATTTTGCAGGGACGTCCCTTCAGCACCACGTACCCGTTCTTACGCAGGGCGGAGCACTGCATGGGGTAGGTGGCGGAGGCGCCAGACTCACCAGTCGTGAAGTCAAGATCGGGATCTGCCATGGTGCGATGGGTCTGGGGCGCTGGAGGACAGAAACGTCATCAACACCTGGCCAGGTAAACACTGGACAGCTAAACAACGAGCAGGTAACTCAGGATGAGCGAAGGTTTAATAAACGAAGCAGCAGAAACGGTTTAGATACGGATTGATGCAAACCAACGACAAACGTATTTATAGTTTTATTGAAGTCAGAAGTGACTTAATTACAGAAATTATTTCCCAGATAATTTCTAGCAAAGTGATAAATCTGTGAAGAACGACCAAACATCGACTCGATGTCTGACAAATGTTCCCATAAAGTCTGAAGCCTAAATGCAAATATCATATTGTTAAATTAAAGTTCATGTATAGTGTAGATAATCTGATTGTATAAGGTTTCCATTTAATGATCTTACATTTGTTACCTTATTTTCATCACCTTAAAATCAAATGATGGACATTTGAAGTTTTGGGTTTTTATCAACGCTGAATATTCATAAACTCTGCAGGATTCTCAAACCTTCTACATCCGTTTCAAATTCATTTTCAGAAGCAAATTAAAACATTTTTCTTTCTGTAATGTTTCCTCCTCTTTACTGGAGGCTAAAACCTTCATTTATTAAAGCTGAAATGGAGCAAAATAAAAATATTGGCAATTTAACTGAAATATTATTGCCAGATAAATACTGCACCAAAACTAATTCATGATCACAAACTATATCAAATACCTATTTGATGTGTAACAGTTTGATTTTTGTTTATTTTGTTCAACTTTTATCTAATTTCAGCAATAATTCAGGTTCTGATGCTTTTGCTACCAAATCAGCGTTATAAATTATTAGTTTATTAAAGTTTGTATTCATGCATCTTCATTCTTGTGCTTTTCTTTTAATTGGCATAAAGACAGTTTGAGTAGACTGTATTCAGACTGCATAGAGCAGCAATAACCAGACAACGCCTAAATGAATTAACTGGGAATCCATTCAAACTCAACCTGACTTACTTCACCATTTACAAACCCTAAATATATATGCCAACTTTCTAAAACTATAAGCTATAGTTACTGTCACGTTCAGCAATTATGTAATTACGCATTCCTACATTTTAAAGTCTCTATTTAAAGAGTTTGCTTTAAATTAGCTTTTGTTGCTGCCTTTGCGACCTTTTTGGGGCCTTTTTAAGTAATCCAGCTCATCAGTTCAGAAATGCAGAATTGTTTTTAGGACTAAACGTTTAGTATCAGACTTGTTTTTCCAGTCAGACTGAAGCAGGTCTGAATAAACAGATAAATCCGCAGCGTCCATAAAACGTGGAAGCTCGGACAGGCTAACCGGCTAAACACGAGGCTCAACTGCTGTGTCATCCAGCGCCGCTTCAAACGGCTCTGGATCAGCTACTGCAGCACAAATCTGCTTTTCTGAGTGAAAAATGTAGGAATAAATTTGAAACAAATTAGGAATAAGTCTCTCCAGGGGATTAACGGGATAATTTAAGAAAGTAGCACACGCTAGCTTGGCCTTCTGGTAACAACACCGACATGTCATACCGTTATTTAATAACGATGGTTATTGTGCTAAAATAGATGCATTTAGTAACGCTTTCGTTAGTTATGTTTTGTCATTGAATAAAAAAAGTCGTTTAATACCCAATAAAACAAACTCTTCGTAACTCGTTACAGTGGCTGTTATTTAAATAAGTGAGCTAACGCAAAGCTAACAGCTGCTACCAATGCTAACCGCAGTGAGCAGCAAAATAAAGACTCCAAATCACTTCAAGTTCGACGGCAGCTCGGGGTTCATTGTTTATTATGGCCTCCACGAACAACACCTGGCCGCTAAAAGACAGAGCGGAAGGCTGGAAATCACGGCCGACATGACACCGAGCGCCTCGCCACCGAAGGCCGCATGTCCCTTTGATTCAGCCCCGGACACCCACACCCTGCCCCACCGCCCGACTGGAATCCACCGGCAAAACAAAGCAGCGACTCCGAAGGCTTCGCTTACCGGGAGGAAACTACTTCCCTGCCTTTAAATCCACTCTGAGGTGAGCTAAAAACGGATAAAGTTTTCCGTTTATTCCCTGAAGGAAGAAACACGCGCCATGCCGCACTTACCTTCCGAGCAAAAAGAGGACCGAGAGTGCGCATGCGCGGCCAACTTGACTGCAGCATCCGCGGAGGAAGCGGGGAGGAGGGGGGCGTTTATGTGTTCGGGCAGGCAGAAAGGGTTGCCAGGTATGTTCGAGGCGACCCTGACTCAGGCAGGGAGAAAGACCGCGTCTGTCTGAGGACAACTGGCAACCTGTCAGATCAGCAGAGGATCCCAGGCACAGATAAAAACAGCCAACTACCCAAAGAGAGTTATCTAAAATGAACTTAAATCAGAACACGCGTAGACTTACGGTTGGAATGTAAACATTATGATTTGTAAGGAGCAGAACGGACATGAACTACAATTTAGTCAGTAAAAACAGGCGAAAATTACCAACAAGCTTGGACTTAGCCTTTTGCTATGTTGAGATTTATATGATAAATCAACATAATGTAAATACTTGTTAAGTGGAAGGAAAAATATAAATGGTCTTTCTAAAGTTTACAGCGAAGTAATAATTGTTTTTTCACAAAATCACCAGGGGCAGAATTATTGGAACCCTGAACAATTAATATGCATCAAATGTAGAAAACATATTTTGATATTTAAGTTTTATTTGTGGATGTATTCAGCAGTTGATTTAGATCATGTTTCTCAGTGGTAGAAACATGATGACAGAGGTGGTGCGTTCCATTTGTAGTCGAAACTCGGAAATTCCAACTTCCCAGTTAGAAATGTTATATTCCAACTCAGATCCACTCAGCCCTCCATCTGCAGAAACAGCAACATTATTCCTGTTGGGGAAAATATATTACATTTGCTTTGCATTTCCCCACATAATGGCAGCGATATAGTATGATCCAATTAAATTCTTGATCAATATGGATTGTTGCTATGTTATTGTGCAATGTTTTAAGATCTTGTTCAATGTGCCCTTTTTTAACTTTGAGCCCCCGACCCTCCAAAGATCTAGAGGCATGTTAGTGTCACAGATAGCATCTATAAATGATTTATTTACTGACTGGTTGAGGTTGATGTCAGGGGAAAACATTCTCAGGCCTACCATCTCAAAAATAAATAAGTGGAGAGCTGAACTTTGACTTTAACTGGAACTGTGTGCTTTGGTCAGATGGGAGTAAAACCTCGTTTCCATAGGTCAGTTTGATATAATACTATATGGTTCAACGTATTGAAAATTACAGAAAATATTTTTAAAAAGTGGCTTTTATTTCAATAATCCCTTCTGTATGTTGAACCACAGAGTGTTAAGGTTCGACTGCAAGAATTTTGGTTTAATTCTTAGAATAAAACAATAATATTAGCAGAATAAAGATGTGATTTTACCGGGTAAATAAGGGAAAAAATGTGGATAATTAATTCCCGCTTCATTCTTCTAATATGGCGACTTTTTCTGGAAATATTAACGCTCCTGACCTTTATATTGTGTTATAAGAGTTAACCTGAATTCAAAGTCCAAATTAATAGAAGCTGAAAAACATACTGGTCAAACAAGATGGCCGCTGACATCACTCTGAATTATGGAAACCAAAGGAGCACATGGATAGAAATACCCATAAATTTCCAAAAATTAAATCTTTAAAAACCAAAAACTTGATTAGTCGATAAAAGGAAAGACTTGAACCGCTGAACTTCTCACGGCTAGCTAAGCTACGTTGGTGGAATCAACTCACTCACTCGCTGTTCGGTTGCCTAGCAACAACCCGTTGAGTAACTCAGCAGCAGCGGTTTCAGGTTTTGCCACCGTTCCTCATAACTGCTTAAAAATAAAAAACTGTGTATAAAAGAGGAAATGTCACTCCACCAGTCTGGAAGTCTTTCAGATATTTAAAACAAATCAATAATTAATAAGAAACTTTTTTCAGCGACATCATCCAGCCCTGGCAGGTTGTTACTCTGACATCCATAAAGTGAAGGTTTGTGTGAAGAAAGAGAAGCAGCTCTGGGTTTCTGCTGTACAAGGAGAGGACATTTATTGTAGATTTCCAAACATCACAGATGCGTGTTGCCGGACGGCGCCATCTTCTGACTGATCCCAGTGATTCAGGCGAGGTGAAAACATTCGCTCACATGCATGTCACACACCTGTGCACAAACCTGCACGCTCAGACACAGTCGCACACGTTCACAGTTTTGATACAAAAAATTGAAATACAAATAATACCACGATAAAAACATTGTATTTTTTTTTTTTAGAAATTCTTACAGTATTCGCTATGTTCTCTATTCTGTAGAAAGACAACTAAGCTTCGATAAGTGAACATTATTTATGTCCTCTAAAATGATCAGTAAGATATTATCATCATGTAAATTATTACAGTATAAATATCTTTTAATCTATTGATTCTTTGCCTCCTGCTCTTTATTCACAGGTTGATGATCACCTCTAACATCCTGCACCGTTTCAGGGCCTCAATCTGCGTCCGTGTGACCACCGCGCCACGTTCATCACATCCTTTAAGATCTCTGAACAACTAAAAGCAAATAAAGTAAAAGATGAAACAGTTTTCTCTCATAATCTCAGCGTTTACAGTCAAAATCTACGCACCTGCTTGGTTTTTACATAACTAAATTAATAATAAATGTCACCAAGATGTATAATTCTCCAGTGTACAATCTTTACTGTTATTCAACCAAAAAAACACGAAATGCTAACATTTTTCAGGGTTTTGTCCATCTTCTATTGTAAAACCAACAAGTGTTTTGTCTCAAACCTGAAATTCATAACAAGTGAAGACGGTTCAACATGTATGTCTTCATGCAAACTAAATAAACAGCCATGAATGAACGAAATGAAACTCATTTAGTTCCTGGAAATGTTCAGAAAATTTCCCCAGGTTATAATGACTTAAAGAGGGATGAAATAAAAACAAATCTCATAAAACCCTTTTAGTTTTTGTCAGCCTTTAAACAGCTGTGTGAGTATTTACAAAAGTGGAGAACAGGCAGAAGAGCTAAAACAGAAAATAAAAAGTGGTTTTAACACAAGGCAGGAGAAATAACACCTTCCAGAAGTTTGCAACTATTCTACGGTCGAGTTCTTCCAGTGAGAAAAGACGTGAAGATTTCTGTTATTGTGTTGCTGCTGCAGCAAAAGTACAATATCTACAAGCTTCCTTCTCCTGTCAGGAGCCAAACAGCTGCAGACGGGTGACATCTCCATTCCTCCTCTGACAGTCGTTGCTTGTTTGAAGGATTCTGGGTATTTTCTGGGAGGAGGCAGACGTTCCAGCAGCATCACTCAAAGGGAGTGTTCACACTGTGAGCTAAGAGCATTTCACCTTGTGTTTTACCTCCCACTGATGCTTTTCGAGTTGTTTCTGTTGCATCATGAAGAAATAAAAACCATGAAAAGTAATCTGGTTTGGGAGGATTATTTTAGCTCATTTTGTTGTGTTCTTTACGTGTTTTTATATATGTACACAAAACAAAATTCAAAAATGAAGTTTATAAGAAAAATATGGCTCAATAATGCAACAAGGCAGTGCTTTAAACTACAAAGCTATTAGAAATCAGTTGTTCACTTTATTCAGGTCAAACTTCTCTGGAAGTTAAAATTTAATTTTAGAAATAAACTTAATTTGCTTCAAGAGGGAAAACAAGCAATAAAAGGTGAATTTATCACTTCTCATGTAAAGTAATCAGGAACTGTCATGAAATGTTTGACAGTTTGTGGCCTAATAAAGAGCAAATAGTTTATTCAAGCTACAGCCAGTATCACACTCTTTAAGTTTTATATTTTATGATTATTTATCCTTCTAATAATTAACTTAATTGTTTTTTATTTTCTAGCTCTGTTTTAAAGTGTCAGATGTTCCACTTGATGCCTGACGGTCTGCAGAGGATTTTGAGTTTAGCTTGTTAAATTTAAGCTGATGTGTTGGAAGATGTGCATTGAAGGAGGAACGTTGATCATTTCATCAGTGAACTGTGCTCTGTCTTCATCTTCACTGCATTTCACTGCAAAACGCAAAAACCTACACAGTAATTTTGTCTAGTTTCTAGGGTAAATATCTTAATAAATAATCTATCAGTGGAACTGGAATCTTTTAAAGAATATTAAGGAATTATATAAATTTAAAAAGATGATATTTCTTGCTGAAAATTAACTTGTAAGTTGAGTTTCTTTTAATTTTTTACTAAGATATTTGCACTAGAAACTAGATTTTGTGTTTTTGCAGAGTTCAGATTGAACTCTTTGCTGCAGGTTTTATATAACTGGTGATGGCTGAAACAGTGAAATGCTGCAACATTCGTTTTGTGTTATGGTCAAAGATTTCCTGTCGCTGTCCCTTTAAGATTGTCAGATTTGACGAGGAGGCGCCCAGAATCCGAATCATTTCATATTCTGGTGCGTTTTGTTTGTTGCTTCTTAAAGTTGTGCATTTCTACTCCTTAAAGTGAAACAAAAAGGATTTTCACTCCCAGCAGGTTCTGTGTTTCTGTTCTCACATGTGAGCAATTCAGACAGAATCGAATAAAACAGAAATAATAAATCATCCTGGCTTTGTGAGATGAAAACAATCTTAAAATTGTGTGCATTTCTGATGTCATCCTCAGGTGTTTTTTTGTCTAATGCTACTTTGCTTACTCACTAAACTACAGCCTGCAGCAGGCAGGCCTGTGCACTCGCAGTGTGAACACCCTGGATGAAAGTCACTGATGTGCTACACAAAGAGCTTCCCCACTCAAAGGCTACTGGTCAGGTCCTTAAAGGCTCCAGATCCACCCTCAGTCCGGCCCAGCAGGCCAAAGCGCCGACCTTGTGGGGTCACCTTTGCTCTGCAGGCAGCCACACCAACCACAGGACCTGCAGCGCCCCCTACAGCGTGAGGATGTCTAAGTAGAGACGCTCTGCTGTGGTTTAGCACCTCCTCCAGATGTGCAGTCCAGTCAGCAGCTTGTCGTCGTCCATGAGTACACACACACATATAAACACGCACAAACACCATCCTCCATCGTCCCTCCGGCGAAGGGGCGTGGCTCCCAGCGGGGGGCGGGGCAGGTTACCAGTTCATCATGGAGCTTCTGTTCAGGGTCATGAAGAAAACCTGACTGCTGCCTCCAGAGCGGACCGAGGCGAAGAAAACCTGCAGAGAGCGAGGAAAACTTTAAAACCCAAAACCAAACATCATGAAACCGTCTGAGTGGAGAGTTTATAAACCTGGAAGAGATTCTGAGCGTTTGATTGGTCGGTGTGGCCAGAAAAGTTCTGTTTGAGTTTAGTAAAGCTACCATTTAAAGGTGACACATTATTATTATTATTCATAGTTAAATTTAAGTTCTAACAAAGTATTATATCAGAAAGGTAAAAAGTAGAAGACTGGTAAGAATCAACCTATTTAGAGTCAAATAAACTGATTTATTGATTTTTTTAAAGTTTTGCTAAATGAGACCAAATGTGAGTCGGATCTGATCTGGTTTCAGACTCACTTTGTCGTTTCGTTCCGTCAAGAACTTGAGGCGCTGAGCTCGTTTGTGCATGAAAACGCCGTCGAGGTGTCCCGTCTCCACAGAGCGGATCTCGATGGCCTTCTCCCCCCAGCCCATGATCTGGTTGGAGTGGATGTAGGCTGCAGGGACAGCAGGAACAAATATACATAAATATATGTGGAAATAAACCCAAAACAATCACTGCCAGAGCTTCTCTCTATCGGACTGATCAGATCAGAGGACCGCTTTGATCTGAATGGATCATGATTTTATATCTGTAACTGATCAATATGTTAACTCAACCCTTCCAGCTCTGCCAGAATAATAATCTGTCCAGTCAGAACCAGAAGCCTGATGTGACATCTAGAAGGTATTTATAATCCTGAGGAATGTGGAGCGACTTGTTGCTCTGGGTGGAGTCGGTATCATAACAACACCGCCCTGTCACTCTGCAGAAGAGGAGCAGGTTCGGCTGGAGATGCGGCACTGGGAGTTCTGGGAGTGCTGGGAGACGGAAGATGAGTTTGATCTTTTCACAGATTATCTGTCTCATTCCAAGCTGTCATAACATGATGACAGATTCAACAAATATGTAAAAAAGTTTCATACTGCAGCGTTAAGGAGGAAAGGTCAAATAAGTATTTTAGATAGAATCTGTGTCTCTTAACAGATTCTCAGTTAGAGACACATGAAGGATTGCAGCTCGTTATAAATCATGAAACATGTTTGTTTCTCTCTTACCGACGGATGTGGGCATCTCGCCCCACTGCAGCACCACGTCTTTGGTGATTCGGCCATAGGTGTTGACGTAGACGCCCTCGTCCTCGTAGCACAGCAGCATCTCCATGCCGTCCGTCTTGGGCAGGACCACGATGGCGTGCGGGGTCACCTGACCCTGGATCTGTGAGGCAGCGGAGACGGGATGACAGGGAGAGGTGGAGAGAGAGGCGGCTCGCCATGGAAACGGACACAGCATGACTCAACAGCACCAAAAGGCGATGAGAGGCGGTTGCTATGGTCACCGTCTCCCTCTTCTCCTCATCCATCTCTGACTGAAACACCGCCAGGGTTAGAGGAGGACACTGACTCCACTGGTTTTACTCTCATGTTCTTGCTGACGCCAGTTTTGCCTTAACGAAGTCGCAGGACTGTGCAAAAGTCTTGAGTCAAGCAGCTGATCAATGGCTCTGTCTTCAGATGTTTCCTGTTTTTTGTTCATTTCTGTCCTTAATCCATAAAATATGCATCATTCTTAAGTTGTAGGCCAAATTTTCACAGAGTAACTTAATAATAATCATTGTGTCGGAGCTAAAATAACAAACAGTGCTATCTTTGGGGTTTTAGAGTGTACAGATCTAACTTAAAATTGGCTTTTGGTTCATTTCTTCAGCCTTTTTATCTTATGACTCATGAAAAAGAGTTTGGGGATTACCATCCTGAAAATGGTCATGGAAAATCAACACAATTACTGGAGAAATACTGATAAAGAACAGCTTGAAAACCTCAAATAGTTTGGATCAGGACTTTATCACAATAAAAGACATTATGTAATGACTTCAACATTCAGTTGATTCATCCAGGGTTTGTCTGATTATAAATCTATTTCATATCAATTACTGTGTTTCTCTCTGATTTTAATAAATGAGCACAAGCTTTAAATTTAACTCTATACACACTGAACTTTTGACTTTTATTTACCTCTAGAGGCCAGACATAAGCCCTAAAATAGCTATTTGTTTTGAGGATAAATTCTTTTTACTTTTGTATTTGTAGTTTATGTTTTATTCTATACATAACAACAAAAACAATACTTTACAAAACTTTTTCACAATTTGTCACATCAAAGCTACAAACTTCAATGTGTGTTTATGCAACAAACAAAAACAAACTAGAGGACAATTGTGAAGTGAAAGGGAAATAAGTCATGTTTACAAAATTTTATATAAATAAGAATATGAATCACTTATTTAGTCCTTCTGGTCAGGACTTTGTAGAACATCCTTTCACTGCATGTTTTTTAGGGTTTGTTTCTGGAGCTGCTGAACATCTAAAACGTGAAACTTTGACCTCAAGCTTTGTCAGATTGGATGGAGAGCTTCTGTATACATCTATTTTCACAGACCAACCCTTCACACAGCAGCAGTATATTGATATTTAATCACTCAACATACTTTGTTTACTAACTAGATGACTTCTAAAGCTAACTTATTGAGGTTTATTTTATTACAGGGTGTAGTAAAACAAATGTGTAATTTCCCTCCCACTACTTGTGTTGATTTTTTACATAAAATCTCAAAATATTAAGTTGTGCAAGGAGCCAGTTAGGTTGGGGAACAGGCCCTTATAATGTAGGTAAATACATCGGTCCCCACAGTGTACAAATACCAGAATATACACACACTCACACACACAGTCTCTGTCACTTACATGTGAAGGGATGTAGATGTCATAAGGGTTTCCAGAATCCACATCGATCACATGAAAACCTACAGTGGAGCCATAGATGACCTTTAACCTCTGGCCCTCCTCCACAGTTAAATCCACCAGCAGGGGGCGATGTTGCAGATCGGTGAAAGACTTAGAGACAGAGAGGAGAGTGAGAGATTAAAAAAGTGCCACAGTTGCCAGTTGGTCTGAGTATTTATTACATTCTTCTGTAAAGCATTTTAGTCAGTATTTATTTTTTAGTCAGTATGAATAGAAAAAAATATAATAAATTGTAAATTTAGTCTTTAGGTTTAGCCATTGGGGCTAAAAATGTTGAGCTTATGGAACATATGAAATTTAGATTTTTATTAAAATTACCAAACCTTTTTTTTAAATTATAATTTTAGCTAATATTTTAATGAAACAAACAATGTAATCTCATTTCTATAGAGAAGGCATATGCAAATAATTGTACGTCTGAAACATAGAAAAAGTCTCACAGGTTTGCCTCGTTAAGGAAAACACAAAACTAACAATATTATAAATTTTTCAAGTTGATCGTCTTTCTCAAAAAAAAAAAAAGTTTTTCTTCTCAGCAGGACATGACTCACTCTTCTTTTTTTCTGCAGGCCTATCTGCTTGGTTTTATTGTCTTTTTTTTGTTTGTTTTTGAGTACTAAACTTGTGAATTTTACCAAATATTTCTGTATCTTCTTATCACAAATATAAATCACTGTTTTGTTGATTCTCCCAGCCTTCTGTTATTACCTTAAAGGCCATAAATTTATGGTAAGGTTTTGGTGCCCAGGCGTAGATTTCCACTGAGTTTTTCAGAGCGATCACCAGGAATTTAATCCTCTCGTATTTCACTGTAGGAAAATATTTTAAAAAACACATTAGACAAAGAGAAAATAATAAATTGGTTCTTTTGAAAGATTAGGTAATTTTAAATATAATGGAAAGTTAACAGGGATTGTGCTTTTACTGGGTTTCTAAGCTAACAACGTACCGACTTTATAGTGCACGCAGCCCTCCAGCTCCCCCACTGTGATCCAGCCCTGCTTCTTCTCCACCTCCGGATCGTTGTGTAATATCCTGTTCCTCAGCCAGGACAGGTAGTAAACGCGCAGCTTGTTCTTCTTCCCTGCATCAGAAATTACAGGTTTATTTTCAACTCACCTGCAGATCCACCTAAGATTTAGAAATTTAGACGTGTTTTGATGTTTTATTTATACTGTGTACCAAGAGCAGTGAAAGCCTTCAATGTAGCAACAGGCAGGGTGTTTCCCAGGTAGGACTGATGTGGGCAAGTTAAGACCTGATGAATTCACCAGTTAGTGTCTAAAGCAGTCGATTAAAAACCGTCTGACGGCTGTAGTTCTTTAAAGGAGACCTACTGTGAAAAATCCATATTTTTTAAATTATTATGTTTCCATTTGGGTCTCAGATGCTTCTAAAACAGCCCAAGCACTTAAAATAAAACACCCAGTTGTTGTTATTTTTATTTTATTTTTTAGAAATAATCTAATGTTCTTTGGTGTCTGGAAAACGAGCCGTTTCAAAAACCTTTCTAATGTAAATCAGCAGACACGTCCTCTCATCTAGCAACCCCAGCTGAAAAGCAACCCAATTGGACTTCCAGCACTTTCGGTCGGCCGGTTTTACTGCTGTACAATGGCTGCTGGAAAAGACAAGAGTTTGTTTTTGACTTGCCATTCAGAATCCATTTGGCGCTTTCTTGTTAGCTGTGGAGGAGGCTCTACTAATGCTTTTCAAAGACGTATGGTTGTATAATTGTGCATCTGATTGCAGCCATTTTCATGTGCAACTATGAATGTTGCACATGAAACATTTAGCTGCTGCTAACGTGGATTTAAAGTGACAAGACACCTTAAAACAGCTTGAAGTGGGCAGAACTGACCAGACTGAAAAAATCTCAGCTAAGAATAATTTTTTTAATGAAATTGTTTTGTATAGGCCACAGATCTATCACAACCTATTCCAGGAAGCATAATGTGTCACCTTTAAAGGAAAAAATAAATACATTTCATCTTAAAGTTCCAGTTAAATGCTTTTGTTGGCTGAAACCTTTAAACGTCAGGCATCAAACATTAAACGTCAGGCTAACCTGAGATGGTGACCAGGACGTTGAGTCCCTCCAGGACGTCCATCTGCTGGAAGCGCCTTCGGTTAATCAGGTTGTAAACTTTTCCCTGGCCGCTTCGGTCCAGCAGCATCAGGCCGTTTTCTGTCCCCACCAGCAGATTCACTCCTGCAGAAAAATCCTTTTACTTCCTGCAGAAAGATGTCGGTCTCTGCGCGGCGTCCGCCGGCGTCTCACCCCACAGAGCAGCGCAGAGGATCTCAGAGTTGAAGCGCTTCTTGTATTTTCTGATCTCGGGCGTGTCGCTGTGCGGCCGGATGTTGGTCGGGTTCACGTTGACCACCGAGATCTTCCGGGCCTCGTTGAGCCTCGCCTGCTCCTGCTCCTGTTTCAGCAGCTCGTCAGCAAACAGCGCTGCAGAAAACACAACAAATCTGCTTCATACACACATTTACATTTTCATCAATTTCAAAATGTATATATTTATTTATATAAAAACAATGATGCACGTTTCTTTTAGCCCACTTAGCTTTACTTCTGTATGTTTTTATGGCTAAATTGTAAAGAGCTAATTTTCTGTAATCAGAACTGTGATAATAATGATAATAATAATAATAATAAAAATAATAACAATAATAATAATAACAGTGGAAGTTGGGTTGCGAGAGAAATTCAAATGATTGATTTTTTTTGCAATCCTTCAGTTGAATCTGTATTTAAGTTTCTTTACTGCCTGTTAAGACATTTCTCAGTAGCTGCATTAGCTTCTGCTAAGTACCATGCTGGAGTAGCGCTTCAGTGTTTATGATGAGTACTTTGGGTCAGCGCGGTTGGTGGTGCCCACTGCTGCTATTCAGACTGTTAAATAGTACATTAACACAGTTTTATGTTGTCGTTCTAGTTTTGGTTTCTCTGTGCTGTATTTATTGTCGGCTTTTTCGTTATTTTCGTCACGTTGGAAAAGTAAGAAATGTTTAGTTCCTGTCCACGAAGGACAGGAACTAAACATCGTCGAGGACGAAGCCGGTGAGCTGAATCATACCTGCAGCAGAGTTTTTCTCATCGTCTTCGGTCGGCGAGGTCCCGTACACCCGGGGGTCAACGAACGGGGTGAAGGACGCCTTGGAGCCGCCGCTGCCTCCCATCCCGTACTGCAGAGCGCAGAAACACAGCAGACACTCAGATCAGGACTCAAAATAAAGGAAACATGGGGTTAATTAAAAGCTATGCTAAGTTGTTTCCTTTATTTTGTCAGAAAAATGGTGGGAACTTCCTGGTTCAGAGGCTGGAAAACTGAAAGATGGAGGAAAAGAAGGAGAGAAGATGGGATATAATTAAACTATTTGTGATCAAAATAAACTTTTGCTAAAGATTTTTCCTCTAAAACAAGTGTAAGTCATGCAAATGTCCACTTAAATGTTGCCATAGATTAAACATCTTAAAGCCAACGTGAAGGTGAATGAAATCTAATCCTAGAACAGAAACAGGACCAACGCCCCACTGGCACCGCAGCTCCCTCTAGTGGCACAGAGAGGAAACACGCTCCTGTTGTAAAACCGCCAGGCCGATGATGGGTTTGTTTGGTCGGCTTGACCTTCATGAACTGGTCCAACTGATAGTTTCACTGAAAACATGGAGAACATGTGAAATAATCTGCCAGATTTAAACTAGCTGCTGTTTACTGAGATAATTGAACTAAAACTAAACATTTGGTAGGATTTTGTGTTTTTGAAGTGTGGACACCTTGCAGATCCTTAATCCAACATTAAAATGTGTTTGATTTAAACACCAACGAGGTTTTATTGTAGTTTTTGCTTCTGCTTGTTGTTTTCTGTCTGTTAGTTTTTAACCAGACTGATGGAAATCCTCCTTATGATCAGAAATGAACTGATGGTGCTGAAGGTGACGTCCCACCCGCTTCAGACGCTGTTTGCTGGAGGGGTCAGTGGTCAGGTGATGATGTGGGTCAAAGGTCAAAGGGCGGGGTCTGGACAGGGTGACGGAGGTTTGTCATAAGGGCCGGATTCTGCTCCACCTACTTGGACCAAGGAGGCGCGGCCCAGAGGAGAGGCGCTTTGTTGCACCAGATCTGGGAGGTTGGTGTTGCCAAGAAACGGATTAGCGCTGCCATGGTAACTGTTGCTGGGGGCAGAGCTCCGCCTCCGTCCCCTAAACCTCTGGAAGAAGAGAAGAGAAGGGGGCGTGGCCCCTGAGCGGCGAGGCGGTGATGCGGGTCAGGCTGCCGGCGGTGGAGTTTATTTCAGGAGAAAAATAATCTCCGTCAGGTTGAAGACGCGCTGCAGGTCCGGAGTTAATAAACTGGTAACGCCCGAAGTAAAACCAATTCACATCTTTGGAAAAAGCTTCAAATATCAACGTTCAGGATTTAACTGAATGTTTAAACTAATGTTTAATTTCTTGGATCCACAGAGTTTCTGCAGGTTCACTGAACCAAACGTACGACTTTTCAAGACCAAAATGAGAGATTTAATAACAGAAACAAATAAAAAAACTACTGATGAAGAAATGGTTCCCCTTTTGAGATTAAATACATTCTTGCTTTAGTTGAAGATATGAACTACATTTCTTTTTAATCTTTTTCCCCATTTGCTGCAGAAATGACCAAAAACATTGTGTCATGCTAACTCCCACCTGCAGGTGGCAGCACTTCTTCTACTCCACTGCTGACATGTCAGCTTATAGCTGTGAGCATGTGGAGGCGCAAGTCATTTCCTGACATACATCATATATTGCAATATTTCTTGTAAATATTTCTAAATCACAAAATCAGTAAATTTAATGAATTTAATCCAAAAATAAAAGCAAAATCCCAGGTGAACCGACCAATGTCAAAAGACGTTAAATATTATTTAACTGGCAATAAATTCACATAAAAAACCGGCTAGCTAGTCAGCTAGCGTATATTAGCAGCTAGCTGGCTCAACGGCCACATAAAGCAGATTCCTGCTTGCGACTCAAACGTTTACCTGACAGGAAAGATCAAACTTTATGAATAAATTCAGAACATTTTAAGGCCTTAAATTTAGATCAATTTATTTAAGACCTTTTATAGATGCACAGCGGGGGCAGATAATGAGGTCAAACTGACGGTTCACGGCGCTCACGGCGCTCCTGGCTAATGACCCGAACCCAGACGGGAACCAGAACTTCTGGGCCGGGTTTAACCTGCTGCGACTCACCTCCCGCATCATGAGCGTGCTGTCCTGCGTGCTGTCGCCGTACGGGTCACCGTGGGCGTCGTTATGACCTCCCATCACGCCGAAGGACTCGTTGCTGCTCTGACTGGCTGGAGGCCTGAAGGTCAAAAGGTTAAAGTCCAGCTTTAGCTCCGTTCAGCTGGCTGGCTCTCTTTAGGAGATCGAGCGTCACTCACATAATCCGCGGTATGTCGCTAACGGCCACCGAGCCGTCATTAGCCCCGCCCTCTCCCTCCTCATCCTCGCTGCTGTGCGACTCCTCGCTGGATGAAGAGTAGTCCGTGACCTTGACCGGCGGTCGGCTGGTCTCCTCTCCCTGCCGCAGCTCTCTCAGCTCTTTGGCCAGAGCCGTCAGGTCCTGCAGGACGGATAACCCACCGTCACTGAGTTTCTGTCTGCAGCTGCAAACAGGAACTGAACTATTATTAATAAAACATTAAAGGAAGCAGATCTGCTAAATGTTTGTTTCATAAAATTAGCTCAAAGCTAATTTTAGCTTTGAGCTAATTTTATGTTTTAAATCCTAACAAACCTGATTAATAAGCGGAGAGAAGAGTTCTTAAAAAAAGTGTTTTTCCAATAAAAACATTAATAATTCATTGAACTGCAGTTTGTTATAGAAACACAGCAGGTGTTTTAAGAGCTTCAATGTCTTTGACTGCAGAAAAAAAATAAAATAAAAAACCTGAAAGGAATTTAATTAGTGCCTGAACTTTTTGCTACATTTATAAGATTTACAGATTGCAGAACTGACCCACATTTGCTACTTTCCCAAAGTTACACATGATTTTCCTGGAGTTTATGACTCATGTTTTAGAGTTTGCAGGTTGTTTCGTGTTCCTGCAAAGTGATTTCTAAAAAATCACATTATTTAGGTATGAAAAAACAAATGCCAGGTTTTAGAAAGTAGGATTTAAGCTTTGGAAAGTAACCTGCATGTTCCTCTAAATCAACCTGCAAATTGACCTTTAAACTCTTAAAACTTAAAAAAAAAACCTTCCAGTTCCAGGAAAGTAACCTGATAGTTCCTAACGAGTTCCTGAAAATATTTGCTTTTCAGTTCCATAAAAGATTCTTGAAGGTTCCAGATAATGAACCTTTGCAGTTTGAGTAAGTTCTGGAAAGTAACACTAAGATTAAATACAGAAAAAGTTCAGCAGGTTTTAGGAAGTAACTGTGTTTTGGAAACAGTTCCAGGTGATTCCCAGGAAAACGATCTGCAAATTAGCCTTAAAGTTTGAGAGAGTAACGTTTGCATTGGTCACGCTTGAAGAAAGTAACATTTAACCTTTAAGTTCTGAAACTTTAACCTTGAGGTAACAAAATGAACATTAGAAATTTACTGGTAAGTTTAAGAAAGTAAGAAAATGATCCTTTAGAATCCATAAAAAACTATTGCAAGTTCTGGAAAGGTAACATTTAATGTTGGGACGATCCAGCAGGCAAAACGGACGGAGCATCACAGGTCTGGGAGACGCCATGCAGGTTGTTAGTCCGTTTAAATGATCTGAATCTCTGTCATGACGGGGCAGCAGGCAGGAGGACATGACGGGAGTCGAACTACAGACCATGCCTCGCTCTTACAGCTCAGAGAACTTCAGACTCACATTTTACATCCAGCAGCCACAGAGAAATAAACTGAGATGCAACGACTGGGTTACAGTGTGACGCATCTGCCGCCATGTTGCAGCTGAGTTAGAAATAAATCAGATTTATCCTAAATTATAACAGAAAATGTCATAAAGCAGCAGAAATTAAAATATTATTTATCTGAATGTACTGAAAATGTCCTAAAATATGGGTTAAATAATTCTGTGTAAAAATATGAAACAGGCAGGATAAAAGATGTAATGAAGTTATTTAAATGTTTAATTATATCTTAACATTTTGTTTATTTTATTCAAAAAATTTAAATCATAAAAAAGTCAAGAAAGATTAAAATTGATGCAATAAAAATTAATATTTGTAATAAAAAAAATTCTGTATTATTTCACAAAAATATTTAATGCTTTTATTCTTTATTAGATTTTATAATTAAATAAACAGTAACTTTGACGGTTAGGATAAGTTGAACAGTTTATGTTGTATAATATTTTTAAATTAAGAGTAAATAATGATAATTGTCAATAATAATTGATTATGGATTAAAATGTTATTTTTACATATTACTTCTGTAAGAAAAAAATCTAAAGTATTAAACTAATATTAAAAACTCTTAATTAAAATTAAAATTCCAGATTTTCTAAACAAATTCATAAATTAATGTGAAAGTAATTCAATAAAATAGACCATATGTTCTGAAATTAAGTAAATAAAAAGTAAAATAAATTGAACTTTAATGGATCTTGTTTTTATCTAAATAAAAATAAATAATAAATAAACTAATGATTTCTTTTTATTAAAGATAAATAGAGAAATTCATTTGATTTTTTCACAGATTACTAAGTTATTGTTGTGGGTTTTAATTGAAATCCTTCCTGCAGCAACATGGCGGCGGTACTGACGCATCACAGCATAAAAACAGAAGCAACCAGAGAAAAATCCACTCAAAGTATCACAGCAGGGAAGCTGAGAGGCAGGAAGTGGACAAAGTGGGCGGGGCTCTGGTGAGGCTGGTGGGAGGAGCTTAGGGTGGGGGAGGGGGGAGGTGAGTAATCTTACCAACTCCTCCTGATGAGAAAGAGAGAAAAATGGAGGAAGAAAGAGAGAAAGAGTGACCGTGAAAATGAACCATGGCAGCAGAGGTGAAAAAAGTGATACGACAGGAAGTCACATGACTCCAACAGCAACTGACCAGAGGTCGACTTCCTGTCTGACCAAACAGGAAAATATTTCAGCTGCAAAACTTCACAAGGGAAGGAAAGAAAAAAGAGGAATAACTGGGAGAAAAGCTGGAAGAAATCTCTCCCTTTTCTCCTTTTTCTCTAAATTAAAACAAGTTTTATTCTGGGATAAAAACTAAATATGGAAAATTAAGATAAGTTCCACAAAAAGCTAAAAATGTAGAAAATTACCAGAGATGCAACAATTGGGTAATTTGGTACAATAAAACAATTATATTTTCCATAAAGTAAAAATGTTTTCAAACTGAGGATTAATTTTCATCCTTTCATAAAGCAGATTTATGTTCGAAAAAGGAAAATAAATTGTACAACAAAACATCTTTGAAGCTGCATTTAAGAAATGATGAATGTAGAAATTAAATGTACTAAAGTTTTGCTAAATTAAAAAAATAAATGTCTATTTTACACCAGAAATGAAGCTAAAATCATCATAACACCAAAATAATATGATTTTATTGTATTTTATTGTTTAGTGATTATAATTTATTATTTATGTTGTTAAAAATATATTATTTTATTATTGATGTTTTGCTCCACAATAAACTACAACTGTAATATTTCCAACTGAAACCTGTAGAAATATTTTTCTATCTGAATGTGAGACCTACCAAAGGCTTTTGGAGTTTTTTTATGTTTAATAATAATTAAATGCAGATTTTTAGGCAACCAGGCTTTTGTTTGTTTACACTGAAATTAAAAAGGAAGCAAAAAACATCATTACTCCAACAAATATCCTCTATTCATAAACTGCAATCAGGGCTCAAAAAAATCAGCGTGGGGACCACAAATGGCCCCCGAACCTCAGCTTTTGAAACCCAGAGAAGCTAAACGTTGCTACGCTAATACAGATTTTCACCCAGTTATGTTTCTTTTTGTTCTACACAGTTCAATCCACAGGATTCGCATCGAGACAGAATCGGTCAAACATTCCCAGGAACAGGAGAAGGTGAGGATGGCATGCCTGAGGGACGCCTGGACGTCAGGGAGGACAAGAAGACGAGAAGACAGGGTGGAAAGAGGAGGAATGCCACTGACCTCGTCTAAAGCTTTCTTATAACTCTGAGGGACGACAGAAGGACAGATGGAGGACAGGATGAGAGGAGAGACAGAGCGGTCAGCCCGTCGTTCAGCGCTGAGTTCATGGGACTCACACACACACACACACACACACACACACACGCGCGTGCGCGCAGCGACACGTTAGCGTTAGCTTTGGCTGTGAGCGCTCACCGCGGGCCGGCTGGGCCGGGTCAGCTCTCTGCTGTCGTCTTTGGCGTCGTGGGAGGAAAGCGTGGAGCCGTCGGTTTTAGCAGTGGAGTTACCTGGAAACAGAAACAGACAAATAATTAACAGTTACTCCAGATTTAAGTTCATTTAGTTTTAAATTTAATCCAGTTTAAAATGAATCAAGTTTCAAGGTTGAACCAGTTTCATAGTTAATCCAGATTAAAGTAAATCGAGTTTTAAATTTTAATCAGATCAAATTTAATCCAGATTAAGTGTAATCCAGCCCACCTCTCTCGTTGGAGCCTCCCTGGGAGCTCGGGGTGCTGGAGCTGGAGGAGCTGCCGCTGCTCGTCCTCTTCAGAGGCGTTTCCATGGAGATGTCGGTCCTCCTCAGGTCAGGGTTGCTACGGTAACAGAAACAGCGTCAGTCGTTGAAAGGAAACGGTTCGGGTGGCGGCGGGACGGTTCCGGGCCGTACCTGGCCCGGATGAGGTGCGCTCCGGCCCGCGGGCCGAGGCCCGGTCCGTTTCCTGGAGAGTTCTTCCGGACCAGAGCCGGAGAGATGGAGGTGGTCCGCTGAGGAACCTGGAAACACAAACACACTCCGTTAATCCTCTGGACCTGGACCGGACCTGGACCTGTTCGGGTCCAGGTCCAGGTCCGGTCCTAAGTGGTTTACATAAAAGGCTATTTTTTAAATAATCTAAAGCTAAAGCCCCCAAACAACAATTTAAATATCTCTCCTACACACAGACATTAATAAGATTTTTATATATAATTATGGACATTAAATTCATTTTGAGTTTTGTACCGAAGCGTTTCCGTTTACAGGATGGAGAAACTATCAAGAATGTCAATGGTGACTAAAAACCAGAACTTCAGCTGCATATTTTAATGTATTGTGAACTGTAACACATTTGCATACAGACTCAAATACATGCATTCACCCCTTCACAAGCTCATTTTACTGTTATCATAGTAAAATGAGCTGTTTCGGTTTCAGAGACGATCTGATAAGTTTTTGGTTTTTTGCACCTAAAGAATCAATCAGTTTTACAGTCTGATGTTAAAAACTTCTTTCTAACAGTAAAGATGCTTCATTTCTTATCACTGCTGGACTTTGAAATGAGTCGTGGGTTCGCAGAAACAGAAGCGACAGAGACAGGAAGCCGTGCAAACAGACGTGACGAGCGGATCCAGAACACCGGAACCAGAACGTGAAGCCGGGCTCATGCAGAGACCTTGGGCGGCACGTCGTCGTCCTGCCGCAGCCAGGAGCTGCGGTCCAGCTTGTCGAGGGGGGGCGCCAGGCGGGACAGCGGCGGGGGAGGGGGGGTGTCGGACGTGGGGTCGGAGTTCTGCCGGGGCATGGGGGGCCGGGAGGGGGAGGGCGAGGCGGAGGCGGAGGACACGCCGTGGGGGTCGTACAGGGACTGGGAGCCCGACAGGCCGTGACTCTTCATCTGCACCAGGTGAGCCATCTGAACACACACACACACGCACGCACACACGGGCACACACACACGCACACACGCGCGCGCACACACACACAGGCAGGAAACAGGCAAGGTGAAGGAGGAAGAGCAGGAGGTGTTAGCATGTGATCAGGAAGCAGGAAGGAGTGAAGGAGGAAAGGAAACACTTCAGTAAGAGAACCAGCAGCTAACTGGACTGGGTCAGACTGGGTCAGACTGGTCAGACCGGGTCAGACCGGGTCAGACCGGGTCAGACCGGGCCAGACTGGTCAGACTGGTCAGACTGGTCAGACCGGGTCAGACCAGACTGGGTCAGACCGGGTCAGACTGGGCCAGACTGGTCAGACCGGGTCAGACTGGGTCAGACTGGTCAGACTGGGTCAGACTGGGTCAGACTGGTCAGACCGGGTCAGACCGGGTCAGACCGGGTCAGACTGGTCAGACTGGTCAGACGGGTCAGACCGGGTCAGACCAGACTGGGTCAGACCGGGTCAGACTGGGCCAGACTGGTCAGACTGGGTCAGACTGGGTCAGACTGGTCAGACTGGGTCAGACTGGGTCAGACTGGTCAGACCGGGTCAGACCGGGTCAGACTGGGCCAGACTGGTCAGACTGGGTCAGACCGGGTCAGACCGGGTCAGACCGGGTCAGACTGGGCCAGACTGGTCAGACTGGGTCAGACCGGGTCAGACTGGGCCAGACTGGTCAGACTGGGTCAGACTGGGTCAGACCGGGTCAGACCGGGCCAGACTGGTCAGACTGGGTCAGACCGGGTCAGACTGGGCCAGACTGGTCAGACTGGGTCAGACTGGGTCAGACTGGGTCAGACTGGTCAGACTGGTCAGACTGGTTCTGGTTCCCTGGATGTACCTGAGTTTCCGACCCGTTCCCATGGAGCGGACTCGGATTGCTAGCTAACTCTCTGAACCCAGACTAGACAACTGCTGCCTGTTACCATGGAGATAAACGTTCTCCAGATAGACGGGGAACAGAGTTCTACACAACACCAGAAGTAACAGGTTCTAACATCCAACCAATTACACATCCAGTAACCCCGCCCAGTGCACGGTGACCTCTGACCTGTGGCTCTACGGAGCGGTGCATGGGCGGCGTCCTGGCCTGCTGGATCCCTCCGCTGCTGAAGGATTCGGATCGGGGCGGCAGGGCCGGGTCGGAGATCCGGTTGGAGACTTTATGCTGCAACGCAGGAGAATCCTGTGTGTTCATCTTATAATGCTCCTCCACCTGGCGAACAGCAGAGCGCCGTCACTCAGCGTCAGCCAACATGGCCGCCGCTCTCAGCTGGCGTTAGCTTCATGTTTCACATGATTTTATCAGCTAGTTTATAATTTTATTCATATAAAAAGGTTAAAATATGAAAATTTTTCACTTTCTCAGGGTAAAAAGTGAAGCAGGCCGGATTGTTTTCCAGCATAAATAAATAAACTTTCTCCTAAACGGAGATCAGGTTTGGTGGAAAGTTTCCCTCCCTGTGAGGCTGTGATGAGGGTAGAAAATAGCTGCAGATGCCCTACATCTGTCCAGCAGCGGCCACTAGAGGGCAGGCCTGCAGATCTGCCCTAAATGGGGTTTTTACAAGCTGTGGCCTCCATTAGAGGGTTTTTCTCCCTGAGCTCTAAGAGCGACAGACAAACTAAAACAAACACAGACAGAGAAAAACCTGAAGGAGGAAACGTGAGATCAGCTGTAGAGGTTAATTCCTGTTAGACATCAAAACAAACATCATGCATTAAAACACATTTAATCCCATTTAGTGAGATGAAGAATCCAGTCAGTAGAAAAAAGAAGGTTAGAAGGTTTGAGGAGGAAAGAAAATATTTTCAGTCTTAATCTGACTTCTGGTCCAATTTATAAACTAAAAACATTTAGTTTTACATCCATAATGGAGATGAATCACTGCAGTCACACAAAGACTGAACAAACGCCATAATCTTCACCAAAACATCCTTAAAGGTGACCTATTATGCTTCCTTGGACCGGTTAGGATCGATCTACGGTCCATACAAAACATGTTCTGCACATTTTTCCCACAAAATTATTCCTGAGATTTTATTCCTCATCTCCTGTCAGAACGAGCTGTTTAGTGGTCCCTGCTGCTGGCCACGCCCCCAACTCAACGTTTACACTCACATGTTAAAATGGCTCCAAACAGATGGGCAGTTATAAAAACATACATCTTTGAAAAGCAGAAATGGAGCCTCCTGCACAACCATCAAGAATGCAGCGAGTGGTTTCTGGATGGTGAGTCAACAACAAAACACTCTCCTTTTCCAGCAGCCATTGTACAGTGCAGCATTCCCCTGGGGTTGCTAGGTAACGGCAGCGTTCCGCTGGGGTTGCTAGGTAACGGCAGCGTTCCGCTGGGGTTGCTAGGTAACAGTGGAATGTGATGTTCCATTCTGGGACTTTTTGAAGCAGCTCATTTCAAAGACACCAGAAAATATGAACCTCCTGCGCTCGGGTTGCTTCCAGAAGCAGCAGGAACCCAAATTAAAGAATAAAAATGTTCAAAATGTGCATTTTGCATCATAGGTCTCCTTTAAAACCACCCTGAACGCAGAGATTACCGACCATCAGAGGTTTTGTGGAGGAAAAGTCGGACAGAGGATCCAGAAAGTTCAGCTGAAGGTGGAAAGTTTTCAAGGAACAAAAATCACCATGTGAGCCGCGGCGGCCAGAGTTAGAGGGTGTGAGGAGACCTGGTTAGAGAAAGGAGGCGGTTAATGGGGTTAGGGTCCGATCGGGTCCGGCGGGGCCCGTCAGGACCGGCGGGCGGTTCTGTGCGGCTCCAGACTGACCCGGCGGGCGGGGCTCCGGCCCCTGGAGTCCGGCCGCCTCGCTGGGCTGCTGCCGGGACTCTGGCGCCGCACGGCCGGCTCCGGCAGGCAGGTGATCCGGATCCTGGGCACGTTCAGGTGGTCCCTGGACGGGCTGACGTGGGCCGGGTAGGACGGGGGGCGGGGCTTGGGCGGCCGGTAACCCGGCAACAGCAGCAGGTTGTCCAGGTTGACGTCCCGCGTCTCCCTGAAGGAGTGGTACTTCTTGGGCGGGATGCGAGGCGAGTTGCTCTGAGCGCGGCGCATCACCTGGAGGGCAGCCGTTTACAGGAAGGCACTGGGGTCAAAGGTCAGGGCTGACAGTGAAAGCCACTGCTGAGGCGGAAACCAGAGTTTAACTGTTTCTACCTGAAATTCATCCAAACATTTTCATAAAAAGCCTTTTTTTAATGAAAACAATAAAAACTTTCCCATCTTGAAGAGGTCAAAGGTCCTGAAACATTTGGTTAAATTCACTTTTTAATTTATCATCCTGCTGTAAAACCAGTTATTACCTGAGTTGTTCAATATTTTTAAAAATAATAATTTCTTAGCTCAAAATGATGTTTTCTTAGATCTGGTCAAAGAAAATTTCTTAAGAAAATTATTTCTTTCTTTCTTCTTCCTTCAAAGGAAAGAAAGAAAGAAACAAGGAAAGTGAATCTTTCTTTCCTTTTTCACAGTGAATCAGGAATCAGTTAAAGTCTGTAATCTAAATAAAGAGTTTTGTTCTTATTGATGCCTTTTATTGATAATCTGCTGACTGACTCAAAATGCCCGTTTCCAAATGTTTGATCTGCAGAGAAACGAGTTTATTGGCGGGTTTCCCAGAGCAGCTCCTTCATCCCAACTGTAAAGAGGAAAATAAGGGAATAAAAAGCGTTTGGTTCATCAGAGTCCCGCCTGAAGGGAGGAAAATCAACCAGGTTCCTCTGGATCTGATCCTGTGGATTGAAAACATTAAATGTTTGCAGCTCTTCTCTTCTTTACTCAACAAACTGCTGGAAAACAGAAACTCTGAATCACAGGAGGAAACATTTAAAACATTATTTTCTAAGATGATCAAATCATCTGCATGCAAATACAGTTTTACAGGACGCCCCTGTTTTCTGTCCTAGCCTGATAGTGAAGGGCCCCGGGCCCCCAGCGGCCCCCAGTGCCCCCCGCACCCCAGCGGCCACCGGAGGTTACCTCTTTGGCCCAGGCGGGCTTGTCGTTGCTGCCCGGCGCCTGGTCCTTGTAGTGGTACAGCTGCTTCTTGTCCTGCGGCGGCCGCGGCGGCTCCTGCTGCTGCTGCTGCAGCGACACCAGGTAGGCGCGCTCCTGCTGCAGCTGCCGCTGCAGCCGCTCCGCCTGCCGCTGCTCCTCGATCTGCTTCCTCTTGTACTCCTGCAGAGGAAAGAGGCCACAGGAGGAGTTCAGGCTGAATGTTGTGCTCTTAAATATTATTTTATAAATCAAATCTAAACACTTTAGTCTGTATAGCTCATTACATCAGTCAGTTTATTTCCTCAAATTCACAAAAACAATCAACAAATTCCCACTTTTTTCTACATTTATTGTAAATGTTCCATAAAAATGATCAAAAACATTCACAAAAACATTGGAGTTATGTGATGCTAACTCCTGCCTGCAGGTGGCAGCATTTCTTACTTCCACTCCACTGCTGCCTCAGCTTTACTCAACATCATGTTTCTCATTATACAAAAGCTTAAATATTAAATATTTCTAAAGTCGATGCAGCTTAAAAGATGTTTAATTTAGCTTCATGTTTTACTGAAATGAATTTGCAGGAAACGCCCCAAACACCACGGTGTTTGTTTTTAAAATATTTAGCCATTTTTAAAATTATTTTTACATCATGCACATTTTAAAATTTAAGTAACATTTTGAATTAAGTCCAACTGCAATCAAACTTCTGCTGAACGGTTTAGAAGAACGTTGACGTCACAGCAGCGCTCTGCTTATGAAATAAATTATGTATTTATCTGAACTTATTCAGATATTATTGTCACCAAATCATAACAAGATGAAAGAAGCTAATGAAAGTAAAGCTAACTGCTAGTTTCAGGTATTATTTACGTCTGGATTTAAATATTCAGTCAGGATAGAACAGGAAGTTTGTGACGGACACAAAAAGTGTTTGTTTGTTCTGGAACCGTTTGGATCCACTTCCTGTTTACAAAACAATTCAGTAATTAATTCTGTTATTGTTTTTACTGAGTCACATGTGACACTTTCACATTTATTTATGTCAGGAAGATTTGTGAGAACTGAGATTTGTGAGTCCAGAACTGCAGACCAGTCGTGTCCAAAGTGTGGGTCGGGGGCCATTTGTGGCCCTTGAAATGGTTTCATTCGGCCCACAAAAACAACTGATGACCCAAAAAAGTCTGATTTTCTTTTTCATAAGGCAACAGGCCAAATCCCTCCTTATGTTCTGGATCTTTAGTGATTTACAGATTTAAGGTTTATTGAAGAGCAGGTAGAGAAATTATAACTTTATCATTTTTATTTAATGAATTTGAGCAGTTTTGGCCCCAGGGCACCGAGTTTGGACTCCCAAGCTCTTCCTGAAGGTTGCAGCACCAGAACCGAATATCAGAACCGGTCCTGGCGGGTCGGGCCTCAGAACCAGCCGTGTGCGTCTGCATGGCGTTACCAGCAGTAAGGCTTGCTCCTGCAGGAGCTGCTGCTGCAGGATCTCCAGCTGCCTCTGCTCCTCCTCCAGCTGCCTACGGATATACTCCTGGCCAATCAGAGCGCAGAGCACGCACAGGCGCGGCCAATCAGAGAGCGACCAGGCGAGACAGAAGCCAATCAGAGCCCCAGGCAACCAGTGACATCAGCAGAGCAGGAAATAGTGGAGGAGAAAAATAGAAAGAAGGAGGGCAGACAAAAGTAGATTCATAAAGGAGTGTTAAATTAGAGAGTTATTCAGAAACAGATGAAAAATAAAATGAGCGAAGCAGCAGGGGGCTGTAATTAGCAGAACAGAGCAGCATGCTCATAATAAAACAACTGAGCTGAAATCAGCTTTGGAGAAGAAGATGTTATTATCTGAAACAGTGAATGCTAATGACGCATAGCTGCAGAAAAGCTCCGATCTTCTCTCAGCAGTGAGAATCTCACTGTTGCCTCAGACTCTTTAATTAACAAATGGATTCAGCAGATAACATCTTCAGTAACGATTTTCAGCATCTTTAGAATCAGGACTGGTTATAACAGCCTCTGCTACATGTTGGGTTTAACACTGTGATCAAAACTGTCAGGAAAACATCCAACCTGTGTTACACAATAAATGATGCTGGTTTTACTGGTCAAATACCAGAATCCTTACCTCATAGCTAGCATGCTAACAATAACACAATCACTGGCATTTTACTGGCAAAGCATGCTAACAGTAATAGTTGAATCCTAATGCTACTATTAATATTCTAATGCTAATGCTAATATTACTTTTGCAATATCAACAACAATATTAGCATCCTGCCGTTCATATTAGCATGCTAATGCTATCAAAGACTATCCCAATAATGGCCAGAACACAGTAACAACATTGGAATCCTAATGTTAACAGTAATTGCTAATAGTACAAATGCTAATGCTGTTTTTAGCATCGTAGTACCAGAACCCTCATCGTTGTCTCATTGCTAGCATGCTAACAATAACGCCATCACCACTATTCAAGGTGTTACATTATTTGAATCTTAATACTAAAATTAATATTCTGATGCAAATGTTAATATTACAATGCTAATGCTACGACCTTAGCAACCAACTGCTATTGATTGACTAGTAATTTCTGGAAACATTGTGTCATTATGTTTATATTATGACATCATAATTTTAAAAATGTAGTTCCTTTGATTTAGGCTTTTATTTTTCTAAGCACTGAAAATTGAGTCATTTAGATTCTGATGTAATTGTAATTTTTTGTAAGACTGCTAATCAGTGAAAATGAATGTTAAGAGGATAATAACTAACTTTGGATATTTTTTGGTGTTCAGGTTGATCAGCCAGGTGTGTTCCTACCTGCTCTCTCTCTGCGTGCCTCCTCTCCTCCTCCCGGCGGAGCTGCTCCATCTCCTCGTAGCGCCTCCTTTGGTCCCGCTCCTGCTGCTTCCTCAGCTCCCGCTCCCGGCGCTGCTGCTGTGGGTGGGAACGGTTTCACAGCACAGGGTCAGCTGAGTATTTGTCTCTGAGGCATTCTGATTCGCCGAGGCGCCAACAACACAGGTGTGTTTCCTCCAACATCAGAGGCGGCTTTCCGCAAATTAAAATAGCAGCAGGCGACCAGTAATTGGGCTCATTTGTCTTGTGTTGGGATTATGAGTTTTGTATGTGGAGCATCTATTATTAGTCGGATTGTGACTTTAAAAACGTGAAGCTACCTCCTCTAGCCGCCGCCGCTGCTCCTTCTGCTCCTCGATGCGTTTCTGCCTCTCGGCCAGCAGTTGGCGCTTGTGCTCCTCGTTCTGCTGCTGCTCCAGCTGCTGGCGCCGGATCAGCTCCGAGCGCTCCTTATTGGCCAGCTGGAGGCGCAGGAAGTCCCGCCTCAGAGTCGACTCTCCGGGAATATTGATGATTGAGCTGAAACATTAAGAAATAAAACAAAAACTGACCGAAAAGCTGTGAACAGAATCCTGTAATATTATTAATGATGGTGCACGAATTTATGGTGTCACTCCCTGCCAATTTTACTCATAATAATCAACTCATTTTTCAGTAACACTTTATTTGAAGGGCTGTGCTTGAGACTGACATGATCGTCTCAGTTTTTCATGGCTGTTATCATAAAGTGTCATTTGGTAAATAATGACACTTTTACTGCAAAGTTGAACTAAAAGTTGCATTATAAGTTCATTTAAAGTGTCAACTTGGATTTATTTGGTAATTAATGACACTTTATATGCAAAATTACATTAAAGGTTGCATTAAAAATGTCAACTCTGCATTAAAAGTATCATTATTTACTTTAATTTTCTCAGTGTTTGAGCCAAATGAAGGAGAACGTTAGCCTGCAGGTTCTTTCTGATCGTAAATAAGGTTTTTAATTTCACCTTATGCCCCTTTAAAGATGATTATTTACATTATTTACACACACTGCTGTATGTAGTAGGTAATGCTAGTGAAGCTAATGTTGCTAACATGTTAAGGTTGTAATCCAGATGCCCTGGTTTAATCCAGTTCTTGGCTGTAATCTGAGGTCGTGGATCAGATCCAGATTCGTTCCTACCTGGGCTCTCCGATGTCCCGCTCTTCATCCTCTTCCTCGCTCCCGCTGTACTCATACTCTGTCTCATCTGTGAGGAAACCGGACATGTTAGTGCTGGAGGCGCTGCGGGGTCGCCGCGGCGGGTCAAACGGGTCGGGCGGGTCGATCGGAGCCTCACCTCGCTCTCCCCGCCTCTTCTTGGTCCGGTCGATGTGGTCCTTCAGCTGGATGCGGACCTGGCGCTCGTTGGGCAGGTCTCGGATGTAGGGGTGCTTCAGCAGCTGCTCGGTGCTCGGCCGCTGGCTGTGGCTCTTCACCAGGCAGCTCTCGATGAACGACTGGAACTTCTTGGACCTGCAGAACCGACCCGGTTCAGGATCCGGGAGGAACGCTAAAATTCTGAAACGCTTTTAAGACACTCACCACTTCTTTGACTTGAGCCTCGGCGCCGGGTTTCTGGGGATGAGGAAGAGCGCTCTCATTGGGTGCATGTCGCACAGAGCTGAGGAAGAAAGGAGGCCGAAAAAAGGAAAGGAAACAGGAAATGACAAAACAAATATGCAAAAGGAAGGAAAGAAATTGCATAGACAGAAACAGATACGATTAAAAATAAAGTATTTAAGTGAAAGAAAATAAATAATGAAAAAATGATAAGGAAAGGAAACATAAAGTAAATATAGGAAAGTAAAGAGAAAAGATCAGATTTGATGAATGAAAAATCCAAAGTGAAAATGTAAAATTAGAGGAATTGAATTATTGTTCCTGGAGACAAACTGTGCAGCTCGTCAGTGTAATCTCACTTACGTGGAGCTCCCTCTGCCATCTCGATGGCTGTGATGCCGAGCGACCACAGATCACTCTGCAGAGAGACAAACACATCCTCACAACGTGTTTCCCACTCAACACCTCCAGCCTCTGAGAGACGGCTGCACGGGTCGCTGTACTCGTCAAGCGGTAAAAATACAGACAGAGACGAAACCCATCTGCCCGGTTCTGCCTGCGTTTCAACTCAATCGCGTTTCCTGAGTTTCGCTTCCTGCGAGACAAACTTTCCTGATTCGTTAAAGTCTGGAGGGTCACAGCTGATGGCGGAGGAACTCATCCTGCACCGGCTCGACCCAGAGGTTCGTTCTGTCCCCACTGCTGCACATCCGCCAACCAGCTAACAGCTACCAGCAACCAGCTAACAGCTACCAGCAACAAGCTAACAGCTACCAGCAACAAGCTAACAGCTACCAGCTAACAGCTACCAGCAACCAGCTAACAGCTACCAGCAACAAGCTAACTTCAACGAGCTACCAGCAACCAGCTAACAGCAACGAGCTAACAGCAACCAGCTCACAGCTACCAGCAACCAGCTACCAGCAACCAGCTAACAGCTACCAGCAACGAGCTAACAGCAACCAGCTAACAGCTACCAGTTAACAGCTACCAGCAACGAGCTAACAGCAACCAGCTAACAGCTACCAGTTAACAGCTACCAGCAACGAGCTAACAGCAACCAGCTAACAGCTACCAGCAACAAGCTACCAGCAACCAGCTAACAGCAACCAGCTAACAGCTACCAGCAACGAGCTAACAGCAACCAGCTAACAGCTACCAGCAACGAGCTACCAGCAACCAGCTAACAGCAACCAGCTAACAGCTACCAGCAACGAGCTAACAGCAACCAGCTAACAGCTACCAGCAACAAGCTACCAGCAACCAGCTAACAGCAACCAGCTAACAGCAACCAGCTAACAGCTACCAGCAACGAGCTAACAGCAACCAGCTAACAGCTACCAGCAACGAGCTACCAGCAACCAGCTAACAGCAACCAGCTAACAGCTACCAGCAACGAGCTAACAGCAACCAGCTAACAGCTAACAGCAACGAGCTAACAGCAACCAGCTCACAGCTACCAGCAACCAGCTACCAGCAACGAGCTAACAGCAACCAGCTAACAGCTACCAATTAACAGCTACCAGCAACCAGCTACCAGCGATCAGCTAACGGCTACCAGCTAACAGCTAACAGCAACCAGCTAACAGCTACCAGCAACCAGCTAACAGCAACCAGCTAACAGCTACCAGCAACGAGCTAACAGCAACCAGCTAACAGCTACCAGTTAACAGCTACCAGCAACCAGCTACCAGCAATCAGCTAACGGCTACCAGTTAACAGCTACCAGCAACCAGCTACCAGCAATCAGCTAACGGCTACCAGTTAACAGCTACCAGCAATCAGCTACCAGCAATCAGCTAACGGCTACCAGCTAACAGCTAACGACTAACAGCTAACAGCAACCAGCTACCAGCAATCAGCTAACGGCTAACAGCTAACAGCAACCAGTGCAGACTGTCTGTTTCCTCTGTTTCTGTCTGTCCAGGGTTTTAATCTGGGAATCCAAAAACCAACAGATGTGACATTTTTCTGAAGGTGTCTTTGCCGTCCTTCTTCACAGCTACAAGGAGTCTGATTACGTGACTGACGAGGTGTTGAATTTTATTGGCTGGAAGCAAGAAAGTCAAGAGAAAATCCATTTAAAGAGGCATTTCCAGTTTACTGAAGACCAACTGTCCCGACTATTAGAGCGAAAGGTTCTGAGAACAACAGAGTTACTGACGGTTCTGATCAGGATCAGAACCGTTAAAACCCAATCTGAAACAGATCTGAGATAATCTAAAGGTCTGAGGTTTTTAATGCATCAATCAATCAATCAATCAAATTGTGTTTGTATAGCACATTTCAGCAGCAAGGCAAAGAGCTTCACATCATAACACAAAAACACAAAGTCATGTAACATAAAATCAACAATCAAAACATGACATTAAGCCAAGTTCCATCATTAAATTTATAATTGATTATAAATCCAGCTCAAGTTAAATTTCAACTAGTTTTTAGTTGAGATTTAAAGGAGGTCAATGTTTCAGCTGTTTTACAGTTTTCTGGGAGTTTGTTCCAGACACACTTTCTGAGGATCTCTTAAGGTTCTTTAGAGGTTTGACATCCAACAAAAACTCAAGTTCAGTTTTAAAGTTAAAAGTGTCTTCAAACAGTTAGAGGGTCTTTAAGGTTCTCCAACAAACGTAGATCTCCAAAGGTCTGCAGTGCCACTGAACCTCAAAACAGGTTTTAGGTTTTTCTTTGTTGTAACATTTATTTCTTTGCAACCCTCACTGAACTTCACTCCAGATGTTGGATCCAGATGTTGGACCCAGATGTTGGATCCAGACCTCTCGCTCCAACAAACATTTACCTTGAAGTCGTACGTGGCGTCCGGGTTCTCATCGCAGGCGATGACCTCCGGGGCCATCCAGTACGGCGTCCCGATGAACGTGTTCCTTCGCCCCACCGTCCGGTCCAGCTGGGCGCTCACACCAAAGTCCACTGTGGAAACACAGACAGTCCTGAAGGAGGCGCAGACCCGGGCGCCGCCGTCTCAGCCTGCAGCTGTGGGTTCAGCTTCTCACCCAGCTTAACCTCTGCGTTTTCCGTCAGCAGCACGTTCTGCCCCTTTATGTCTCTGTGGATGACTTTGTGCTGGTGCAGGTGGGTTAACCCCTGGAGAAAGAGGCAGAGTAAACTCTGTTATTCTTTGCTTAAAGTTATAGAAAACCTGGCGCTGCTCAGGGAACCAGGTTAGGTTTCCTGTAGTTTGTGTTTCACCCTGAGGATCTCCCTGCAGATGTAGGCGATCCACTCCTCCTTCAGGGAGTTCCCTTTGGTGTTTTTGATCAGGTCCGTCACCGATCCGGCTCCACAGAACTCCATCACCAGCTGCCAGGGCAACAAAAACACCTCACACACTGCAGACGCCTCCTGAGACCAAATCTACAACAATCCGTGACATTTAACCGCTTTCAGAAAAACTCCTACCCAGAGCTGGTCGTCCATTCCTGGAGGGTTCTTCTTGATGAAGGCGCCATAGTAGGTCGCAATGTTCCTGTGGTGACTGTACTTCTTCAGCATGTTAATCTCAGCTTTAATCTCCTCTTCCTCATCCTGGAGAATGAAAACAAGCACATATAGAGATTCAGATCAAGGGTTTTTAAAGCTGCAGGATTAGCATGCTGGGTGTGTGACACGTACTCCGGTGACGTCCATGACCTTGATGGCAGCAAGCTGGCCTGTTTTGACGTGGCGACCCTGAAAAAAACACAGATAGGGGATGAAAATAAATGAAACATTCAGTTATTTTAAATATCTTCGCACTCATGAAAGCAGGACGTCTGGAAGTTTTATTCACAACTCGTCAAATAAAGTGTTACCAAAAACCTTAAGGAGCAACTATTGCTGCCCATCCATCCTTGACCTTTCCTGACCCTAAGAAGTCCATCATTCTACAGAGAGGAAGATTATTCAGAAAGTGTCTCAAACTGCTTAAAAACAACCAGGAGCTTCATTTCAGGTTAAAGTTTATGGCAGGACAATAATAAAAGGATGAATCTGTTTGAAAGGATCTTCAACAGAACATCTCAAACCAACCAGTAAAAACAGCTTTAGATGAATGACACAATAATCATTTAGCAGCGAGTACATGAGATTGATTGACAGCGCTAAAACCCACCTCTTGACTCTGATTGGTTGTTTTTGGTTAATTTTTTTAGACAACAATAAAGACTCATTGAGGAGGTTCAGGAGATCCATCTTTTCACATCTCATGATAAACTGTCACAAAATGATGGCAGTTTGATTAAATATGTACAAATAATTTATTTTAGAAACGTTCAATTCTGCAGCTTTAACAAATAAATAAATAATAAACAACCTATCAATACCTCCTCTGTTATGACCAGTGGCGTTTCTAACTGTATCTCAGCCTCCCTGAACAGGATCTCCACCCATCCCGTAAATACGGGTCGTCCCATATTTGGCCGTTAAATGTGCGTCCCGTATTGAACCGATGCATAACTGTCCGATAGACACGCCTATAATAACAACACCAAGTTTAACAATAATGGCCAAAATAAAACACAGGCAATATTAAGGTCAGCTACACTGTCATGGTGGGAGCTGAAGGACCCCTGAACGCTCCGGGCCGACGCTGAACGTCACGGTTGCCTAGAGACGGAAAGTGCGCAGCCGCGGTGAGCTGCTATCAACCCGCGTCTTTTTAAATCTTCCTCTACCCGATTCCATGTCCGTAGAAGAAAAAATGCTTTAAAAAGTACAGACGTGAGTGAAAAGCTGAACAATTTCAGTGAGGATGGATACCGTGAACATCAACCGACAAAAACAATGTCCAGAAAAAAACCCCAGAAATTACATTTTATACTATTTAAGTCATTATGTTCCTGATTTTATGAATCTTTTTATCCCATTTCTTGTGTTTTCAGTTGAGTTTCTGTTTAGTGTCATTGATTTCGTGGTCGTCAGGTTCCTCTGACTCATCGCCCACATCTCTCCTGCTCCCAGTTGGACAAACAGCTGAACCAACCGGAGCGTCGCAGGCTGGATCAGGAGCCGCCAGAGCAGCGAAAACACAGTAAATCATGGATGACAGACATCAGCTGTGCAGCTGTAACATCAACACGTCACTTTCCACACAAAGGCCGAACGGCCAAACGTACAGAAATACATCATAACTCGCTTTAACGAGGCAATAAACTCACTTTCTCATTTATGTTGCTAACTGAGAACAACAGTTTAATCTTTGTTCAAATGTAATAAATCTAATATTTGGTCAAATTCACGATGAAAACACAACAAATCTGAAGGAAGTAAAAAATCAGAGGTGAAATGAAGAAACATGAGACAGAAATGGAAAAGTTATCGTCCATAACTCTGAACATTGTTTTTGCTTCGAAAGGAAAGGATCCCTGGATCTTTTATAGAAAGTACTCCTGGCTCAGTGTTTCTGTATTTAGTCGTAACATTTCCTTGGAATCATTACCAGAGATTTTGCTGGTTTTGTGTCATCTTTGTTTTTTTTCTCTAATTCTGTGTTTTTGTTTTTAGCTGCTGTGGTTTCCAGACTCGTTGTTGCTAACGCTAGCTCTTTGTTTTTCCATAGAAAGTACCTCTGGCTTGATGCTGCAGTGTTTAGTTGTCCCTTTGACACTCAGTCCTATAATTGATTTTAATTCACATAGAAAGTAATCCTGGCCCAGTCCTTTGTTCCAGAGGTAACTTGGTGAAACTTGTCTTCATTGCTTCCTCTCTGCATCCGATCGGTTTAACAGGAAGCAGTTGAGTCGGTTTAGCATCAGAAAGCTGAAGCGTTGAACCTGAGAGCGTAACGTGAGACAGGAACAGGAAACCAAAGGAAACGGGCGGCGGGAGGAGAAGAAGAGCCTCTCCGTCCTCGGAGGTGATTTGGGTCCTGTCAGAAACATTCAGCGTCTGATGCAACGCTGAGTAACCGAGACGCCGTGTGAACGCTCAACTGACCCTGTGTGTGTGTGTGTGTGTGTGTGTGTGTGTGTGTGAGGACGCTGCGATGTCTCACACACACACACACACACACACACACGCGCGCGCGCGCGCGCACACGATGCCATCACTTTGCCTCCTTCGAAGCCTCCCCATTGGCTGGCCCGGCTGCCTGGCCTGTTGCTATGGTTACCGTGAGGAAACGGAGAGTGTGCGGCGAAGTGAATGAATTTCCACTTTCCCGGCCTCAGCAGCTGCGCTGATTCTGACTCCAGAGTCAGCGGGAGGAAGCCGAGGGTTATCGCTGCTCTCCTGTCTTTAAAAACAGAACTGGTGGTGAACAGGCAGCCGGTCCGGGAACAAACGGGTCGACAGAACCAGAACCACAATTACAGCCCAGAACTAAACAACTGAAACGAAAAAGAAAGAGTAAAACAAGACAAACCAGTAAATCCTGCAGGGAACTGATGCATCTAACATATTAAATCCAGTCCGGCTGCCTAGTCAAAGTCCGGTTCAGTTTGAACGCCAATCAGAATCGGGTCCGTCTCCAAACCTCGGTCTGGGTTCTGTAATACGAACGCCAAGCGGACCAGAGAGCGCTCCAAAGACAGGAAGTGGACTACATCGCAGGGCATTCTGGGTAAATCCAACCAAAGCTAACGTGCTAACCTAGCGTTAGCAGCAGAAATGGCTCCTGGTCTTTAGCTGAAAGAGAAATCCTCCATCACTAAAATCTGACGCCTCCATCTTGTTTCCATCTGGTGAAACAGGAAGTTGCTCTCAGCGTCTTCAGAGGTTTTTGTGTCGTTTCCTTCAGTGGTTGTTGGTGCAGCGCCCCCACAGGCCAGGAGGGGAACAGGTTGCTCTAAGGGTTCATTTGATTCATTCACCAATCGAATTGAGTCTACCGGTTCAGTGTGAACGAAAGGAATCACAAATGAATGAACAACAAAGAACTCAGCAAATTCACAGCAGGAGACAAAAAATGTCCAACAAAAATAAATGTTAGAAGTTAAAACAGCCATATTTATCTTGCTCCTCTTTTTCCTTTTGAGCATTTTTCTTTAATTTCAAGAAAACTGAGATATTTGAACTAGAAACTAGAAAAAGATTTAGTGTTTTTGCAGTGCAGAACCCAAACTACCAGGAGGATTTACAACAAAGTGAATGAACTAAAAGTGAAAAAACCGTAAGATACAACAACGAGTCACATCTTCAGGTTAGGAGCCATTTTGTCTCAGGATTCATAGCCTGGAGCTAAAAAACAAAATATTCTGAAAAAGGTGAAGATATGGAGAGAAATAAGTGGAAAAAACTGGAAAAGTTTGGAAAATTATTGATCTGGATCACAGTTAATAGATGAAATGGAAAAGAAAAATTTAATGTAAATGTTTCTATGCAATAACTACATTCAGAGATGCAGATTATTTATTGATTAACTGGTTAATAACTGGATGAAAAAGGTGATTAATAGGAGGTTTTACAGGCAAATCTAAAACTATGTTACTCAAAAAGTTCTGAGTAAAACATATTTCCAGACAAAGAAGTTTTTATTTGATCTTAAATGGAAACTGTTTAGATTTTCTGTAGTTTTGGTTTCAGCAAAAAACCTTTTGTCAGTTTTTATCCTCCAGTTAATTATTTGATTAGTAAATTAGTTGAAGATTATTTGATTTATCATTATCAGATTAACTGTTAATTGTAAGATTTTCTGTCTTTGAAAGAGGAAAGTGATTAAACCCATAAGCAGCTGGGCGGGTTGTGGATTTGGGAGGGATTTTCTCACCCAGGTGTGTGTGTGAAGCGACTCCTCGGGCCGCAGGTTAAGTGTGAGAAGCGCGGCTGTGACTGCAGGACAAATGGCAGCGATCCGCCGCGATGAAGCAATAAAAGGAGCGGCAGATAACGGCGGCCAGATGAGAGGAAGCGATGATATCTCAGAGAGCCTCTTTGTTTTGCTATCGCTTTTCCCCTGACACGCCGAACGGCCAGACTATCTCCCAGAGGTGACGCTCAGCTCCCAGTGCGTGTGTGTGTGTGTGTGTGTGTATGGCGGAGATTAAGGCAAAGGAGAGAAGAGTGTCTGTATATATGCAGCGAGGGGGCGATAAAGATAGAGCCGGGTGAGAACGGGGGGAGGTGGATGGTTCTGCTGCAGCCTGAGGCATAAAAACACACCTCAGGTCCCGGATCCAGGCGTGCCGCGCATTCCTGACCCAGACACAAGCCCGGACACATGGAGGCGGATCGGAGCAACACCAGCTTCATGACAAGGAAAATACATCAGAGAAAACCAACCCGTACACTCTAAACTAAAATATATCGGTTGTAATATTTTACTTGTCAAAATCAGGCGCTGCAGTGCAGTGCCTCGCCTCAGGGGGCGCTGTGTCACACAAAATGAATGAAGCTGCTTGTTGCTGTTCTCTTATGACGCGTTGCAGCGTGACATCATGTGCAGAAGGTCCCACTGAAAGCTGACGAGCACTGATGTGTCACCATAACGAGCTGAAGCTCAAATCTACGGATGATTTAAAAAATAAAAAGTGTCTCAGTGCTTTGCTACTAATAGTCAATATTACAACTGCTGTAGAATAACATTAGGAAACAGTGTTTTTAGAAAATGCGATTTCAATCTGAAAAGACAGAGGTCAACCAAAGTTAACATTTCAATTTTAAGAAAAGAATGTGACCTTATATTAAATATTATTTTTGTTTTATTGCTGGATTGTTTGCGATTGATTAAAGCATAATTAAAAGCCCTGAAATATGAGCTTGTAAATTAGATTTTGGATTTGTAGATCTGCGTGTTGGACCAGTCACGAACGTCTCTGCGTGTCGCTGCTTCAATGATCCGCCTGGAAACGGAGCGGCTCGTCTAAAAGCACCAAACTGGCATTTCAGAAAGTTCAGCCGAGAATAGCAACAGAAAGGCGTCGCCGTCAGCAGCCTGTTGTCGCTTTAAGAAACTGGAAAAGATGCAAGCTCATCAGAATATCAGCTGGAGTTTTACGGCATCGCTGCAGAGCGGCTTTAAAAATACATTTCTGCTGCTTTAGTAAGATCTGGCAGAGGAGCAGCTTCCCTGTCCAGGTGAAACGTTTTGCATGACGTTCGCCTGGGAACAAAGATCAACCTGTGATTAATGTTCTGCATTTCTGGGTTTCTCTCCAAACAGCAGCTCTCCGGTTCAGGCCTGGAGCAACATTTGCATGTTTTTACCTTTCAAATGTCAGGAAGGTTTGGCTCGTTTCTAAAATAAGGAACAAAGTTTGTTGAGGTTAAAAACTAACAATGACTTTTAGGTTTTTCCAAGGGATAGATCCAGATTGCTGCCGTCACTCACCGCGTTTCCATCTACCTTCAAATTTCACAATTTGACATTTTTAGAATAAATTTGCTCAATAGAAACACGTCAATTTTGAAAACTCCGGTTTTTCAATAAAACGTTTTGGTTCTAGGATGAGGTGGGTTGATTTCACAGAACTGAAACGGAAACGGTTTTCTCATCACACGAGTCACATGATCAACAACAGGATGTTACTACTGGCGAAAACCACAAAGAAGACGACAGGAAGTGGATAGAGGATGATGGCGTAGCCTGTTTTTTAACGACTCATCAGATGAATAAACTTAATTTCAACTGCATTTGTCATTTAGTGGAAATCCTACAATTGAAAAACAAACAAAATTCCTACATTATCATTGACAAAATTTTGTGCATATTTGAAACAGAAACTTCCACGGTAAATACAGTTATGTAACTCAGATGTAGAACTAACAGGCTGAAAGTTAAATGTTTCAGGTCATCAAACAAGTTTTAATATTGGACAAAGACATCCTGAGTAAATCCAAAACACAAGTTTTAAATGACGAGTTCAAGTATTCGGGGAAATTATAATTTCTCCCTAAATTAAATTCTGAAGGAACTGCAATAAAATAAAGTCTTTGGACAGGTGAGTTAAATGTTATGAGTCACACCCAGACATGATCACTGTTACACAGGTAATCACTAAAACAGAACCCGACTGACAACATGAAGGAGGCTGACAGGCTAATTAGTGAAAGTTCGTAAATCACAAATTATTTTTAAATATTCTGGTTTTAGTGTCCAAGAGTTTAAACGTTGAAGTTTTTAAACGAGAGCTAATCAATGAGGCTCAAGGTTTTGAAAGACGGGAATTAGCCGTTAGCCGACTCTGAAGCTAACGTTAGCTCTGTATAATTCAGCATGTTTATGGCTGATGTCATGTTGCTAACAGATATTATATGCTAATCGTTTTCTTGATAAAATTTTCTTTAGAGAAAAAGTACAAGTTGCCCAGTTAGCCCAGGCTGCTAACTGTTAGCATTTCCAAAGCTAACGTAAATAGTTCATAGTTTAGCTAACTGTTGGAAGGACGGACGAAACAAACCATGTAGTTTAATCTATTAAATTGTTTTAAGTTTCTTCATGCTGTCCAGTTCAAGAAGAGAAAAGAAATATTTATTTTCTCAGGTGAACCAGCAGCAAATCTAAAACCTTTCCAGTTAAAATAAAATCTAAACCAGTATCAAGTTGGAGCAGGAAACTTCTGCTGAAGAGTCCAGAACTTTGTTTATACTTGTGTCTGGAAGGGAATGATTAATGAGTCTCTGAAATACAGGCAGTGATTTAAAAATACTTCACAGATGAATCACACTCTGCTTTCTGTAGTCGGTTTTATTTTTCTCAGTTTGCATCAGATTGTTTCAGTCCAGGTACCATAAAGTCCCTGAACTCACCTCTGACAGTCTTACAGGTTCTGGTTGTATAATTTGTCTAAAGCAGAAACTTTCAGTGCGACACGACTCAAACAGCTCACATCTTTTAACAGTTTCTCCAGGCGGAAGCTAATAATGTTGTGATTGTTCACAGAAACTTAATCCCAACTGTTGTGTGAACCTGTCGTCTCCGGAAGGTCCAGAAATTAATAAAACATCCTGAAATCGGCCCAGAGCAACGCAAAGCAAAGCGGCCTTCATCTCAGTTTGTCTGCAGACCTCAAACACAAACCAGAAACTAAATCTATCAGTTCCCAGTGAGGGATTTTACTTCCTCATGCTGTTTCTGCAGCGAGACGCTGAAGGTCAGACGATCCGTCAGCCTTTGAGTTACAGGCAGCTTTAAAGTGAAGCTGTTTTACTACGAATCTATTCTTAGAAGAGGAAATAGATCATCTTCTGATGGTTCAAAGCACTGGAGAAATGATCTTAATTGGACCAAATCGAGCAGACAGGAGTCCTTTCTGCTGCTGAGGAGACGGATTCTCCAACAATGTCACCATGACGAGTCAGTAGCAACAAATTCAACGAGAGAAACCGACAGCCAGGCTGCAAACTACAGGAACGACTCGTTTAAATGAAGAGGAGATACGATGCATTTCTCTGGTTTCTTTCAATGAAACATTTTTTACTAAACTTTCATTTTAAAATCTACTGATTCAGAAAAATAATCAGTTCTTATGCAGATCACTGATCAGTTTCTAAATGTGTTTCACGCCTGATAGTACGATGGATTTGGTTCAACTGATGAGTAACCGGTTCCCTTCCTGGCCTGTGGGGGGCGCTGCACTAAAAACCACTGAAAGAAATTACATAAAAACCTCTGAAGACACTGAGGGCAACTTCCTTCCTCACCTAATGGAAACAAAAATGAGGAGGCGTCAGATTTTAGCGGTTGGAGGATTTCTCCTTTGACTACGAGACATTTTTCCTGCTAGCGCTAGGCTAGCAGGTTTGTTTTGGTTGTATTTACCCAGAATGCCCTGCACTGTCGTCCACTTCCTGTTTTTGGAGCGGCTCAAAAAGAGTTAAGGGCTCAAAATAAAATGTTTAGGTTTTATTTTGGGGAAGTAATCTGTTCTGTCTTCTCTTTTTCCTCCACCTCCCAGCGTCATAAAAGACAAAGAAATGAAATTTTCTCTCCCTCTGTGTGTCATGCTTCACTTCTTTATCTCAGCTTTTATCAGCATGTTTTGGAAAGTTTAGTTTTTGTATTTTCTTGTTGATTTTATTCTTCCAGTTTTGGGTTTTGCTGCCCACACATACCTGGTCTAGTTTCTAATTTCAACATCTGCATTCCTTGGATTGTTATTTCTGTAACCTGCAGTTCACCTCGAGTCAGGACCGGTTTCTTTTTTCATACGAAACAGATTCACCATTTAACAACCAAACCACGTCCATCTCAGTTTACGCTCAAATTGTTGTAACAACATATTATCCTCCTCACTAAATCTAAAGCTGATTTTATGATCTATAATGAGTCTTAAAGCTTTTAAATAAAGCTTGTTTGACCAGAGTAGAGAAGAAAACAGCCTTGACCCAGTTAGCAGCGATCTCTGTTGCAAACATTGTTGCACTCGGCTTCATTTGATGCCGTTCTGGACAAACAGGCGAGAGCAACGAGGCGACATGTAACAATTTAGAGATAACATTCTTACATGGAGCCCAGGATGTTTTGTCCTAGTCTCACATTTCGAACGCTGCTGACACAAACCAAAATAAAACCTTTTCCTATGGAGCTGATTACCTACTTAACATTAAATCAGAGTCTGGGATAGAAGTCGTGTATTTTATAAATCCAGGGGCGTTTATAATTTGTTTGCATTCACATCAGTAAGTATATAACTGCCCCTATGATTGCACTCACAACTGGCCACTTAAAATCTTTATTTAATTTAAATGTGACCAACTTGCTTCCTTGAACAGGTCAGGGTTAGGGTCGGTCTATGGCCTATATAAAACATATTTATTACATTTTTTACACAAAATTATTTTTAGATAATGACATTTTATTCTATTTTAAGCTCCTTTCAGAATGAGCTGTTGCTGCTGGCCACGCCCCCCGACTCAAAGTTTGCAGCCATTTTCACATACAAGTGAAAAACAGATGGACAACTATACAACCGCACATCTTTGAAAAGCAGAAGTGGAGCCTCCAGTACAACCAACAAGCATGCAAGACATTGGTCTTGTCCAGCAGCCATTGTCCAGCACATAGAGCAGTAAAACCAGCTGAGCAAACATGCTGGAAGCGCCGCCCGGGTTGCTAGGTAATGGGCGGAATTCTACTGGAGTTGCTAGGTAACGGGGTGGTTGCTAGGTGACGTTACATTCCGGACGGTTTTTGAAAGGCTCATTTTCCAGACACCAAAAACAAAAACCAACAGCATGAGTTCTTTTTAAATGATTGGGATGTTTTTAGAAGCACTAGAAAACCAAATGGAAGTGTAAAAATATGCAAAAATGTGAATTTCAAATGAAGATGAAAGATTAGTTAGATTAAAATATCTACAAGAAATCCTACTCCAGGTTATCTATGTTTGTAAGATTATGTCTAGAAAAACCAAATTTGGAGCCAAATGTGATTTATGTAACAATTTCCACCATAAGAAAGAAACATGATGACATTAAATCATTTTGGTTAACAGAAAAAAATGTTTGGCTATTATATATATCAAATAAGTTTACAATTTCAAGGAAGCAAAATGCAGAAAATGAAAAAGCAACAATCAAACAATGATCACAAATCTGCAGTTACCAAGGAGACCAAAAGATAGAAAGGTTAGAAATACCAACTAGATTTAATTTAAAAGGTAAATATGATGTAGCTGATCAAACACGGGTTGTAGAAACATTATTGGCTCCTGTGATTAATTCAACCTGTGGTTAAATGGAGAGCAGGTCACGACATGATCAGAGGTTAAAACACGTCACGTTGTTTAGTTTACACGTCACACGCCAAATTCCTCACAATGTTCACGCCGTGATTTCCTCTAAAAGATTTTCTTTTGGTTTCAGGAGGAACCCGACAGTAATTTGTTGGTTCCTTCTTCGCCCAGTGAGATCATCCTGCAAATTGCAGGTTGCATGAAAGAGTCACATATTGTGATATTTTCAGGAAGTAGAATCACAAAAGATCCTCCTCTCTGCGAACAAAAGGCCGTGGCGTCGCAACATCCCAACATTTGTCTCCAAATTAAAGCCTTTCAGGGGAATCTGACGGCGATAAGAGCTCTTCTTAAACTGCAGGAGGCTCACAGATGAAAGGTTGCTCTTTGCTTTAGTTCAGAGCAATTAAAAACAAGGGATTTATCAGCAAATCCATCAGATTCATGAGAAAAGGCAACACTTCCTCTTCAAGCGGCGTAACGTCCCGGCTGATGGAGAGCAGCTCAGGAAACGAGAAGAAGAAATAGAAGAAGAAGAAGAAGCTGCAGCCACCAAGGAAACCTCAGTGGTTTCAGGCCAAGAGTTGAACATCCTGATGTTGGGAACCTTGTGACGCGTTGATGGGAAAGCCAGAGCTGGATTCCTGGAATCAAAACGCTGTTTTGATGCCTGATGGCCCCGAACTCTCAGTTCAACCGGAGACCAAAACCGAAACATTCAGCAGCTGATCGTAACATAATGAAGGATCAAACTTAATAGGACAAGAAAATCTTTGTTTTATTTGTTGTTTCTGTTGTTTTGTTTATTTATGTTGTATATTTTAAATGTCTCCCAGTTTCAGAGTTAAATGTTAATTTACAGTTTATTTATCTTTGGGAAAGTGTTCCTGCATCATTTTATCATTTTATTACTTGAAAATGGTCTGAAAACAACAAAATTATGATTTATCATAATAACCTCAGAAATAATTTATCATCCTGTGACATCAGTTATGATTTCAGGTCAAACTGAGAATCGACTGAGGAATGAAGACGCAACAGGAGAAAGAAATCAATTCCACATCAGTTCAAAAAGCTACAATAGATTCATAACCTTCATAAATGTTGTATCTTTAATGTTAGTATGTTCCAGAATTATTTAGATCCAGTTAGTTTTTTCCATTTTTTTGTTATTTTGTTAGCTTTAGTAACGTAGCCGTTGTTGTTCAGCCTTCCTGTTATCTGCTGAAGAGTCGCTCTCTCCCTGAATGAGCTGCAGACATGTCAGAAAATGTTTGTCAGAAATAAAGTGTGTTTTAAACAATCCTCACTGATCCTGAAAGCAACTCAGTTTGAGTTTCCTTCTGTCGGTAAAAACTTCCACAACGCAGAGTGTTGCTAGCTCGATGTCAAGTCAGCTTAATGTGGTGCGTTTACTTGTCAAATGAAGGTCGGATTTTTCAGTTGAAAAGCTCAGGTGTATATTTCTGATATTATTTTTATCTGCAGGAGAATCTTCTTTAACCAGCTAGTTTTTACAGTGTAAACAGAAAATCTTCACAAGGAGCTGAAATAAAGGCGACATCCGTCCTTCCTGCTCTCCAATCAGTCAGACAGATTGAATAAACTGTGATTCTCTGCCTTTTCCGATCCAGCGCCACCTGAAGAGGAAAACCGAAACGGCCGCAGTCAGCAGAAACCCGCTCAGCCGCTTCACTTCCACGCCTGAATTAACAGATTTTAACGCTTCGCTGCTCTGCAGCAGCAGCTTTGCAACATCTACCAGACTTCTCTTCCTCTTTCCAAAACCACAGCGCTGTCAGCGTTCAAATAAAAACCAGGAGCCGAGGCGGGGACAGGCGGAACACCAGAACCTGATTCCGTTTCTGAAACTTTCAGTTTCTCTATTTGACATTTTAAACGTTTTCTTCATGTTTGAGAAAAAAATTACATCGAAATTTCTACGACTCTTCAGATTCATTATAATTTCTGAAAAACAAAAGCCGTGTCGTGAAGTTTCCAGGAAATAAAATTATTTAATTTGGGATAATTACAGAGAATGCTAATTAATTCTCATTCATTTCTAGCCTGGAGAGTCTAATGCAGAAATCCAGTCAGGGCTCAGATGATTTGCAGCAGCGGTGCATTTCAGTCGTATGAGGAGACTGAAAAGAAAAACATGTTTTTCTGGTCCTGAGGATCATTTGTTAGAAAACTCTAAGTGGCGACAGCAGCATGCTGAACCAAATCTGTTCAAATCAACGCTTTCTGGATCCAGATGCAAACTTCTACAAATTTAATAAAACGGTTGGATGGTTTTCAAAATAAAACAGAAAAGTTGGCGCAATTGTCTGAATCTTTAAGCTTCCAAAGCAGAAACTGCATCTATAAGTTGATGGTTTTTATGAAATCAGGAAGATTCTGACCCAGAAAACGACGAGTCCGACTGCAGGGTGGCTCCAGCTTTTCACAACCGTTCTCCGTTCATGTGTTCATTTTTTTTTAGAGCTCACACAGATTGTGTTAATTTTGCCCCATCAATCATTTTCTGCAGAGGAGGTGTCAACTTGTAGAAATGTCAGATCGATTCGCCGCATCCAGCAGACGTGTTAATTGCTTTCAAGGTAAAACAATCCACAAAAATAAAGCGGCAGGTTGTCTGCTGTCCAGCCTCTCACAGGAAGTCAATAATAACCTGAATTTCTTTGTGATAATAAGATATTTTGATCTGAAGTCATAATAAAGAGGAGGGAACAGAAACAGCCTGAGATTTATATCAGGAAAAATCTTTTTTTTAACCTGCTTTAACGTCTCAAACATTAAATTTAGATTTTTATTTAATTCATGCAGGAATAAATATGAGTAGTTCATGTAAAAACTAAAAGAGCAGAAAAATCCCACTTCCAGAAACTTTAGTCAAGTAAGAATAAAAATATTTTGCAGTAAAATTAAAACGTAAAAATAAGTTTTTCAAAAAAGTTACTCAAGTAAATGTAACTGGTTACAACCCAACAATGGATATGAGGCAATCAGTGACTTATATAAAATATAAAACCTTTTTGTTTAGTGATTCCTTTACATTAACAATTTAAATACATGTTATGAAAACCCCAGTAAGGAGACTAAATGATAGTTTTAATGAATGAATATCAGTGAGTTCTGCAGGGTGAACTGGTGAACAGTAAGACGAGTTTTTAGCTTTTGCAAGTCTTACCTTGTAAACCTGCCCATAGGTGCCGTTTCCAACCAGTTCGACCAGCTCAAAGATCCCAGCCGGGTCCTGAAACAGAGACGAAGAGCTGAGCGACAGCTGAACGGATTTCCAAACGCAGCTGACCTTCACACACAAACACGCCGTTATTAAAGCGCCGCTGCAGACCTCAAGGATTCGCTTTAAAATCCTTCCTGTCAGCACAACGAGTCCTGCAGGAGGGAAACTCTGCAACACGTTCTCAGGCACCAATCCTCTCAAAATGAACTTTCTATGTTGTTTGTAAAACATGTTTCATGATGAGGAGACCAATAAACATCTGAATGAAGGGAGATAAATGTTTTCCACAGGTGACTATATTTAAATGACTCAGAAATTTAATTTAAATACAAGTAAAGGTTTTGTGTCAGATAATAGTTCCTCCATTTCAACCATCTTGTCGTTTTTTCAGAGTATCAGAAGTTCGATCAGTTTATCAATCGGTGAGAATTAACCATTTCTTTGTATAAATAAACAGCATTCAAAAGTATCTAAAGCAAAAACTTAACTAATAATTGTAAATGTAAAATAAATAAATGTTTTTATAACTTCCTCTGAATCTCTTTGTTCAGGAATCAAAGGTTTGTGATCCGAGCTGAAGTTTGTTTTTACACTGATATATAATCATCTACATGAACTTCCTTTGTTTTATCTCATCATAAAAACACATGAATCTGTTGAATCTGATTATCTACCACTGCTGACACAGTTTAAGCTAGCTGTTAGCCTCGGCTAAAGCTAACAGTTCTTTATTTTCTTCTTTGTGAAATTAGAAACATACGTGTCCCTTTAAATGTTTATGAATTTCCACCAGGCTTCTTGAAAACAACTGTAGACGTAGAATTTAAATATTTAATAATAACATTTATTTTAATTTAAAACAGAAAGTAGCTACGTAGCCGAGCTAAGCTAAATAGCCATAGCTTGATGCTAAAGCTAGTTTTCAGTTCTGCAGCTTCTAAAGTTGGTGTTAAAGAAAAACTGTAACACTGAAACATGTCCAGGTAATTAAATTAACTTAACACTCAATTAATTTATTATTAAAATATGGCTGTTTAATATTTTTAAGCTTTTAACTTCAGTTAATTTAGCAAGATGAAACATTAAATTTTCTACACCAAAAGTAAAACAAATAGTTAAACAGTCTGGTTTTCTCTGACATGTCTGATACAGCTCAGGTAAAAAAATAAAATATCTCAGGTAAACTGACACAGAGGAGCTTAATCTTATTTCCAGGTTGATTAAAAACCATAAAATCTCCCAAACACACACATCTTAACGTGTGTGTGTGTGTGTGTGTGTGGCTACTGTAGGCCACAGGAGAGCGTTGGGACTATTACAGTGCATCCTCCTGAAAAGGATTAGCTTAAAAAGCCACGTTCGTTTCCACTCAAGGTCAAAGTCAAGCACATGAAATCCTGGAGGACGGAGCCTCACGTGCGCACGCCTCCACATGCACACGTTAACCTGTTACACTGTAAGGCCACACAGGAGAAAACACAACACTGAGGTCCGTCACAGCTGAGATTTCCACGCTGACATGTTTGTTTTGATCGAACACAGAGAAATCCCGTTGAGTCTGAATCCAGTTATCTGAGGCGGCTAACGGTTTCATGGTGTCGATTACATCATCATTGTTTCTGCTTATTGACTCAGACATAAACCATCAGATCACAGGAAGATTACAGGTTAACTCCCAACACAGGACGGGAGGATTCAGCTGTACGCTGCTGCTGTTTGCATAAAGCAGAGAACAAACAAAAAGGCAAAATAATAGAGAAAAATAATGAGCAAAATGAAGAAAACAGTCCAATAGAAACAGAACAAAACAAAAAGAAGAGACACTATGGGGCTGAAAATAGACAAACATGAGAATAAAGAACTGAAATAATAAAATAAAAGTGAAAAAACTGCATCGTCGCTGTAAACACAAACCAAATATGACTAAAAACTGACCAGATACAATAAAACATTTCCAATAAATAATCCCTGTCTGCAAAACAGACAAGAAGGATTTCTAGAAACAATCACTGAGTTTTAACAACCAGTAAAACACCAATGGGATGAAAATAATCACAATGATCTGAAGACCAGAAAGAACAAATCACAAAACAGGCGCAACAAAAGCAAACAGAGAGAGACAGTTAAGGGAAGAAAGCGAGACACAATCTGGCTGTAAAAACAAGATGGAAAACAACCAGAGGGACACAAAGTGGACGCAGTGCGACAAACAATCACAGACGATCACAAAATGACAAAAAAGACAAAAAATGGAAACGAAACAAGCACAGCTGGTCAGAAAAAACCCCTAAACAGACAAAATAATCTCAAAAAGAAACAAAAACAAAAGAAACACAAAGAGAAAAGAAAAGAAGATGAAATGAAATGAAATCTCTTTTACAAACTGACACCAACAAATCAGCAGTTTGACTGAAAACATTCCTGAGTTTATCAGTCTGAGGTGAGTCAACCCAAAATCAGCTAACGCCTGCTAAAGCTAGCTGCTAGTCCTGCTGAAAATACTTTTATGTTGTTCATCAGCATGAAACATTAACAAAAGTTCCTTCTAAATGTCTAAAATGTCATCAGATTTATAGAAAACAAAACTAGAAACATTAACAAGAACATTTATCTGAATCTGAAGCTGCTTACTAGCTAACTAGCCTAGCTCAATAAACTAGCCATGTCGCTAGCAGGTTAAGCTAGTCTTAAATCACACAGTTGATTTTCTGAAATTTTGTAAATATTTTAGCATTCTGGTAAATATTTCATGCATTTTAGATGCTTTTTCTTAAAATGACAGTTTTTTAGGAGGCACAACCTTTTGACGTGTTTTTCATGACTCGGGTTTGTAAAAAGTGTAAAAATGTAACAGCCAGACCGAGTGAGAAGGTCAGATAAATAACCTCCATCTCCACCATGTCTTTGCAGCAGCAGGTGAAATGTGCAGTTTTCTGAAAACTGAACAGTTTCATGCTCAGAAAATCAGTTAACTGAGCTGATTTTATCAGCAAACCACAAATAATGAAGCTTGCACAACTTATAAGACAATAAAAACACAAATCTCCAGATTTTATGTTTCAGACCAAAAGAAAGTAGAACAAAATTGTAAAGTCGGCATTTAAAAAAATAAAATCTGAAAAATAGTGCAGAGCTAAAACATAAATTTTAGCTCTGCACTCACTTGTGGTTTTCCACATGTATTTCAGGCTATGCATGTAGAAAAATGTGTTTGGGTTTGATGACACCAACAAACCCAGAACACACACCCAGTGACTCATGGTGGTGGCAGCATCATGCTGTGGGGATGATTTTCTTCAGAAAGGACAACAAACCCAGTACAGTGGTAGCCAGCTTTAGGAATCACGACCGTCTGCAGATTCCTAAAATACTGACGAGTCCCTCTAAAAGCTTTATAAATGTTCACCTGATATTTTACTAATATCTGGTGTTCATTATCTACTACTGGCAGTATGAGTAGCATTCTGTCCAGGTGTTTCAGGTCCCAACGTTTCATTTTCTTTATATTTCTTAAAATAAGTGAATATTCTGTAAATAATTTGGACTTACAGGCCGAGTCCCAGTACAACCAGTAGAACCAGGACGGTTTCCATCGGTCTGTATTCGGGCGTCTGGATGGTTTTCAGTGAAAAAAATAACATTTTATTGCTTGTTTTCAGCCTCCATCGATCGGAAAGACGCTTATTGATCAGAGAGCGGTTTCAGGAAAACAGGTGTGACACTGCACATGCGCAGAAAGGCCGGCCGGACAAAAACAACGTCAGATGGTTTACGCTAAGTGTTTTATTTCACCTGTTCGGTTTAACACAACTGCTGACACTAAAGATCGATGTTACATGAGCATTTCTTGGAGACGGGTTTGTGTTTGAGATGTTAGCTAACAATCTGAAGGCGACAGGGTGAAACCACAGCGCCCTCTGGCGCCCTGGCGTGATAACTGCAGCAGATTAATGTCTAAACGGGGAACTAAACGGGCAGTTTCCAGACAGCGGTCTCAACAGTTTTGTTGTGTTTCTGATGGTTTGTCACAGTAAACTGTGCTGCGTCCTCAGGGTGGCGCTGTAGGTCTCGCCCAGAATGATTCAGCGGTGATATAACAGAAACGCTCCAGACAGCTATTTATACTCCATCAGAGGTTCTGATGGGCCGGACCAGGAACCCTGGGAGAGGGGATGCAGAAACAGGAAGTGACCTAATTTCTGCTGTGAACCACTGAGGGAGACAGAGCTGGTTCTGGTTCTGGTTCTGCAGAACCTCTTCCTCAGTGTTTCCTCACATCTTTCTGCCTTCATCACCTCCTCCTCTTCCTCCTCCTGCTGCTGCTGCTGTTTCCTGCAGGTGTGTGTGCTGCAGACACACACCGACACGCAGTCCCGCCCCGCCGCTCATGTCCAGACCTGACGGCGGCTCTGCAGGTACCGCCGAGTTGCGTAAGCAGCTGGAAGCAGAAACAGGCGGGGGACGCGCGGAAAATAACCCTCAGCTCCATGTAACGTTCATCCAGCCACCATGGCTGACCTGTGAAATAATCTCAGGGTTTTTTTTCTCTTTATAGCGCGTGCACGCGCACGCGCACACATTCCGGCACTGCACTTCCTATCAGCAGCTGTGATGCAAAGCTGCTGTCGCCACAACATCACGAAATGGCGGAACTCGCTCCTGTTGCGGTTATCATCGCTGTTATTCCGCCGCGTGCGTGCGTGAGCGCGTGCGTCTGTACGAGAGACAGGAGGAGAGGAAGTGCGCGTGCGTGCATTTGATGTCTTTGTGCAAAGTGTCAGTGAGGAGCTTAACATCTGCCCCACATAGTGCAGACAAGAGCGGCTTTCAGCGCGCGCGCATGCACGCATGCGCGCGGCAGCGGCGGCTCTGGGCCTCATTACATCACGTCCCAATTGTTCAGCAGAAAACACCAAAACAGAGAAACCACCGATACATCTGATCACCGACCTCAATCAGCGTCCTCATGCGCGCGCGCGTACACACAAGTGTGGGATTGGCGCACGCGCGTGCACGCTGAAGGCGCATTTGGAGACACATCCACTGTGAGGCTGGAGAGGGATGGAGAGCTGGAGGAGGAGGAGGGAAGAGGAGGGGGGACAGGTGTTGCACATGCACGCGCTCACACAGGAAAAGGGCGCGCGCGCGCGCAGAGCGAGACATTTACCCGTAGTGCAGACAGGTCTATCTCATCCAGACTCCGCGCCGGGGAGTCGCTCGCCATGGTTCCGTCGGTAGAAGCGCGACTCAAGATGGAAGCTTCCTCAACGACCATCGACCGGGAGGTGATGAAGGCTCGCTCCTCTTCTCCTCTTCACCAGGCCGGAGCGCCGAACCCCCCACCCGCCCCCGACAGGAGCCCCGAAAAATCCCGCTGAAGGCGACACCGACCGGACGAAAGATCGCTCCGGGAGGCGCGCAGAGCCGAGAGGAAGAGGAGGAGGAAGAGGAGGCGATGTGCGCGCAGCTCCAGGTGCTACATGCTGCTCGGAGCCACACAGCCCGTCCTACATGCCTTCATCCAGAACCGGGACCGCGGAGGACAGACGCGTACAGGAGCAGCGGCCGAGGCGCACTGAGGAGGCGGCGCGCTGGCCGGGAGTGGCCAGAGAGGAGGCTGCGCTTCACGGGGAGCCGCCCACCGCGACGCGCCGCACACACCTCCACGGAGCGCGGCGGGACCGGACCGGACCGAACCGCGCAGCCGCACCGTCATCAGAAACCTCCAGCTAAAAGTGGCGCTTCTGTCAGAGCCGCACAGAAACAGGCTGGGGAGGGGGGCCCGGCCCTTTAGAATGAGTTTTCTAACATCTCCACATATAATATAATATAATATAATATAATATAATATAATATAATATAATATAATATAATATAATGTAATAATGGCATTTTGCAAAGTTTTACATGTATATTAATAATATTTTGGTAAATATTGAAGTTTATAATATCTAATTTATTAATTGCAGTTACATTATTTAAATGAACAACACATTATTACTATTAGTGTGTATTATTATAAACATTAGCATTACAACAATAATCTCCCAAAATACGTATTTATTAATAGTTGTAACTTTATTTTCATCTTGCAATTACATTACTTAACATCTGTATTAATAATAATAATAATTCTGAAAACAAAAGTGATTAACTGATTTTTCTCCAGCTGGGGGCGTCGCCCCGAACCGCCCTGAGTTCGCCACCTTGAGACCAAATCCCTGCAGAGAAAGGAGGCGTCGCCATGGCGACCTGTTGAGTTTTATGGTCTTCATCCACAAATCAACGACCAATTCATTTTGTTCTGCAGAGTTCAGACAAGAAGAAACAGACGACTCGTCCAGAGTTGCTCCTGGCAGCAACGTGTTGCAGCAAAATGTTGGAGCAACATGTTGATTTGATCTTTTCTAGACTTTTGTTCATTTTTTCTAGTTGAGGCGCTGAATGTTTGAACAATTAATCCTCTGCTCTTACTTTTTACTTTTGGGCAGTTATGCTTTGTAACCATGGCAACAAAGTTTTATTTTTATAATGCAGAGGAGCTGATTAGCATCTTAAAAGCTAAACTAATACCTGAAAGAAGAAGCCAGTTGAAACCATCTCTTCGTATCCCCTACTGCAACATCCCTCCAACTGACCGGAGGTTTAACTGGAGCAGAAAAAGCTAATGCTAATAGCTGAACTGGCTATCAGTTGATGCTAGCAGCCTTCAGTCAGAGGTGTTTTCAGATATACTGGAAGCCTGACTGCTAGTGGAGATTCTACCAGTTCATTTCCCTTTGGGGACTGAACTGAGCTCCAGGTAACTGATTCTATTGTTGCCATCAGACCTTAATAAATAATATTAAATAACAGAGTTTCAGTAATAAACAGTTAAATTTACTTTACCAGGTTTTTCAGGTCTGTTACAGAGAATCTGTTGTTTCTCTGGATCAACAGGCTGGTTTCCATTAACCAGCCAGTCATGTGATCAACAGCCAGATGTTACTACTGGCAGAAATGACAAAGAGGAGAGGAAATAGTGGAGGATGATTGTTTATGAAAATAATAACTTGTCATTCTAATGAATCTTCCGTTAAATCACCAAATTCGCCGTCATGATTTTAATGACTTATCGCTGATCAAGCTTCCTCACATCCTGAGAGTTTAAATTCATTTCTTCCTAAATTACAATTTTGAAATTGTGTTTTTTGACAACAGCAGAAAATAGAGGAAGGTTTGTGCATATTGACAAGAAGCCATTGTTTCCACCAAGCTGCAGGCGAAAGAGTTGATTAAAATCAGTTTATATCAGTTTTGACTCTGAGTAACAAACAGCCTCCAGGAAAACTCAAATATCCTGGAAAGGATTAGTTCCAGTTTCAGGCAGACATCATGTTCAGGCAGGTAGAAGCAAACAAACCAAACCAAAGGACAGTCAGTGTTTCACCTGGAGATAAGACCGAGAGAGACACAACACCTGAACGCACCGCCGTGATGCCTTCACTTCAGTCTGCTGCTGGAGTTCAGCCCTCAGTCACAGATCAGATCATCTCCTCTATGCTTGACCAACTGGCCTGCTGGCTCCACCGTTTATGTTCTTCTGGCTCCACCTACAGGCAGAGCTGAAAACTGCAGCAAGGAGTCAGTAATTCAGTGGATGAAGGAGCAAAGAGAAATAAACCATAAACTGGATTATGGTTTATAAACTGTTTATAAACCATAAACTGGTTAGTAAACAGTTTATTAAAGATTTGTGCAGAAAAACATTTTAAAACTTCAGGAAAAAAGGCTGAAATGTCAGAAAACAATAATGCAAAAAAAAAATAAATAAAATCTTTTAAAAAATGTGCTAACTTCAGAAAAATGCTGTTGCATCTTCAGGAGAAAACTACATTTTTACTCCTTAGATGTTGAGAACGGAGTCAAGAAAAGAAGAAAAAACGCAAGATATCTTCATTTTCATCAACCCTTCATTTATTGAGTCCAGCGTTTCACCGGAGCAACAAGACGAGACACCAAAGAGCAAGAAAACAACAGTCTGTGCAAATAGTGCGTTTCCATAGAGAAACAGGCAGAAGAGAGAAAAACCAGGCGGTCAGATTCAGAGAAACAGAAAACCTCTGCTCAGTTTGTGCAAAGCTGCAAAAAGTCTTGATTTGACAGAAAAAAAACCACCAACTGGAGGTAGAAACAGAGGTAGCATCATGGCTTCAGAGAACGCTCTCAGAGTCATGCTGAGGTCAGCTGGAGGTCATGGCAACATGCTGGGGTCAAGCTGGCGGCGACCCGGGTCGCGAATCCATGCAGACAAAAGAACATTTACAGTTTAACCTGGAAAAACCGCAGAGGCCACTAGAGGGCAGCAAAAACAAACCAAACACTCAAATGTAAATTTCTTTAATATCTTGAGAGAAAATATTCCTCATGCAAATGGAGCTTCATATGGAAACCTTTTTATTTCATTGTTTGATAAATTTACTGTTTTATTATTGGAGCGTTGCAGCAAATTTTCACTCAATCTTTATTTTTTAAACGTATAGTTGACTGATGATAGTCTGTTTATGTCGATGCCTAATTAGGATAATATCTATATTTTAAAAATAAAGAAGGAGGAAGAAACTTAAAATTTAAACGAAAATGTTTTGTCTGAATTTAAAGAAATGAAAGACGAAAAATAAAATTTTTTCGCATTTCTTTTGTATTTTGTTGTTTGTTTAAAATTTTCAGACTTAGACAATTTCAACCCAATTACAGATTTATTGTTTCAAATATTAGTTTTCCAGATTCAAACCTGTGGTGAGAAATTATGCAGTAGAAAGTTGTACAATTTGTCCAGATAAAAAAAAACAAACAATTCATTGACACCCAAAAATAATACAAAATAAATAAATCTTCAACAGAATCACTTTAAATGTTAATATTTTAGCTTTTTAGTGATTTTGTGTCATTCTGCTGCCCTCTAGTGGCCGAGAAGCGACTGTACAAACCAATATAACCATTTAATACATGAGTTTCATTCTGGACTCTTCATGCAGCACAACAACAGTTTGTTAGTCTGAGAGGCAAAATGTTGGTTGATTTTGAGAAGAAAAGCTATAAAGTGATTTAATTTGAGATAAAGTTTGTAAAACGATTTCAGGCCAGAAGAATCGCGTCACACTGAACGGACGGGTCGACGCTTCCAGGGTTTTGGCACTTTTAACAGAAATATCATTGAATTTCTGCCGTTTTTATCCGTTAGTGTTGAGCTGCGTTTCCCAGCCGGGATGTTGCATAGTGTTCGCAGGAGCAGAGCTGCAGAGTCAGTATCCTACAGGAAGTGGGTTTTCAGGCACCGCGGTGCTGGATGAGTTTCAGCCAATCGGATCCAGTGATCAGAGGAAACCAGTAGATGTGACTGGAGACATGAAACCTGCGACCGGCTCAGGAAGTTTGGAAGTTTTGGCTGTTTGGACGAATCGGGCCGGTTCCTCGTCCTTCCTGGAGACGTAGGGTTTCCAGAGCAGCAGCAGGTTTTCTGCAGAGCGGGTCGGGTCGGGTCGCTCTGCCGGGTCCAGGCTTACAGGTGGATTCTGTCTTTGGCACAGCAGCCGCTTCCGTCAGACTGGACCTCAGGCGGGTCGCCACGCCGTCATCGGACTCAACCAGAACCTGAGCAGAAGGAACGGCTCCCGGTCCAACACGGCGGTCAGGTCCAGACCTCCATGGGGACCATGGCCTCCTTGCAGCCGATGGGCGGCAGCAGGTTCTGTTCGCTCATGAACTGGAGCGGGAACTGGACCAGGAAACCGCGGATCTTCTTCAGCTCCTCCTGGGCGCGGGCCGGGTCGTCTCGGGCCAGGCCCGGTTTGGCCAGGAAGCCGTCCAGCTCCGAGATGTTCCGCACGTCGCTGGACGGCAGGCAGCGGAAAACCTGCAGCGGGCGGAGAGAAAGGTCAGAGCGGCGCAGGGTGAGGAGGGGTCGTTACCAAGGAAACACCAGCACCGGTCCGTTCCCAAGGAAACACCGGCACCGGTCCGTTCCCAAGGAAACACCGGCACCGGGCCGTTACCAAGGAAACACCGGCACCGGTCCGTTCCCAAGGAAACACCGGCACCGGTCCGTTCCCAAGGAAACACCGGCACCGGTCCGTTACCAAGGAAACACCGGCACCGGTCCGTTACCAAGGAAACACCGGCACCGGTCCGTTACCAAGGAAACACCGGCACCGGTCCGTTCCCAAGGAAACACCGGCACCGGGCCGTTACCAAGGAAACACCGGCACCGGTCCGTTCCCAAGGAAACACCGATATCAATACTTTTTATCATTTAGATCTGATTTAGCAACAAACTTCTCACTGTTAGGAGTTTTTATGGTTTTTCCCTTTTAAATTATTTTGTTAAAACTTTCAGTTCCAAGTGCCCAAAAAAATAACTTTAATAACAAATTTATATTATAAACATACGGAAGACAATTAGTGCCAGTGGAAGAAAAAGGATTCTAACGTTTCAGCTGAGAAGATTAAATCAAAACTCTGAAAAAGTTTAAATTATGAGAAAAGCAAAGCTAAGAGAGAAACCAAAAATAAAAAATAAGAATAAGAATAATTTTGAGGGAAAAAAAAAACATATTATGGGACTGAAGCCAAAAACTTCAAAGAAAAAAGAATTCTGAGAAAAACAAAATTCAGAGATTCTCTCATATTAAATGTTTCCAAGTCGTAATCTGACTCATGTTGGGTTTTCATCATCAACGTCATTTAAAGCTAAAAAACCTCCAGGATCCTTCAGTTAAAACCTGAAACTGGTCATGTGACTCGGTGTGGTTGCCGTAGCAACAGCCCCACCTTCTGGTAGATGGAGGCGTTGCGGGCGCAGGTGGCCATCCAGGTCTCCTTGTAGAAAAGTTCACTGATGGGATCAGAAACGTCGATGGACGGATCGGTGTTGGCGCCGAGGATCATCCTGAGGAGGAGACAGGAAGTTCAGACATGGAGGATCATCAGCAGACAGGAAGGAAACAGTGAACATTTCTTTTCTGAATATTTGGCTCATTGTGAAGCTAAACTGTGGAAGTTGAGACAAAATGAGAAACTGATGGTTCTGGTTTCAGCGGATGTCGGTACCTGAAGCATTCCAGGCGCAGCTGCAGGGCGAACTTCCCGGCCCGGTACGGCCGCCCGTCCATGACGGCGTCCACCGTCTCCGAGTCCTCCACGATGACGGCCACCTCGCTGTCCCGCTTCCCCAGCATGCTGCGGTCGTTGATGTTGGCGGAACCTGCAGACAAACCGGATCCGGCTGAGTCCGGCGCCTCCCGTGAGGCGGCGGCGCCGGCCGGGCCGGGCCTCACCGATGATGACGGTGTTGTCGTCGGCGATCAGCATCTTGCTGTGGACGTAGATGAGCTCGGTGACCAGCGCCCCCTCCAGGTCGGCGTGCGTCCGCAGGCCGGTGAACGAGATGAAGTTCATCCACTGATCGCCAACTGCAAACAGCACAGACCCAGTCACCGGAACCGGATCAGACGGAACCGGATCAGACAGAACCGATCAGACGGAACCGGATTGGCCTGAGGTCATGAAAGGTCAACTGATCTCCTCCTCCTTCATTTCTAACAAATTTGGGGTCAATCAACTCGGCTCCATTTGAGCAGCAACATTTTGTTGTTTGAAGATATTAATGAAAGGTTAAAGGTCAAGCAGCGTTACTCAGATCAAATTTTTAAAAATGTTGGTGCTGCTTTTACTTTGCACAGTAAATATTTCTATCCAGAGGTCAAAGGTCAACATCTCCTCACATTTACAAAATCTAAAAAGTTTGGCATCAATCAACTCAGTTGGTGCAGCAATAATTATTTCTGCTTTACAGATATTGATGATGACCTCTGACCCCTGCAAACGTCTTCATTAATATCTTTAAAACATGGCGGCGGCGGCGGCGGCGGTCGGACCAGACGGCGTCAGACTCTTGTTATGACCCTAAACGCGGCTCGGCGGCGGCGCCTTACTCTCGGCTCTCAGCTGGGAGATGATGGAGTGCTCTCCTTTGTTCATGGTCCTGCAGACAGAAGAGCAGCAGAGATGAGGATGATGATGATGATGATGATGATGATGATGATGATGAGTGCCGGGCGCCGCCTCACCTGTAGTTGAAGTGCATCACCGCCTGGATGGCGCTGCCGCCCCCCGTGTTGATGTCGCCCTCGAAGCCCGGCAGCAGAGGCGTCACCACGTAGACGCGGTACTTCGTTCCCTCCCTGCAACGACAACGGCGAAACGTCACCAGCACACCGACGCCATCTTGTTTTTATTACATCACTTCCTGCATTTATTGTGACAAATTATAAGAATTTTATTGTTGTCAATAAATTCCTATTATTGATGTTTAAATCCCCCAATCTGGGCTCTGATTGGTCAACTCATCAAAATCAGCGGTGCCCAAAATCTGGTGTGTGTTGTGTGTGTGTGTCACGCTCTGAGCGCCAGCAGTGTGATGAGCCTGAACACACAGCAGGAACACGTCTGTGTGCGATCCGGGTCATAAAGGGTCATAAAGGGTCATGACCTCTGACCTGTAAGCCTTGAGGATGCGCTGCGCTATCGTGTCGCCGATCTTGTTGTGAACCAGCTTGTTGTCTGCGCAGCTGATGAAGAACTGATTCTGGAAGAACAGAAAAAAAGTTCAGATCATTTCCTCAACCTGCATCATTTATCAGAAATAAAGAAAAAACAGAATTTAAATGTAAGAATCTCAACAGGAAACCTGAGTTTAAACAGGAAACCTGAGTTAAACCCTCCACCAGCTTCAGCATCAATCCTTAAAATCAGGCTGATTTCAGACCAAGCTAAAGGCTAAAGGTCATGATAAATGTTTCTGGATGATAAAATGTCTAAGGAGTTACTCCAATAATCAATAATATTGTTGAGTTTCAAGTAATATAATATATATGTTTTATATAATGGCAATAATAATGCAAGGAAAATGTATAAACTTTAATTTCTAAGAACTATTTCACAGTAGAACTGGAAAATATCCAAACTAAACAAAACAACTAATGAAATGTTTTGATTTTTCTCATGTTTGGTGGAAAGAGAGAAACGATAAATCATTGTTTTAATTCATCAGTGATTAACTGATTTATCGCCATGGAAATCCGACTCCAGCATTTCTGTCATGGATCAAGATCTTTCCTGTGAAGCTGCTGTTGTGACGAATGTCGGCGAATAAACGAACCTCGATGTAAACGAAGTGCTGGCTGTTCTCGATGGCGTGGACGTACGCGTTGTGGATGGACTCCTCGTGGTATTTGATGCCAGCTGACCAGTCTGAGGCCGAGCGGAGGATCTGAGGAGAGAGACAGAGGACTGAGAGGACGGATCCGCTTTCAGACCCGGTTCTACTGGAACCAGAACATCTGCTCCACCTGCAGCTGCTGTGGTTCTGACCCAAACCAACCTGTTCCCCTCCTGGCCTGTGGGGGCGCTGCACCAACAACCACTGAAGGAAACGACACTAAAACCCATAAAGACCCTGAGAGCAACTTCCTGCTTCACCAGATGGAAACAAGATGGAGGCGTCAGATTTTCTCTTTAAGCTAAAGACCAGGAGCCGTTTCTGCTGCTAGCGCTAGGCTAACATGTTAGCTTTGGTTACCCAGAATGCCCTGCGCTGTCATCCACTTCCTGCTTTTGGAGCAAGAGTCTTGTGTTTTTCAGTCAGCTCTGACCTTCCATTTCTAGTAAAATGTGACATTTTGGAGCCTCATAACTGACCAGCAGCTTCGTTTCAAACTGTTCAAACCCAAACAGGTTTTAAGCTACTTTCATTTGTCCAATTCCTCCTTTGAGCTTTTAACCAATGGCAGATGTCTCATCTGTACTGCAGGTTGTTTTTTAGAGTTAGCATAAAACAAGAAGAAAAACAACCAGTAACTATAATTATTAATGTTGAGGTCATGATCATGTTTAATGAAACAAGATCAACTTAATAAACATCATGAAAGCTGCATGCTAACCTGCACTTTAGCAGTGGTGCAGTTGGGGACTTGGTATCGAAGCTCTCCGGCTGTGAGGTGCGACTTGGGCAGCAGGTATGGAAACGACAGCGAGCGATACTTTGGCTTCACCAGCTGGCAAACAGGACAAACCAGGAAGACAAACATCCAGATGTGTTTAAATGTAGCATCAAATCAACGACGCCGTTGTCTCTGCAAATGCTAACAGCGCTAACCTTGGTGAAGTTCCACCGCTGGATGAAATGTCGAGCCACGTCTCGCGCCGCCTTCCCATGGACGACTGACGCGATGTCGTGCCAAGGCATTCTGGGAGTTTTGTGTCTGTCTATGAAATCTAAAACAGACCAAAACGGAAAAATAAGTGAAACATAGAAGATGAATCCTGTTGGAACGGAGATGTCGGAGGAAACGCACCGTCGAACGGTTTGTCCAGCTGAATCCAGTCCTTGTGCACAAAGTTGCAGTAATCCTTCCCGTGCCAGAACCTGGTGTCTCCAAACAGATCGCCGACGCCCGTGTGAAGACTGCGCACAGAGCGGCTCCCTGAAACACAGACATGGAAACATAGATATTTAATAAACAGCTCTGTCTACCAGAGATGATCAAACAAATGCAAACTCAGCAAACGGTTCATTGGCTTTTACAGAATTATGGAACGAGTGAAGAAAAGAGAATTTTGTATCTGTGGATGTAAAACATAAAAACATCAAACCAACACCAGGAAAACAAACTTCAAAAACTCCAAGCTTGGAAATTTCATGTTCCAGAATTTCTAACAAATATTAGGCAGAAAACTGCAGTTAGAAACAAACAAAAGACTAAAAGTTGATTTAAAATTCAGTTTCACAATAAAAATGACATTAAAAACCATCAGAAACTGCAGAAGTTAAGATGAGCTTCTGGTGACTAAAGCTTGAAACCATCTTCATGTTCAAAATGATGATTGGACAAAAACCTGAGCAGGAACATGAAACAGACGGGGAAAAAATCACATAAATCAAACATGCAAAAATCAACAAACCTGAACGTTTTACCAAAAAACGACTTTATGTACGAGTTTAAAATATAAACTTCTGTTTCTGTCGGCAGCTGCTGAACTTCAGAAATAAATATTTGTGTTAAATAAACACAGAAACAGAAACAAGCGAATCTGAACTTTCTGTCCTTATTGGTACTGATAGATGAAAAGCAGCTTATCAATAACTATTTACATGATTGATCTTTTACATCTGTTCCAGTTCAACCAGTAAAAATCATTTCTTTAGCTGAGAACAGAGGAGGCAGAAAAATATTTAAAATAAATTAACCGTAAGAGTAAAAACAGAATTTGGTAAAAAGTTATAAAATGATAATGTTGAATTGATTCCATAATAATTTGATTTACCTGAAAAAGAGAAACCGTCTCTGAGTCATAAAAACCACCACAGATTCTGTTTTTAGAAACAGAGATCAACCTTTGACCCAGAGGACCAAAGGTTGTCCAGTGAAGGTCAAATCCACAGCAGTGCATGCTGGGAAACGGGGTCAGGTGGCCGTCGTGCCGGGACTCACCGCCCTGGCTGAGCGGCGGCGGCGGCGGCGCCCGCAGCTCCAGCAGCCGACTGGGAATCAGAGTCTGCTGGCTGTTGATGCTGGACGACCAACCTGAACAGACCGGCCGCAGCGAGACGTCAGCAACCGGCAACGCAACGCAGCAACGGGCAACGCAACGCAGCAACATCCTGCTAATACTCAACCACGTTATATTCCTACATCACTGGAGTCCAAACTTTTTATTCTTCGGGCCAAAAATGTTTGTTTTTAATAAAAACTGAAAAAAATATTTTTTAATAAAGACATTTGTTTCTTTTTTGCTTCAATAATAAAACAAATAGACAATATTCTAATAAACTGTCTACATTTTCTACAGCGTCTCACACAGTTACCGTTTTATTTTCCAAAACTTTATTGGGTTTATTTTCCGTTTTTTCCCCCCAACAACAGTGGATCTGAGTGGATCCCAGTGGATCCCAGTGGATCAGACTCACTCTCCTCCTGCTCCTCCAGGTCGCTGTCGCTGTCGGCGCGCGCCAGCCCGTGTTTCTGCAGGTGCTTCTTGATGCTCATCCTCGTCCTCCTCATCCTCCCCTGACTCTTCAGCTTGGGCTGATCTCTGGAATCCGTCACCGAGAAAACCTTGTTCTGGCCGCCGCCGGGGGGCGCCGCTGAGCTGGAGGCCGCGGCCTGGAAGCCAAGAACCGCAGGAGCAGAAGAAAGTTTAAAACAGGAAAAATTTGGTCTGATTTAAGATAAACAATAAAAAAACCCACAAAGCTACTGATTTAAAACCTGCAACAGGACGACATCCAGGCAATAATAATGACATCGTTAAAAATCAATAAACTTTAATTTCTAATCAACATTAACACTGGAAGTGGAAGAAATTTAAATATCCAAAATAAATGTTTTTTAAAAGTGACTCCAGTGAATGTAACTGGTTTCTGCCCCACTCAGTCTGTGATTATTGATCCGTAATCGATCGATGGGTTCTCCTGCCTGCTCCAGGTGCGACAGCGTCACGCTGCCGACGTCGGTGAGCCGATGCTCCCGGTCGTCCCAGCGGCCGTACGCCAGGTCGATGCCGCCCACGAACGCCACCGACTGGTCGACCACGATGATCTTCTCGTGATGCGCCCACAGGTAGACGGCGGAGGAGACGTGGTCGGGGTGCCGCATCACCTGGGGAGAGACGGAGCGTCAGACAGGCGGCGGAGGCGGCGGTGGCGGCGGGAAGCGGGTCAGACCTTGATGTTTGGGTGGAGGCACAGCAGCGTCCGCTTGCTGTATCCGGAGTTGATCCCCAGAGCCAGCTCCACCTCCTTGTAGAGCATCACGAAGATCCGGACACCTTGTTGCTGCAACGGTTCAGTTTCACTGTTAAAACGGTGGCAAACTGGAGGCCCGCGGGCCACATCCGGCCCACCTGGGCGCTTTATGGGGCTCCGCATCATCACAGCACTCCACATCAAACATTAATCACATCAAGTTACATCAAGCAGTTCCTACAGCGTTTTGCAGAAATTCATTCAAAATCAACAAACAGCCAAATTTTTTCCAGTTTTCTGCTCAAATGATGAGAAACTTTAAGTTAAATTATCGACAGACGGCTTTTTATCGATGCTCTATCAGTTTGTCATCAGGTTTTATCGATACATTCTGTGTTTGTGTCGCTCACCGCTTTGCGCTTCAGGATGCAGTCGAGGCGCCATCGGTTTCCCTCGACGACCGGCCTCTTCAGGAAGATCTCTGGACTCAACCTGCAGCACGAAGCAGGAAACTGAACTCAGCTCCACTTCCTGTGTAATCCTGACTCCACACATCCATCTAATCATGATAGCAGTTAGCTCAGCGCTCAGCAGGAGGAAGACTCTCCTCCGGTCAGTGAGGAAGACTCACCACCAGTCCGTGATGAAGATCTCCTCCTTGGCCTCCTCCAGAGCGTCCGCCACGTCCTCCATGTAGGTTTTTCCGTTCACATACCTGCAGGAGACGAAGAAAACCTTCAGCTGATGATGTCACCAGCGTCTGATTGGTTCATTCAGAATGAGTAAGGACGTGTTTTAAGGTGGAGGTGGAGAGAGAATCGTTTCGCTCAGTGAAATCAGAGGGAACTCAGGAAGGAAGAAGCCGTTAACCTGATGAAGCTACACTGAAAAAAATCAAAACCAGGAACTTTGGTCAAATTTCTAGAGCAAAATATGGCAGCATGTTGGGGACACTGTGGACAGAAAGTAATAAATAATCCACCAAAGAAGCTCTAAAAGATTAGAAAAGTTGAAAAGATGCTAGAAAAAAAATATTTGAGACTAAAAAAAAAAAAAAGAAAAATGTTTGAAAAATCAAACATTTTGAGAATAATCAGAAATTATCTGGAAAAAATATTTAAAAAAAAAACAAGATTCAATTGTCTGGAATAATCAGGGACACTAAAAATGAATTTAAACTGATGAGATGAGAAACATTTTCATTTCAAAAAACTATTTTTGCAGCTAAATTACTGAATAAATTAACATATGAGACAACAAAAAAGGTATTTATTGTTTTAGCTTAAAGTTGCTTGTGTGTCAGACTTACTGGTGTACCAGAAACAACTGAATTAAAAGGTTCTGCTCAGAACCTTTGTTTTAAAAAATTATTAAAAAAAGAGATTAACTGCATTAACATTAAAATCAACATAATTAACGAATCAAAGCTGAATGTTTTAAAGTTCCGGTGCCATTATTTCTATAAAGTTTATGTAAATATCTGGTTTAAAACTGTCATGTGCAGAAACATTAGGCTTTAACTGACCAACACATATATATATATACACACACACACACAGACACACACACACACATGTTTGCGCAGCTATCTTTGCGGGGACTTTCCATTGACTTCCATTCATTTCTACAGCCTAAACTTTACCCTTATCCTAACCATTACACACCTAACCCTAACCAAAACTCAATTCACACCTTAGTCCTAAATCTGACCCCTGACCCAAAAACAGCATTTCCCCTTGTGGGGACCAGGCCTCAGTCCCCAAAAGGGGCAGTGGGTCCCCACAATGTAGTGTTAGGATGATAGTCCCCACGAGGTATTAGAAACAAACACACACACACACACACGCGCGCAGCCGGTTTAGAGTTGCCTCAGGTGATGAGCCGTTGAGTGTCACTTTCCCTCTTTGTGTCGGGTTACAGCAGAAAGAATCTCCGCTGATGAGATCCATCCTTTAACTTTCATCTGTGCCCGTTAAAAACAGAAAATAATCCTCAGAAATATTTCTAAGGTTTTGTTTTTACTCTTCTGCAGACACGGCCTCAGCTTTAGATGTAAAACTGGGACGATTTCCTTAGAAATGCAGAACCTTTAGCGGTGGAAACGGCTGCCAGCTGGAGCAGATCTGGTCCAGACAAACTGCATCAGTTTACAGCCTCAGATCATCAAACAGGTAGAAAATAAAAAAATAAACCCAACCGCTATTTATTTCACTTCTGAGATCCACAGAAACAAACCAAAGTCTGAGTCAGAATTTGTTACGATCCTTTAAGTGATAATAAAAAATAAATCTGAGTCATGCTGCTGTTTTTACAGTGAAAGCTGGTTGCCACGGTTACCATTTGGCAGGGATGTTCTCCTCCTGTCTGGCGAAGGAGCCGAAGCGGTGGTCCTTCAGGAAGGCGGCGCCGAACCTCTGGGAGAAGACTTTGATGGCCTGGCCCCACCAGCGGGCGTGTCTGTAGCTGGAGCACTTCAGCACCAACGACCTGAACAGAACCGCACAGAACCGGGCCTGTTCAGAACCGGGCCTGTTCAGAACCGTCAGGGGTTCTGATGGGAACATGTTCGGTTCCTTTGTTTTAAATCAGATTTGATTTGTTTTTGCTGTGTTTCGGATGTTTATCTATTTTTTCTTTAATAGTCAACAATGTTTTTTATGTTTTTTATAACATCGCGTTCGGAACGACTGATGGAAACAGAAAAAACAAAACATTCTTAAATGACCGTAAATCTGTGTAAAAATGCTCCATTTGTCAAATATCACTTAAAAATATTATTTCCTAGTTCAACACTTTACAATCTGTCTCTTTAAGAAGCTCCACCTCTCTGAAGCTCCGCCTTCAGGAAGTCATCACAACATGGCTCCTTCATTAACCCTTCATTAACGGTTTCATCTGCTCCACCAGGGCTTTGCTAATTGCTGCTGGCTAGTCTGAAGGAGCAGAATGGAGGAGGAGATGTGCCCCTAATGGTTGCCATGGAGATGAAAGCAAAACTCCTGGTATGTTTATGAAGAGGGAATAACAGTCTAACACAATGAAGCTTTAAAAAGTAAATTTTACATAAAACCGCCCCTTTAATTCGCTAAAGCTAACTAATTACTGGCTTCCTGTGCCTTACCAGAGGCACCAAACTCGGAGGATTCCCTCCATTTATCGTCCATGTTTGATCCATGCTAGTTTGCAAATGCTGCTTCTCGTTTGTTTGATGTGTGGAGTCAGCAAACAAAGTGACGTTTGTTTGGCTCCAAACCGGCAGACGGTTTCTAAAGAAAAGGTTCAGGAACCTGGACAGGCTGTTGATGCGGAGGCCATGTTTGGTTTCCGTCTCTTTGGAGTCCAACTTGACGCTGAACTCTTTGTCGAACAGCATCACGAAGGAGATGGCACCGGAGTCTGGCTTCATGTACATCAGGAAAGAGTCTTTCACCACCAGCCAGCTGCACACAGAAACATCAACGTTAGCAATAAACTCCACCTTCTCGGATTCATGAAAATATTAGCAGCTAAAACTCTTTGTTCTGTTTTTATCATAGGAAAATGTGTATTTATCCAAACTGCACTGTTGTGTTGTAGTAGAAAATGTGTGAGCATTTGAGTGTGAATGAGTTGGGACTAAGAACACAGCCCTGAGGAACGCCACTGCGGTTTTTATGGTCTGTTTGTAAGGTGGTTTGTTTGTGGTGTTAGTTTAGCAGCTTGCTAACGTTGTTGAGCTTGTTCACCACTTTATGAGGGATTATTGTCCAACACAGAACAGAAAGAAAAAACTCTAATATGATCTTTATGTAGCAGCTTTTAATAAACTCCAGGAATCCAGTCAACAAAGAGTCTTTTAACGCTTTAAATGTATTTTTGTCGAGTGGAAAGTCATTTCCCAACAGCTTGCAGGAAGCTAGCTTCCTAGCAGGAAGCTATACAGACTGTCTGTATAAAACAAGCTGGTTCTGCTGTAATGTTATTATTATACCTGGAAATGTTTATTACTGTTTATTACTGTTTATCATCTGCAGCTCCGGTTACTGAATAAAACCAGTTTCCTGTCTCTGTGTGAAACAAAACTAATAACTGGCAGAAACAGACTAATGGAGGAACATGCAGGTATTTCAGTCGGTTCTGTTGACGGACTGGTTCTGGTTCTGTGTGGTTCTGGTCCTGTGTGGTTCTGGTTCTGTGTGGTTCTGGTCCTGTGTGGTTCTGGTCCTGTGTGGTTCTGTTTCTGTGTGGTTTTGGTCCTGTGTGGTTCTGGTCCTGTGTGGTTCTGGTTCTGACCGTTTGGACCAGTGGTAGCAGATCTTGCTGCGCCCGCAGCAGTTCAGGCCCGGGAACCGATGGCCGCCAGAACGTTTCAGAACCATTCCTTCCCTGGAGAACCAGAAAACAAAACGTCTTAAGAAAACTCAGATTTTATTTTAATCTTCAACATTAATTGTCTTCACTTGTTACAGCCCAAATGAATCATCATGATTCCTTTGTTTTTATAAAAACTTCATAAAATCATAAAACTGGGTTTAAACGTTTGCAGCTGATTCCCATCTGATCAGAAAAATCTAAATATTTTCATGTGAATCTGAATTTCAGGGGAAATGAAACACTTAGAAACATGGAGGAAAAGTTTATTATTAAAATAAATATATTGAAACGTCTCACAGATTTAAAAACTTTTCATTCTATTGTTTAAGTTGTTTTTATCAATAAAACAAAGTAATGTTGCCATCATTTAAAATGAGACATTTTAGTGAGAAATATGAAATTAAGACCTAATAACAGTAAACTTACAATCCTTTGGGACCCAAATCATGAATGAAGGAAAGCTGGCTGACATCTATGAACTCCATCTGAAAAATAACAAGGAATAAATTAAAGTTTTAGTTAAAGCAATAATAACAGATTTCAGGCTGAGAGCTGCAGCTCAGTGGAGGTTTAAAAACTGAACAACGTTTCAAAAATAAAACATTGTTTTAACTCAAAGGTTCTGCAGATCTCTGAGAGTTTAATAAAGTCTAGGAAAATATTTTCACATCAAATTTATCCTGAAGCTGCAAAACCTTTGATAAACTCTGGGTTTAAGGTTTTGTCCGTACCGTGGCGTGGCAGCTCCGGTACATCGGCATCTGCAGCAGGTTGTTCAAGTAATCCTCAAGTTGTTTCTGAAACAAAGACACCAATCAACAAAAGCTCAATACGCCAACGACCGGATGAAATCAGAGCTGGGAGGAAAACCTTTCGGCTGGAAACTCCTCCGCTTTGGTTCTTCACTTCTTCTCTGGGCAGGACGGGGATCTGAGCCTTCTCCATCTTCATCGTCGCTCTTCTCCTGATCGAATTCCTGCAGAAACACAGGATATGTGGTACATCAGCCGGCGGGCCGCAGGCCGCCCGGCTCCGGCGGGCCACCGGCCGCCCGACTCCGTTAGGTGGCCGCATCGCCCGTCTCTTACCCTCGTGACGCCAGGTGCAGCCTCCTCAGCGCCTTGTAGGCCCTCAGGTCTCTGTGCAGCTCCACAAAGTGTTTCTCCTTCTTCTTCACCTCCCAGGTGAACTCGCCGTGTTTCAGCTCGATCCTGTACATGGCCGGTGTCGACTGCAACAACAGGAACCGGTCAGGTCGCTCTGCGTTTCGCAAGAAACTTTAAAAAACTTGAGTTCACATTTCACCATCAGGACGCTCCTGAAGGGAAAATGACTTCTGATTTAATGCAACAGCCAGAATGTTTTTCTACGTTTAGTTATTTTAAATTTGGATCAGATTTTCTTTAAATAATATTTTCTGGGTTTATTCATTCACCCTGTGTGGCTCTTGCTGCCGGCACAGATTCCCCTGGACCAAAGTGTGGCACGGGGCCCATTTGTGGCCCCTGCCTGCATTTCAAGAGTACAGCTACAGATCTGACCTTCAGTGGGAACTTTTGACCTTTTTTAGGACGAGACATTCAGTAACAAATTTAATTCTTTAATAGAAATGTTTTGCGCCAAGAGTTTATATTTTATTAGCCATGTTTTCATTTTAATGTCACTGAGCAACGTTTTACCTAACAAAAGACTCAGCACATTTATTCTCTGGTAAATGGATGTTTTTTGAATAAAATTTTCCTTTTTTGTTGCTGAAAATAGACTAAAATATTTTATAGACAAATTAAACTGGAAAAAATAAAAATATCTAAAAAGTTTAGAAACTGTCTGTATTTTACTTTTGTGTTTCATGTGAGAAAAACAAAATGTCTCCCGAGGATTTTAGGATCCTGGCAGGTAAACAGTTAGGAGCCTCGTGTCCTCAGCAGTTATTGATGGTTAAATTTATGGTTTTGGTTTGTAGCGGTGAAAAGCTGCACCTTGTTGACGCTCCTCTGGACGGTGTTGTTGAAGCGATCCTGATTCGACGTGTATCGCTCCACCTCCAGGATTTTGGCGGTGATGGAAGAAGACAGGAACACCGTGGCGTCGGACTCCTTGAAACCCACCAGGTCGTAGATCGCGGTGAAGGGCAGCCGGTCCGCTGCAAGGAGAACAACCAGCGGTGACAAACCGGCAGGAAGCGAAGGGAGGAAATGAAGGCGGCACGAAGGCGGCTACCGGCTTCCGTGGCGGGGAATTCGCCGTCGCAAACGTCGAGATCTTTAGTGTCCAGCTGCTCCATGATGGAGGTCATGTCGCTGGCTACCAGGTGCAGAGTACTGGAGGTCGGCTCGGCCTGCCGCAGCATGCTAACACGCCGTCTGGAGCCCAGGGCTCACCTGGAGAGACAGGTAACAGCAGTGAGGGTTTGGCTCAGCCAAACAGAGAAAAACACCAAAACATAAAAACTCATTATGGTGGAAGAACAGCAACAAATATAAATATTTCAGCAAATAATAGTTTCAAACCAGGCTGCAAGTAAAAACTATTTAAATTATTGATTAATCTGTCGATTATTCTGATGATTAATCAATTAAAAAATTGCTACATTTTACTTGTTTTTAATTTAAACCTTTTTTATACAATATTACAAATACATTAAATAAACAATTAAATTCTTTCTAAATAAGAAAATAAACATGTTATTGTCTAAAATGCAACTGAATATTTAGTCATTTGTAATAAGAGTGGTTAAAAATAAATCCTTCTAACATCAACATGCGAGAAGCTTTTCTGCTGGACTGAACATCAGTGCAGTGAAGCTGATCTGGGATTATTTCTGGATTAACAGATTAATAACTAGACAGCAAAAAAAGGTGAAACTAAAACTCCCATTCAGAGCCTTACTTCACTGCTTTCCCATCGAATTAAAGAAATGTTGGTAAAGGAAATAAAAACATTTATTTAGATTCGGCACCTAAATAAACCATTAATCAATCAATCAATCAATTAATCTACAAACCAGAACATTTAGAGTTTAACTGCTTCGTTCATAAAGATCTTTAATCAGCTGCTGTTTCAGTTTTAGTGAAAATCCTTCGGCTCCATTCAGGCGTTTTCTGTTCCACGAGTTTTTACAGGAATATATTCAGACATGAATCCGTGTTTCGCTGCTAATCCTTGACGTCTGGATCAGCGCCGCATCGAGGAGGGAAACCATCTTCCCCAATAAACCCAGTGAAATCATTTACTGGTTTTTAACAGCTGCCTTTTAGAGAAAACATCCAGAAAGTTTTGAATTTAGACTAAAATCATGTCATTTCTCCTGTAACTCTGTGGAAACCAACCTGGTTCACTGCTAAATGTTTTTGTTTGGTTTCCAAATATCCAACAACAATTGAAATAAAAACTCAAAAAAAACTTTTCAGCAACTTAATATCGATGGGAAAACATTTATTTCATTGTTCGATTATTTCACTTGTTTTAAATGAAATCTGCCACTGAGGATTTTTTTCTGTAATATTCAGGAATTATTGATTTAAAACGAGATTCTTTGCAGAAAAGTTATTTATAAGTTTGTTTTCTTATTTCAATGTAATAAAAAAAATCAAGAAACAGAAATACTTGGTGAGTCGTTGAGCTCAACTGACCTTTAGTTTGACCAGCTTCACTCATCCACTGTCAAAATAAATTATCACGTTTTTAAAGTTTGTCATTAAATGCAGCGCCTTCATGCTCCTGCCACTTCCTGTCGTCCTGTTCTTCGTTTCCACCAGTAGTAACGTCTGGTTAGTGACCACATGAAAAAGGCCACCATGTTTTTCAGTTACCAGCGACAGCGAGTTGTTTTAAAATGTCCTCAGCTTGTTTTCAGTTCAACAAAAACCTCCACAGGTTTCTGTAAAATCCACATTAAAGTGCAGGAAAAGCAGAGAAAACACAAAACTCCTGGAGCTTCACACATTTACCACCAAATGATATTCAACAAGGTTTCTCTGGTTCCTGTTGGAGATATTTCTGGCTTCCACAGGAAGTGAAACGGTGGTTTTTCTGCGGTTCGTCTGCTTTCACTTCCAGCAGAACCGCAGAAACCCGAGCGAGGAGACGGTGCAGCGCTTCAGATCCTCCTGTTCAAATATCCACTTAAAACAAAACTAACTTCAACAAGATAAAGAAATGTCAGCTCTTAGTATTGATGAAAGAGTGAAATAATCTGCCAAGAGATTATGAGGAAATGTCTCATTCCAGATTATATTTTTATAAATTGAGATTTTACATCAATATTCAGGAATTATTGACTCAAAACAAGTTTCTGCATCTTGCTGAAAACTTACTTTTGTTTTATTTTAAGTTTACTAAGATATCTGAAACCAAACAGAAACACTTCCATCAGTTAGGTCAGAAAGTTCAACCTGAGGAACTAAAGGTTGATTTAGAAACAATAAACAAAAGCAGCCATAAAATATATTTAGTCAGAATTAAATTAGGATATGAAATGCGGAGAGTCGGTCACAATAAGTTACGCCGGATCATAAATTCTTCCAGAAGTTATCAAAATAAATGATAATATCGTTGCTTTGATGCCATTTTTCATTATAAAGCAACAAATTCTCAAATAACCTTTAAATCCTCATGAATATTTAACTGGGAAACATTTTAAATATTCAAAATAAATAAATGACAAACAACAAATAAAACCAATGATGAATTCTCTGTCAATGTAAAACTGAAGATTTTTACCATCCAGTTTGTGGAAGAAAGAGAAAAATGACAATAAACTATTGTTTTAGTTTATTCTGCCATGAATTGATTTGTTGTTTCTTGTGACGGGTCCAGGCCAACAGAAGCTTACAGATTTTATTAACTGTAATTTAAATAAAATGATTAAATTGACTGAATGAAAACAAAAATACATTTTTGGTGCTTCGTAAATCGTAAAAGGGAAAACGAATCGGCTTCGTTGTTCAATCACAAATTAACAAGTTTTATGTGACTGTATTTTATTACAATAAATATTATATAGTAAATATAATATCTGTTTCTTTTCCTTTAAATTGTGCTGCATCTGTTGCAGAGTTAGCAGCTCAGTTGCCTGTTGGAATAAAATCCTCTCTGCTTTTCCACTGATTCTGCTTCAGAGTTCAATATTTTGTCATTTTTCAACCACAAATTTACTTAAATTGTCCTGTTTGTGATTATTTTTGTGCATATATCAGCTTTTCTGTGAATACGGCATGGAAGCTAACATGCTAACAGTTAGCACGCTATTGGCTGGTGTCAAAGCAACCAATCCGGGCGCCGATTGATGCTAGCTCGTCTGTTAGCGCCAAGCGGTTTCCACTCTGTGTATTGATGCATATTAGAATATATTTGGTGTTTTAGGATTTAAAACAGTTTTCTGCACTTTGGTTCTTCTTTTCTGGTTTTAGTGCCAGTGCTGGTGCAGAAAATAAGTTCACAATGGACAGAAGAAGAAAGTAACTGATAACTGTCATGCAAATCGATCCGGTGCTTTGGGGCCGGTTCTGGACGCCACAACCCGGTTCTGGACGCCACAACCCGGTTCTGGACGCCACAACCCGGTTCTGGACGTGTTCAGACAGAGTTTGGTGTTTGTCGTATGCAAAGCAAGCAGAGCAAACATCCTGAGCGACTCGATGGAAACAGCAGCTCATTGTTCCCCCAGAGGAAAACCCGAGTCCGGTTGAAGCACAGAGTTACACACCAAAGTTCAGCCAGAAGCCAGAAGGTCTGAGCCGCCCCTGAACGCCTCATTTACCTTCACGTTTTTAATTAAATCAAACATCAGCAACGACATCTAAACTAACATTTATGTTTCATCCTTATTCAGTGGCAACATGGCGTCCAGGAGGAACCGCAGCTTTTCAGCTCCGGTCAACAAGAACCGGGTCAGACGAGTGAAACGCTTGTTCAGGCCTGGAATAGAAGATCTTGTTTTATGACTAACGCAAACGGAGGACATCTGAGATTTCCCAGAAAATCCATTTAAACCAGAGCCGCTGAACTGGGCGGACTGGGAGTGGCTCAGCTCCCAGTGGCAACGTGCAGAAACACCAAACCTTTGGTTCAAAACGCTCAATGGGTTTATTAAGATTTTTAGGTTTTACATCAACAATGACTAAAAAACAAAAATAAAAATAAATAAAAATCCTGAAATTATTTGTTTTTTGTTCTTAGGGTGAAATTAAATCAACAAAATCTGTAAATGTAAACATGAAAACATTCAGATTTGCTATTTCTAAGAAAAATCTACTTTCCATTTTTCAAATAAATGTAAAAATAAATGGTTCATATTTTGGTTATTTTCATGAAGTCTCAGCAACTTTAAGAGTTTTCACCACACAAGAATTTGACCAAAATCTAAATAAACATTCAATCACTTTTCTGCAAACATCTTGGAAAATTAAAAGTTAAATCATTTTTATTTTGCAGATTCCATCAGAAAATATTCATATTTATATTTCACGTTTTTTCCAGGTTTATATTTTTCTTTCCAGCCTTGAATTTGTGTCCTGCAGTTTGTCTGGTGACCAAAACTGTACTGAGTCCAACTAATACTCATATAAAGTATGCATGACCGTCCTGGGATCTGATTCTTGGATAAATATATAATGTGTTTTACTGCAGTTTCATTAGAATCAGATTTCATACGGCTGATAAACTCATTAAGATGAAAAGAGAAGAAGAAGCGAAACCATTTCAGATTGTATAAAACTATATTACCAGATTTATTCAAAATACAAGGAGGAATAATGAGAATAATAATATAAAAACATATAAAACTATTAATTATTCTACTGATTATTCTTCCTCAGATCATTTTTTTTTTATTTTTAGGAGAAATGTCCAGATTTTATTTCACATGACCTTTGTGCATTTTGAACCGCTGTAGAAAGTATCCAACCAGAACCAGAACCGGGTGAACTTTCACCCCAACACGCTGCACTCTTTAACAACTTGGACTTCAAGTCCAGACCTGGCGGGGCTAACTGGTTTAACTGGAACCACTGGTAATCTTTCTCCTTCATCATTCATGGCAGCATCACAATGCTGCAGCTCCGCCTGTTCAGACAAGATGTGTCTAGTCAAAGCACAGCACCAAGCAACAGAAGACAACTTCCTGATGTTCAGCGTCTGGATTACACCTCAACCCGACCGAACATTTAGAGACATCTGTCAAGAAATCAAACAAACTGGAAACCTGAAACAAACTGGAAACCTGAAACAAACTGGAAACCTGAAACAAACTGGAAACCTGAAACAAACTGGAAACCTGAAAACAAACTGGAAACCTGAAACAAACTGGAAACCTGAAACAAACTGGAAACCTGAAAACAAACTGGAAACCTGAAACAAACTGGAAACCTGAAACAAACTGGAAACCTGAAACAAACTGGAAACCTGAAAACCAACTGGAAACCTGAAAACAAACTGGAAACCTGAAAACAAACTGGAAACCTGAAACAAACTGGAAACCTGAAACAAACTGGAAACCTGCCTCTAAAGGTTTGTTGGTTTTCACAGCTGATAAATCTCAATGGAATCTATTAACGCTCTCGCTCTCTAGTTACCTAGCAACTCACATTCTTTGGTTACCTAGCAACAACCTGCTGAGTATCTTGCGCAGCAGCAGTTTATTGATTTTTATCGATACGTTCACTGACAAAACAGTGGATAATATCATAAAACTCGACGATACGGACCGGATTTCAAACATTAAATGGAATTTATTAATGATAAATCAAAATTCTTTAAAATTCATCACAATAAGTGATAAACAATATGATAAGATGTAACGACCAAGAAAGTCATAAGTTTTCAGTTTTTCCAGTGTAAGTAAATATTTGGTCCCTCTCTTTCCTCAAACGTCTCTAAATGCGTCTGCAGGTTGAATTCCTGAACTCTGCAGAGCAAATATTCCCTTTGGCTCCAAACGTCCGTCCCACCTGAACCTTCTGCTCCAAGATAATCTGAGCAGCAATCCAGATTAAAGCAGAAACACCTCGACTCTCCAGCAGCCAGCGGCTGACGGTGCGGTTACACCCGGCCCACTGAGCTCTCTCAGTAATTGGGTACATGGTGGACTATCACCCCCCTCACACCGTCACTCACCAGGCTGACCAAACACACACCGCTAATGACGCTAACGCTCAGATGAAACCAGGAGGAAACAGAGATGGAAGGAAAACCTGAGCAGGTTGAGCTGCAGCTGTGGGAGGAAACGTCTCTGAAACGTCGTTACGTTTCACCAGAACTGATTCATGTCTATCAGAACCGAAGAATTAAAGTTTAATCACTTCTATAAAAACACAGATATGAGAAAAACTGCAGACGGATCCTCATTTCTGCTCCTACGATCTGTGAAGATTTTTAAATGATTCTCAGTTCATTAAACCAATAATAGAAAAACAAAACCAAAAAAACGTATTTGGTAAAAAATCTACTAAGAACAGAGAACCTGATCAAATTATAAATCAATTAATATTTAAAAAATACTAAAAATGTATCAGGGCCGAAACGAAAATTATTCATATAAGTCACAAAAAAATAAAATCAGGCAAAATATTTTTTCCAAATCAGTTTCTAACTATAAAACTTTAACAGAACCTGCAGGTGTGGATCTGTTTCATGTTTGTTTTTCATTCAGTTTTACTTGAATCAGAGGAGAAATACTTCAAAATAAAAGCACTCAAGTAAAAAATACAGTGGAGTAAAAGAACATTTATTTAAAAAATATCTGATTATATTTTGAATAATGTGCAGCTGTATTTGGTTGTTTGGTTTGCATGTTGACCTTCATCCAACCAGCTGCTGATCATTTGCATGGATGGACAAATTATTTATGTCATATGTCAGAAATTTACCTGCCAAACTGACTTATTCACATGTAACGTGTAGCAAACTACACTGAATGACGTCATGTTTTAATTCATTTGAGTGAAACTAAAACACTTTGTGTGAATCAGGATGTTTGAACTGCAATAAAAATGAAAAACAAACCAACAGCTGAGAGGAAACAGATCCAAACACAACACTGACCTGAACCCGCACACCCTGAGGGACGCCGAGCATCTTCAGGAATAAAACGTCCTCTGGTCACCTGCTCAGGTCTGCAGCTTCACCTTTGACCTCCACACACACAGCCACTCAGTCCCTCCAGCTGCAGGTCAGACAGGCTGAGAGTCGCAGCTGAAACTGCAGCAGAGACTCACACCGGCCAGCAAGACTCCAGAGGGCGGGGCTTACTGACCAGAGCGGCTGTGATTGGCTGGAGGAGCTACACATCAGCCAATGAGAGGAGAGGGAGGAGCTTTCCGCGTTAAAGTGGCAGAAACATTCAGAGAAAATCTGATTTTAAATCCTTTAAATATTTACACAACCAGAGGAGATTAAACAAGAGTCGTAATAAGCAACCAATTAAACCCAGGAAAAATTAATAATTTTCATTACTAATATTTTTAAAGTGCAATAATCCATTTTATTTACAATAGGGCTGGACAATAAATCAATAATATATACCACAATGGTGATCAATTTCAATAGATATCACATCTAATAGAATATTCAATATATAGAATATTAATTGAACCGCACAGCATTCTGGGAGATGTAGGCATCCACAGTTAACATTCCTACAGAAATGCCATGTTGAGTTTTTATGTTTATTTATTCAATAATCCAGCAGCAAAAAGATTTTTAGTTCTTCATTAAAAGTTGATTAATTCACCAGTCAGTTGATTGTTCAACAATACTTGAATAATTTTGTTAAATGGCATCTTCCGTTGAGTATTCATTACCCAATCAATTCACAATCACTGTATTTTAATCTGCATGTAAAAATTAACCAAAGTTAATTAGTAGTTAAATAGTTAAAACTTGACTCTTTAACTTATAAATGTATTTAAGTTATAAAAACTAGCAAACGCACTATAAAATCTCATTTAAACCAACTGAATTAGACAAATCAAAAAGTCACAATAAAACTAAACTACAATGGAAAACCCAAAACTGTCTCCCTGCTAAAAATGATCAAAATGGAAAACAAAAACGATTTCAGAGTCGTTTCAGAAGTAAAACCAGTGAAGCCTAATCGCCTAAAGAGTTTTATTCTGTGCAGTTTTACCTCCAGAGTCTGGTTCTGGTACCACCACGACCAGCCGGACCCGCCGGCGATGCTGAACCCTGAAAATCCTCTGCTGCTGCCAACATGTTAAGAAAGTCAGAACATGCTTCCTTCATGCGAGATGACATAAACGTCACGCCGATTATTGAGTCGATTGATCCGAGTAAAATGAATTTTAAAAAACAAAAGCAGCTTGTGGACCAAATCCTGAGCAATGGGGACATTTTTGTATTTTTAGCTGTTTTAGTTGTTTGGTTTGTCGGCTGCTGTTAAAAGTTCACTAAAACATCGACATTACAGTCTGAATTTCCTGATCTTTGACCAAGAGTTTCACCCAAACACGCTAAACAAGCTCTGCACCGGTGGCAACGCGACTCTACGGAGGAAACTTTGCAGCTTCTATCCACAACAAATCTGGAATAAACCTCCAGAAAACTGAACAACAGCTGAAACACTGAGCTGGACCGTAATAAATGGAACATTGATCAACATATTTGATGTGTATTGATGATTTTGATCGTCAATGGTTCCTCAATTATTGACTGTATGTTTTTATTTTTTGTTTTTTTTATTTAAAGCATTTTGCTGATAAAATCTGCTACATAAATTAACTTGATTGATTGATTGATTGATTGCCAACAAGAATAAAATGATTTCCAGCAGATCTTTCCATCTTTTCAAGCATCATTTTGAGCCAAATAAATACTTTAAATTGAACATTATGAAATTAAACCTCGTTACAAAGAATAAGCACAAATCTGATCACTTTATAAAAATGGAACCAACATAAAAACCTAAAGCTTTTGCAGCAGGAACGTTCATCACTCCACCAACACGTGTTGCTGCGCAGCGATGCTGCAAGTCATTACACACAGAAATACCATTAGCATTATGTTAGCAGGTGATGGCTGAGCTTTTATCATGCTTAATTATATAATTACTATTATTTCAGATGACCAATTTGAACATTTTGTCTAGATTAGTCACATTAAAACCCAACAAAAATATACATATTTACTTTAAACGTATCAAAACACGAGGAAACATTGATTAGATATATTTGGTAGAGATTTATACATAAAGCTAATATCTCAGTCCAAACACTTGACACTAAAATAAATGTTTCTAAGTATTTCCAGTCTGGATAAACATTGACTTTGTAAACAGGTTGGACTTGTTGGATCTTCTGGGACGGAGACTGAGTGAAACTGGAGGGTTGAGCGTTTGTGAGAACTCATTGTTGACATTCCAGATGAGGACCGAAGCATTCGGTCTCCCACTCAGACTCCAGCAACCGCAGCTGACACAGCCTGTCTTTATCTGGACGAGGAGGCCACAAAAACGCAACGCAAAGCAACTAAATGAACATTTTCTGACCAAGAAACTGAAGATTAACCTTCCCAAAGCAGCAAGGAGACACAGAAACAACTTTCAATATTTACAAGGTCAATAAGTAAATAGGCGCAAAATGTTAGGATGGGTTAGCTGCTACGCTAAGCCTTATTAAACACTCCCAATTATAAAATATTATTAACATAAATAAATTAAAGAATAATGAAAACCAAAAGTCAAATATTATCATGTTGACAGACAAAGAATGTTGTTATTTTCTGCATTTATCTCATCAGGAAATCAGTCAGTGAAAAATGTTCTGGGATATTTTTGTAACCTTTGCATGTTTATGATGGATTTATCCATTTCATGTTATAAAATTAAACTAGAAACAAAGTTTCTACCCAACATTACTGTTGGCCGTATGAAGCCAACAGTAATGTTGGGTAGAACATAATAGATAACACAACATGATATTGGTTTCCCAGCTCCAAAAAAAACATTCTTAAGTGAGAAAGAGAATTTAAGCTAATCCAAACTTATTATTTAAAATTATTCAAGATGTCTTTTGGGTACTAAACTTTGAAAAATTTATTTTATTTTTACTATTTCAGATTTAAAGTAGAAGGTGTCTAATGAGCAGGACGCAGGTGAATCACCAGGTAGGGCATGTTTTCATGAGTCATCGGCACAGGAATGTGTTAGCATGTTGACTAGCACGTGTTCCAGAGGAAAAACGTCATTCCATTGTACTGAAATCTTCATGAGAATACATCCAGAATTACAAGGCACATAGTCGAGCTAAACAACAAAAACAAGCCCAGCAATGAAAGCCTGGCTTCAAGTTCAACTCCAAAATATTAAACAAATTAGCATAACTTCATCCAGACAATGTTAGCTAAAGGTTAAACCAAATAACAACATCCTCTTGAAAAAGAACAAATAAAAAAGAAACAAGATCGCTAGCGTCGTAGTGCATCCATTGCTGCTCACAAGCCTAGCACAGCAGTTATCACAGAAGCTAACGGAGCAGTTAGCACAGCAGCTAACAGAGCAGCTAGAGGAGCAGCTAGCACAGCAGCTAGCACAGAAGCTAACGGAGCAGCTAGCACAGCAGCTAGCAGAGCATTGCTACATTCCCTCAAACTACAAATTTTAGTGAAGTTGATATGATTTGCTGTTACCTTACAAGAGGAATAATTGAGGAAATAAATGTTGATTTTGGGGGGAAATAGACATGAAATGTAGTTAAAAGCGTTCATTAACAAAACTACAAGCTGATTTTTCAAACTAATGTCAGATTTTTCAGGTCCTGGCTACAAATGTAACTCCCCATAAACTTTGCTTTTGGTTGGGAAGAAGATGGGAAGTCAGCATATTATGATCCATACAGAGAAAATAAATAAGAATAGCTGGAATAAAGTTTGTTTTACTTTTGCTAACCAGCTAAAAAGTTCAAACTTTGGTGTAATTGACAAAACTTGAGTGATTAAAACATGGTGCAAAAACTTTCTCTTTTTTACCCTCCTGTTGCTATCTTAAGCTAATTTTTATGGACGCTAGTTAGCGACTAGTTAGCTTGTTTTAATATAAAATAAAACCATGCTAGCATAGAGGTGCTAACATTTCTATAGAGCAAGAGTTTAGTTTAACTTTTAATTTCTTTTAGCTAATTTAGTGATATTAGTTGATCATTATTGTATGAATTACAACAATTTTAATTGAAATAATCAGATTTTAAAAGATAACAGCCAAGTTTTTAAAACATCTAAATATTTATTTTACACATCTTATGCTTAGTAAACATTTTATGTAGAGTTGTTACCCAACATATACAAATAAACACTGTAAAAAGCTGTAGACTTTTCAACAGATTTCCTGAGAGCTGAGCTGCACAGACCTGCATAAGTTACAGAATAATAATAAAAAAAGTCACTGCGCCGTGTAAAATGCCTTACTGAGATGCTGTTTCAATATGTGGTTGGTTGATATTATCAGACAAACCACAAACCCCAAAGATACAGGAACCGCTTTATATTATTACTGACAACAAATTAACCCTTAAAATAAATCATTTTTAATCAAATAAAACCGGATCTCCAGCAGATTGACTTTTCTGCTGAGGCGGCTCATTACAGAACATTTAGCTCCAGTAGAGCTAAATCATGAAAACCTCTCAACACCTTCAGGTCTTAGGAACGCAGACACTTAGTCAGGACAAATATTTATCTGGAAGCTGAAAAACCCTTTTACTGTTTTCTTTAGTCAAAGAAGGAAGCTGGTGTTTCCAGGGCGGATGATCCATCAGAGTCTGAGCAACATGACATCATGTTTTCATCATGGTCTGCTGGTTTGTTCTGCTTTCTGCAGGAAATCTGCTTCATTATGACTCAGAGAAAAACACAGAAATACAACACGAGTTCCAAACACAACAGTTTCCTCAACTAATGTTACCAAATGGCAGAAAACAGAAAGTTACAGCTTCATAGCAGACAGGCAGGTGGAAACTGCGCCGTTGCACCGCCCCCTGGTGGAGAGCGGCGGCAGCTGCAGGTGTGTTTGTGGCGCAATTCTACAGAGAAGCTGGTCAAGCCCACGCGGGTTTAGTGTGTGGTTTTAGTGAACAGGAAGCTGCAAATTTCAACAAACTTATAAGCATGTTTCTGCAGCGTGCAGCTGCAGAAACACTCACACTGGTTTCTGCAGCAGAAAGATTTACTGCTAGGCTCAAATATATTCATACACTGGAATGGTTCAGTGAAAACATATTTTCATTATTGCAAATATCTTCTGTGCTTTTGCTTTTCACCTCCTTTTGACTGCAGATCAGCTTTTGGTTTTTGTTTCCACTGCTTGCAATCATTAATCTATGAGATTGGAGGATCTCTGAGCGATCACCCTAATCTTTAGATCTTCTTTATAGGTCAAATTCAAGTCTAAAGCAACTGATTAAATCAGTCTTACTCAACATTTAGATCTGATGGGGGAAGGAGCCATTTGAGTGAGAGTTTATATTTTTATAGCAGATTGAGTGCAGAAGCAAACAACCAAATCTAAGATGATGAAATTCTGTAACCGACGATTTAAAAATGTTTGATTTAAAAAAATGAAACACAAAAGTTAATGGAAGAATAATTTGCATTTATAATCCATGAATAAGTTTGTTTCACTAAATGATAGAAAATCTTTCAGGTATTGATCAGATGTTGACATTTTGAGCTAACATGCCTTTGATTTATAATACTGAAGCTTTACGTTAAGAAATAATTCAACAAATTGTGTTTTTAATAAAATATGATTTGCTTGACATGTTTATCAAATGCAAATCTTATTTATTACACATAAATTTGCATGATTTTAGTCTTCTTGCTCCATTTAGCAACAAAAACTGCAATCCATCTGTAACTGATTAACTTTGAATTTAATGATCTGGGATTATTTTCACTCTGTAAGACGAGTTTGCATTTGTCTGAAAATTATTGGCAGTAGATGTGGAGCAGACCGACACCCTGCGGGCGTGAAGCTGAAGTTCTCATGCTTCAGGTGAGCGACGCACGTTTCCACTCGCCATGCGAACTGGAAAGACGAGACGAGGTCAACCATCGCGACCCAGAAGCTCAACGAACCCGGTTCCACTTTCAGAACAAAATCTGAACAGGAAAATGTTCAAATTTCACTGGAGAAATTAAAACATCCACAGAAAGCAGTAATAAAAACAGTATTTACAGCATTAATTATGGTTATGAAGGACGAGTCGGAATCAACAGGTCTGAACTTCACCAACATTACAAACAATCCGGAAGCATGAAGACAATTTAATGGCCACAGAGATTCACAGACGTCGTGAACAGCAGACCGCTCAACTTTCTGACCTGCAAACGACAAACTAACTTCATAATCAGTGCAATTTTACATTCTTCTCTCCCAGTTTCCCCAAATCTACAAAAACAACCAGTTATGATACGAGAGAAGCAACAGCTGCAGCCCAACAATCTGGGAAGGCTTGGGCGGCCATGTCCAAGGCAGCAGTAAAAGAAGAAGAAGTAGAATTAATAAAAGCAGGAGAAGAAGACAAAGAAGGAGAAATTATTTATGTCAAGGTCAGAGTCCAGCTCAGTTAGCAGGTTAAAGGTCAAAGGTCATGACAGGACAGCCTGGAGAAGCTGAAGTGGTGAACTTTGCTCTGCAATGCAATATGTCAGCAGGTTTTCAAAGCTGTTTCTGAATGGAGAAGACGGCTTGTCTCCTTCAGATAGCTGAAAAATCAAAGTTCTGCACCGGCCTAGTCAAAGTCCGGACCTCCAGATTGAAATGCAGAGGGAAAACAAATATCTGCAAATAATGAAGCAACATCTTAAAGATGGTGGGGGGAGCTTAGTTTCCCTCACAGCCACAGTGTGTTGATGTTTTAATGTCTGGTTCGGCTGATGTCACTAAAATCGACAGTCAGCTGATGTTCCACTTCCTGCTTCTGGCTCAACCAGCGTTGCGTAATCGCTGAGGGGGCGTGGCCTGATTACGGTAAAGCCAGCAAGGTCTGCATGCAGGAAGCATGTGCCTCTTGTTTTCTGTCAGAGGACGTTAATCTCCTGCATGACACAAAAATGAAGCAGCACTGACCAGTCAAACCAGTAGCACAACAGACTGGTTATGAGTCTAATTCACTGAGACATGATCGGCATTCGGACTGGAACAGGAGAACCTCAGTTCACCAGACACGTTCAAGAGAATCTTATGTTAAAAAATACAAACTTTGACTTTAAAGAGCTGAAATAAAATAAGTAAAGTTGTTTTAAATGATTACATTTTTCATTTTGCAAACCATAAATACCTGATTAGTCGTAAAATTAAACAATCAAAGGGAAAATAACATTACAGACAGCAGAGACGGTTCTGGAGGAAAGGAAGGTCGGATCATCCTGCTGAGTGTTTCAGTGCTGATTCGTCAAAATGTGTCGTATTATGACTCTGAGGGTGTTTCATACATGACGGTGCGGTAGATGGAAGACTCAAAACTGCAATATTTGTTACATTTTCTGCTGCTGTGGTCAAGCAATCCAAACTAACTGAAAATCCTGTTCCCCTCCTCACCTGTGGGGGCGCTGCACCAAGAACCACTGAAGAAAACAACACAAAAATGCAGAAATGCAGTTTCAGAAAGAGGTTCAATGTTGTTAAACAATCACGTTGAAGCTCCATCTCTTCCAAACTACTGTTACAAATAATAAAAATGGTGTCTTCCTGTAGTTTTTGTGTCGTTTTGTGGCTGTGCTACAGTGCCACCAAGTGGCCTGGTGGACACATTACACCATTTTCTGTGGCGACGCATGTTTTTTTTTCTTGATCACCTACAAAAAGATACTGTCTCTGTTAAATTATTTATTGAAAAAAGGACATTTTTAAAAATAAATAATCCAGTCTTCATGCAGTAGTAGATGAACTGGTTGAGTTAGAAAATCTGTTTTTAATATTTTAGATTTTATTTCAGGCTGATTCCCAGTCCAATCCAGGATTTCATGAAGCCTGGCAGGTTTTTTGTTTGTTTGTCCTCCCATGTTGATCTAACTGCAGGCCTGCTGCTGATAGGAGGAGTTTATAATCTGCTAAAAGCTCATTCAGTTAAAAAACTTCCTCTCTAACAGTATCTACAGACCATAAGCCTTTAGATAAAATGAGTTTTGGTTTAAACAACGACCTGCAGCCTCTTCAGATTCCAGTTTGACGGAGATCAGAGGGAGCAGCTGCTGATCGGGAGGGTTGATTTAACTGACACATTAAATTAAAGATAAAGCACATGACCTTTCTGCAGCAGCATAATCTGTTTAACACAGAGTCCAGTCGCCGCAGAGAGAAACCTGCTCAATAATGTCTCAATGTTTCACCCAGAAAACTGACAGAAAATAACAATTTCAAGCCAACAATGAGAGGAGACAACAGATGAGACCTTCATAAACTCCTCTTTACTTATTAATTATTAATATTTATAATTATTCCCTCTTCCTACTGCTTCATTGCATCACCACCAGGTTTATCAGAACCAGAACTCCTGGGTCTGTCTCCTAATAATCACTGTGTAGCTAATCTCCTAGAGCTTTATGGCCGCTGCCAAAGCACACAAACAATCCCACCCAGAAAGTCAACCCAGCACTCCCATAATCCTGAGGACTGATTGCTGGAAAAGCCATCAAGACTCCCAGTATCCTACCTGTTCAGGAAAGGAACCCATTAGCCAGACTGGTCCATTAGCAGAGCAGCAGTTTACTGCATTTCTCCTTATGGGACCCATCAGAACAGGATTAGTTCAATGAGACGCCATACTGGACCAAAACTGAACTTAGAATCTGTGGACCTGCAGAGGAGAAATCCAGAGTCGACGCACAGAATCAGCTGGTACAGAACAGGAATAACAGGAAGGTCCATGTTCCCAAAGAACAGGAAGGCCCATGTTCCCAAAGAACAGGAAGGCCCATGTTCCCAAAGAACAGGAAGGCCCATGTTCCCAAAGAACAGGAAGGTCCATGTTCCCAAAGAACAGGAAGGTCCATGTTCCCAAAGAACAGGAAGGTCCATGTTCCCAAGGAACAGGAAGGCCCATGTTCCCACCGTAAACGCCTGGACTGGAAAATAGTTCAGAACTGGACTGAAAACGGACTGGAACTAGTCTGGAAACTGTGAAGAACTGGATTGGAAACGGTCTGGTACTGACAACGGTTGGTATCTGGACTGGAAATTGTTGGGTATTGGAAAAGAAACAGTCCAGTCCCGGACCATTTCTGGACTGAAAATGGTCCGGAACTGGACTGGAACCAGCTGGGAACTGGTTCAGTGCTGGATTGGGAATGGTCCAGAACTGGACTGGAATTGCTCCGGAAATTAAATCGGTTGGATACTGGACAGAAAATGTTTGGGTGTTGCACTGGAAACAGTGAAAAAGCAGCCAAAGCCAAAGGAGAACTTTTTAAAACCCTTCAGGTGAGGAGAACCGGGACCTTTCAACAGAACCAGTGATTCTCTGCTGCTTCTGGCTTCCTGTCTGCTTCACGCCGCAGGAGCATTTCAGCAACCAAAGCCCAGTGTTGCAAAGAGAGGACAGCGTTTCAACATGAGCAACAGACACTTTCTGCAGATGTGAAGAACAAGATGGAGGTCTGGAGGACTGACAGCTGGCTGGCTGCGGTCCATTAACCTGAACACCATTAATGGGTCGCTGCGGAGGGGAAGTGGTTCTGTTGGGTTGTACCGAGGAATGGATCATAAAAAGGGGAAGAGGCGCGTTGCTGTGGCAGGAGTGACAAACCGGGTGGTGACACAATCCTCATACAGGTCTGACCCGTTCCCAACCGGTCGGAACCGAGACGTTTCATTCACCTGGATCACACAGGAGAGCCACCAGATGCTGCGGAGGAAGAGGAGGGAGAGGAAGAGGGATTCCTCCACACAACACAAATAAATAAATAAACAAGCTCATCAGCAGAGTGGCGCACTCTCCCAATTAAGCTCCACAAATTAGGCACAAACTCCAGCAAACTTCTCCCCACAACAGCCGTTCATTTCAGGCAGAACCAGGAAAACATGGAAATAAAACCATAAAAGATGAAATAAACCCAGCGAGTCCAGTACGAAGCTTACCCTCCTGATGAGAAGCGAAGGGACAGCAGCTGCTGCTCTGACTGAACCCAGCAGCGCGACCAGAACCTCCTGATTCCCGGAGACAAGCGGCAGCGAAACTGACAGAACGGGACTTCCGGTGGTGTCGCTTTCAAAATAAACGTCTGACAGCAGCGATAACTGACAGGAGCTGAAGATCCGCTTTCGTTTCTATTTTAACGAATAACATGAAGTTAAAAAAAGAAAATAAAATGTAAATCTCTGTTAACTCATATAAAAATGTATTCAGTTTTTATTTGAGGTTGAGTTGTTGAAATGTTATTTAATAGTGTAGATTTTATTTTTATAATAAAATAAAATATGATAATTTTAAAAAATATTTATTTTAGATAATAAAAATGAAATTAAAATACATTTAGATTGGCTGGATTATTAAAATAAAAATACCCTCAAACAGGAACAGAATATTAAAGAAAACACTTGAGTTTGTCTTCTCTCATTTTTACACAGAAGTAGAATATTTTTTATATTTTAAATGTTTTATCTGAGAATCTTTGGTATGTTTTGGTTTTCTGTGTCACAAAAAGATAAACCAGATGCTCTAAACATTCAACATTTTGCATTTTTGATGTTTGTGACTCAACAACTCAAACTGACGTGTTTCCAAAGAAAACTGCTTTGTTTTGATGGTTTCCTGCTGTGAACCATCAGGACGACGTTTATGACTTTTATTTTGAAAAGGGAAGCGCATCAGGTTTAGTGGTCATGTTGTGTCTTTCATGCAGATGTTGGTTTTCCCCTGGAAGCGGCATCAGCTTCCGTCTTCAAGCATTACAGGTGAAGTTATTTGTTTACCCCTGAATGAATGGATTCTGCAGCAGGAACAGGGAGACAAACAAACCGGAAGTTCCTTCATGTCCGATGATCAGAGGGAAGATAGAGCTCAGAAATGTGAGCTCTGTTCATCCATCCATCCATCCATCCATCCATCCATCCATCCATCCATCCATCCATCCATCCATCAGATGAAATGTTGGTATCTCCATCTATTCCCTTCAGGATTTGCTGATCATTTCTCAGTATTTCCTCCTGTTTCTTCCTCAGGTCTTTTCCTCCATTCTTTGGTCTCAACTAGCTTTTATTTTTAAGGACAATTTTGTTTACATAAACTTCAGAATTCATTTTATTTTTTATTTCTGTTCATTTTGGATATTTAAAATGTCTAAAATGTAAAACAGTTCAACCTGTACTTTTACTTTAACTAATATTTTTCCATACAAGTATCTGTACTACTGCAGTAGAGAATGTGAATACTTTTGATACCTCTGGACATTTAGTTTGGTGAAGTGACTGAACATCATGGTGAGATCAAAACGTCTGTCCAAGTCCTTCAAGAAGAAGCAAATCATCAGTATGAAAGATATTTAAAGATACTTTTAAACTCATCCATTCTACATATAGTGAGTGAAAAATGTTCTACAAACACACTGACTAATGCAGTTCATCCTAAAACCAGGATTCTTGAAGAAGTCCTCCAAACCTGAAAGTGGCGTGACAGAACACAGCAAACTGTTGCTGATCTTGATAAGAAAGTCAAAAGCTGCACAATCTGAAAGCTGACAGGAAAGATTATAGGAGATGAGCAAGAAGGAAATGTTTCTTCTTTCAGCAAAACAAACTGAAGTCAGTCTGTAACCAGGCTGTTTGGACAGAAGAAAACAGAATTATTTGAACTGCAGGACGAAAAGCATTCGGCATGAATCAAACACAGAAAAATAACCTCATACCAACACCAGAGGATGGAAGACCCAAAGCCTTAAAACCACAAAAAACAAACCTCACCCCAGAGAAGAAACATAACCTGGAAGAACATCACATTTACCCAAAATACAAGGTTCAACCATTGTTATGGGAAACCATGAGAGACAACTCAAGGACACACGATACTACCAACCGCTTGATGGCCCCATCTGGAATCACAAATCAATTCCTCACTTAAAATACTCAATGAACCAAAAACAAGTTCAATACCTAACAGAGGCTCATCCATCCATCCAGACCCCACTTCTTCTGTTTACGACCCAAAATCCACAAAGAGCTGACAGAATGGGCCGGACCCTTCAAATCCCCAACAGTAGAGCCACTGGGTCAGTGGACCCACTGGGTCAGTGGACCCACTGGGTCAGTGGACCCACTGGGTCAGTGGACCCACTGGGTCAGTGGCTCTACTGACACAGTGTCATCCAAAGCAGTTCCTTTCAGTGGACAGCAACAGTTTTGGTCAAATGGTTGAAACTTTGAAACAATCAGGTGTTCAAAAATACAATGATCCCCAAACACAAACAACAAAGCTGGAAATGGGGAACCTGGGTTGACATTGAGCCACTTCAGGCCTGGAATGAAGACTTCTGTTCATTTCGTATCTCATCTTCTCATCTCATCTTTCAGAGGCGTATTTCTGCTTTGTGTGGTTCAACAAAACTCAGACAGGAAAACTTAATTCTCTCCATGTAGTGTACACAGATAGAGTCAAACAGGGTGTGGATGTTCTAGCTTGGTGTGTGAGTCTACTGATGTAGATAAACATTCCTGAGACACCGGATGTCCCTGAATGCCACCAGTCCAGCTACGTTAGGTCAGAGGTCATCATCTGTTTTCAGAAAGCGAAATCATGTGAATGAGTGCAGAGGAAATCCTCATTCAAATAGATGAATGAAATATCCATTCATTCATTTTCAGCACTAATCCCACTCATGTGATTGGACAAACCACAAGAGGACCTCAACATATATACAATGAATAGATGTCTATAAACACAAAGGTATCTTTAAGCATAAAGATAACTTTGTATCTTTACACATTTCTTTTCGTCATATAATCCAGAAACTTATGGATAACCCGGAGCATCCTCTATGTGGGAGATCCTTCCTGCCCAAAGCCATCAGCATCTATAACTCTTTGACCAACCTTAGATTATATGAGTTAACAACATTTAATTTCTTTCTAGGATTAATGCAATAGTTTTTTATTTTAATTTTCTAATTATGCTCAAGATTAATGATCTATTTTACTTTAAAACTCCAGATCTGGTTGATTATTAACGTTAAGACGGTAAAATCAAGGAATTAAATCCTTCCCTTGACTGCCATGACTGTAATCGAGGAGAGTCGGGAATCATCTCAATCCCGTCGAACATCTTTGGTGAACAGTCATATCTCGCGAGACATTCGAAATCACGTGGCTAATGGCTGGAGATCGCGGATATTAGAAGGTAGTTTTTGTGCTTTTAAATCCTTCGCTTTGGACTAAAAATAACGAATTTATGCAATGAAATTTAATGGACTGATGCCATATTTGAATGGTGCGTCTGTGAAATGAATGGGTTTGCGGGGTTTTGTGGCCGCTTACGTCGACCCCGCCTGTAAAACCGTCAAACCTTCGAAATAAGAGCTCAATGTTTTCCGCGCTTTTTATCGCTGCGAAAATAGTTAGCTTTGGTCTGGGAGATGATCCGGTCCGCTCAGACCCCTGGGGAGGGCAACCCGGCTCTCTACTGGATCCAACGAGGGGAAATGTTCACCTAAACCGGGGCTGGGCAGAAAACAGCCCGCAGAGGTCATTTAAAGAGGATGTACAGCCGCTGCTAGCATTAGCCGGAGCTAAAGGCCTCCTCAGGAAACTGGAGGGAGCTTTTATTTTCCAAAATCTGCTTCTTCAGCTCACCTGTCTGAGCTGCAGACTTCAAGCCTTTATCTACATAATACATTAATATTCAGACAGTTGATGAACTTTATGATGGTTGTTTATTTTGTTTGTCGCCTTCATTGCAGGATTCTGCAGAGAAGAGGAGGGGAAAGTGACTGAAGCTTCACTGGAAACATCACTGAGGGTGACTTTCCCTTCTGCTTTAAACTTCTCACCGTTCATGTTATTGTCTGGACAGAAAAATCAGTTCAGCTCAATTTTGATCCAAATATACTCAGTGCTTATTTTAAAAGTTTCAAAAAGAATAGAATAATAATGGATTAAAAAGTTGGAAGTTTTTTTTTTTTTTTTTTTTTTTAAAGGAACAATTCAAAGTTTGCTGCTTGTTAGGACATAATAAGGCAATATTAGAAAAAGCTCTATATTTTTCTCTTTATTGGATCAGTTTATTATATTGTTATTGACATAATCAAACTCTTCATTATTTTCTGCTCCAGGATCATTATGGTCTGGAAAAGCTCCTAAAATAAAATAAAAATACAAATTATATTAGGAAGGAAAACCAATTTGTTTATGTTTTTATGTAATAGTAACATAATTAAAACATTAGTGAGTTTCAAAGTATAATAAAATTAAATAAGAAAAAAATGTTTTGTTCAATATTGAATTTTTTTTACTGTATTATTTACTGAAATATTCATTAAATAAAATTTTAACTTTATCTCAAATGTCTCAAAAAGCCATAAATGATTATTTACATTATTTGTTTCATTTTTAATACTTACAACAGTGTATTAAATTATTACTACAGTAATAATAATAACAATAGTGGTAGTTGTGTCAAGTACAATAATAATAGTTATGACTACTATAATATGAATGATATCATAATTAAAATATTTTAAAAATAATCATCTTAACTGGCATTCCAAAATAATGTAATAATAGTTTAAAAATACAATGGCACATTTGTAGTAATATTTATATACTTAACATTTATTTTAAGTCCAAAAAACCAAAAATAAAATAGATAAAATTAAAAAAAAATCTATAAGTAAAATATATTTTAAACATGAGTCAAATGTGATTAATTCTCTTATTATAATTATAAATGTATATTTATTATTATTTGCATAGTAAATCTAACCAATAGCAACCCTAATATATAACTAATAATTATTTTTTAGTGTTTATATTTGTTCTGTTCGTATGAAATAAAATCAAATCTTTTTATAATAGAAATTTACTAAAAATACTTTATTTTTTCCAAATATAATATTTATCCAGGGCAGCAGAGTGTAATTAATCAGTAATGAATCAATATTTGGAGTTAATAGAAATATTAAAACAGTAATGGATGGCTCTTGAAGGGAAGCTGGACTGGTTTCCAGTATGAACTGGCTGCAGGTCACTGGTTCCCCCTGAGGAACCATTAAGGGTTTATAACCAGGTGACAACATGAGTTTTATTGATCTTCTATATTTAGTCCATTCAGCTCCGGGTCCATAAAGCCTGATTTCATCTCCGTTGTAATTCAGTGCAGCCGAGTTCCTTTAAATAAGAGGAAGCGTCCTGAGCAAGCATGTGGCGACAGTGGACAGGAAGCAGCTCCCAGCAGAGGCAGGCTCAGTTTGAGAGGACAGAAAGGAGGCAGGCGCTCTGAGCCAGGAGTTCTTTCCCTCAGGAAGTTAGAAAGAGCCGCGGTGACTCTGAGTCTCAACCAATCAGCACATTTCATTCGTCAGACTGACAGTCAAGGTGAAAAAGAAAGTACACCCCTTTACATGCTGCATTTTTACATTTCTGGAAGTAAAAACCCTTAAGGAGAGACGGGGTGTACTTTCTTTTTGCAGTGACGTGATCTCAGAGTGTGATTAGCGTGTTTCAGTCACTCAGTCCCTGTTAGCGTGTGAAAGCTGACCCGGTCCTCTGAATCGCCCCTCCAGCTGCAGCAGCGATGGCTCAGCTCGCCAGCCACGGACGGCTGCTCCTGCAGCGCCTGCATCAGCAGCGGGAGATGGACTTCCTGTGTGACATCACCATCATGGTGAAAGACGTGGAGTTCAGGGCTCACCGCAACATTCTGGCAGCCTTCAGCGATTATTTCTCTGTCCAGGCGGAAAAGGGCGAAGAGTTCACGACTCTGGACCCGGAGAAGGTCAGCCGCTACTCCCTGGAGAAGCTTCTGGAGTTCGTTTACACCGGGCAGATGAACCTGAGCAGGTAGGCGCCGCGTTCCCACCTGGAAACAAAACACATCAGAAACCATCACACATGGCCACGGTACAGCTGGACCATAAATCAATCTGATTTATTGTGTTATTCCTGGTTTAAGTGCTCTTCTTCTGTGGTTTCAGCACCAGGCAGGCTGCCGTGCGCCGAGCCGCCGTCTTCCTGGGAATGTCAGAGGCCACGAAGTACCTGGAGAAAGTCCCCTGGTCCGAGTCCGGTGAGACGTCCCAGTCGCCCGCGGACAAAGAGGCGGAGCCGTGTCCGCCGAGTCCCAGCAGCCCGCCGTCCCCCATCCCTCTGTCCATCGCCTCCGTGGTCGGAGACTTCAAGGAGGACGGCCTGGAAGGGAAGATCCATGACTTCGACCCGCAGGACGAGGACCTGGGCGACGACGTGGATTACAAGCCCGCCACGCCGCGGAGCTTCGGCCGAGCGACAGGCAGGAAGAGAGGGAGGAGGCCCAAGAGCTTCAGCGGCGAGCCGGCGGAGCCGGGCGGCGGCGCCAAGATCCAGAGCTACAGAGGCAGGGGGCGGCCCAGAGGCAGCGGGCGCGGCCGAGGAAGAGGAACCGCCAGAGAAGAAGATCTGTCTGCCGGCGAATCGGACGGCAGCGTGAAGGACTTCGGCGAGATGCCGGCCGACTTCGGAGACACGTCAGCCGACTGGAGCCCGTCCAGAGAAGAAGAGCTGCCGGCCAAGAAACCACGGCTGGGCGGCGAGGCGAGGAGAGGGAGGGGCCGCGGGCGGGGCCGGGGGCGTGGGAGAGGGCGGGGCCGTGGGCGGGGCCGCAGGAGGATGGAGGAGGAAGACGACGATGAAGATGAGGAGAGCGGGGAGCTGGGAACTGAGGAAGAGCGCGAGGCGGAGGGCGGGGAGACCGACGGATTGGAGCTGGGCGAGTCGCTGACCTGCAGCGAATGCAACAAGATATTCAAAGACATCAGCAGCCTGCGGCGCCACGAGAAGATCCACAAGGGCCTGAAGCCGTTCTCATGCATCTTCTGCTCCAAGACCTTCAGGCAGGCCACGCAGCTCAAGACGCACCTGCGCATCCACACAGGTGAGCAACACACAACAAGAAAAATGAGAGAAAATCACAGCAACAAAACACAGAGAAACAGGAAAATACAGGAGAAAATAAGAGGAAATGCTTGAGATAATACAGGGAAATACAGAAAAAGAGGAAAATATGCAGGATTAAAACAGATGAAATATCTCCCAGCTGCTCATTTTAAAAACCTAAACAGTTTAACCTGTTTGTCTCCAGGTGAGAAACCGTTCACCTGCAGCAACTGTGACAAATGTTTCGCCCAGAAATGCCAGCTGGTCGCTCACCGCCGGATGCACCATGGAGAGGAGAAACCGTACACCTGCGAACGCTGCGGCTTCAAGTTCGCCACATCATCCAACTACAAAATACACATCAGGTTCTCATCCTGCTGCGTTAAACTGACCGAGCTGCAGAGGAAACGGCTGAATGTTCACTTCTTTAATGTGTTTTTTCCTGCAGACTCCACAGCGGAGAGAAACCGTACGTTTGTGACATCTGTGGCCAGGCGTTCGCTCAGTCCAGTACCCTGACCTACCACAAGAGGCGCCACACCGGGGAGAAGCCGTACCAGTGCGACCTGTGTGGCATGTCCTTCTCTGTGTCGTCCTCTCTGATCGCACACGCCAGGAAACACACAGGTGGAGCTCATTATTATTCATACCCACCCAGGTGGGCGGAGCTAACACTATTTTAATCTGTTCTTGTGCCTGTTTCAGGCGAAACGCCGTATAAATGTTCGCAAACAAACTGTGACGCCAAATTTGCGACATCTTCTGAGCTGAAAAAGCACCTGAGGAGGCTTCACCCAGGTGAGTTCAGATTAGGATGATGTTCAGTAGGTTAAAACTTAAAGTGACCACAACGCCGCTCTGAACCAAGAAGAAGAAAAACAAATGCAACTCCCTTCCTTTTGAAACCAGATCCGGTATCTAAATGTGCCCCCCCCCTCTGTGTGTGTGTGTGTGTGTGTGTGTGTGTGTGTGTGTGTGTGTGTGTGTGGTGCGTGCGTGCGCGCGTGCGTGTCCAGATGGAAACTCTGGCGTCCAGTGCCTGCTGTGTGGGAACCGCTTCGCCAGCGTGAAGAACATGATCAAACATCAGGAGAAGGCTCACGCCGACGAAGTGCGACAACACAAGGAGCGGGCGCGAGCCGGTGAGCCGATGGGCGGGGCTTAATTTAAATCCAAACAGTGTTTTTCACAGTTGGGGCCACCAGGGAGCGCTGCAGAGCTTTGGAAGGCTGTAGAGAATGTGAGAAAAAAACATTTGAAAATAGTGAAAACATTTTTAAAATTTTTGTCATTGATGAAAGACGGTTAGGGGCCACACAAAATCAGGTCAAGGGCCCCATATGGGCCCTACGCCACATTTTGGACACCCCTTTTCTAGATGGACATAATTCTTAATGAATAGTAAATTTTTAAAAATGTAAATTTAATGTTCCTTTACATATTTTGTAGCATTGTTTGTGGTTTGTGGACAGAAGCCAATCCCGTTTGGGAACCCCTATATCAGACGGTAACCATGGCGATTTGTCGTGTCTCTGCAGTTGTCCTGCTGGCCTCCAGCCATCCCGTGGCCTTCGTTCAGAGCAAACTCACGCAGGACAACAAGAGTCTGGTTTCCATCCCGGAATCGGAGCCAAGCAACCCGGAGCCTCCGACCCCGAACCCCAAAGCCTCCGACCCCTCTGCCGCCACCGGCACCGAAGACCCGCCCACTGAGCCCGCCGCCATCATCCAGGACTTCAAGACGGAGCCGGACCACCACACGCTGAGCGCCGACGCTGGCCAGCAGGTGACCTTCGAGGCCGACCCGGAGCAGACCATCAACTCGGACACGCTGCACGCGCTGGTGGAGCAGCTGCGGCCGGCGGCGTCGCCCGCCACGGGCCTGGAGCAGATCATCATCATCAAGACGGTGGACCCGGCTGAGGCGCCGCCACCGCCGCCGCAGTGAGCCCGGAGGCGGGCCGGACTCTGGACTAAAATCTGACCCAGCTTCACGTTTACAGAACCGTTTCATTTCTAAAAACAACCAGAACCAATTTAGATAATAGTTTCACCATTTAATAGTGTATTACCACATTAATGACCTCTGACCCCTCATTTCATCCTATTTAAAGAATATTTTACTCCTTTTTCTTTTGACTAATTTTTGCTTCTTTTTTATTATTTCTGATGAACATCTTTAAAGTTAATTCTGCCATAAATTAGTTTGTAAAAACTTATTTTTTAGCTGATTTAGATTTTTCAGTTGCAGGGTAAAGTAGCATGATTAGTTTTGTTTTATGTTGGACATATTTTGGTGCATATAAAAGTAAAAAAGAGAAACCATTTCCTGGTTGTTTGGCTTTAATCTGGTGAAACTTTGGCGTTTCCAGCTACAGAACGGCAGTTGAATTCGAAATAATTTTGGAGTAAAACATAAAAGCAGGTTTCCTCCTGAATGATGGCGTCATTAATTTGACGATTCAAGAGTAAAATGTGATAAAATGGCTTCTATTTCAGAGCCAGAGGATGAGAATCGGATCCTGCTGGTACCGGTCCGGTATGCAGGTCAGAAAAGTCTTAATTAGTGCTTCTATCAACTTCCTGATGATTCATCAGGACAGCAGATGTTTTATGTACTCGATGCGCTTCAATGTTTTATTCCAGGACTTCCTCAAAGAAATTCACATTTTTGAGCTTTTTTTCTTCTTCAAACATAACTTGATACTTATTAAGACATTATAAGTTTTGCAATATTTTAGCTTCAAGCTAAACTTCCTAACTATGAATAGCTCCAGTTAAATCCTGTAAATTTTTTCTTCTGTTTATTTTCATCACCTGAAACAATCTCATTGTTATTTTACAGCTTTATTCTGGGTGGAATAATCAGTGTATAGAGAAACGTACTGAATCTTTTTATTTTTCCATGTTTTGTGTAGCAAGTAGGAGGCCAGAAAATCATTTTTATTTATCGTTTCTACATCTGTTAGAGTATGCGTTTCTGTTTAGTTTAGTTGGAGAACTGCTGTACACAAAGCATTTTCAGTAGGTCTTATTTTTGCAAAATGTCATCATTACTTGTACAGTTGTGAGGAATAAACTACATGTTAGGTCATGAATAAAAAAAACTGAGAAAAAAATTAATAAAAACGATGTGAAATAAAGCTAAAATTCATCAGTGTTGATTTGTTTTGATAGAAAGTGGAAAAATATTAATTATTAGCATTAGCTTTTAGCATTACTGTCAAAACTAAACCATTACTGCAGAAGCATATCAAACTGAAACCATTTTGGTAACAATAAACTTCAATAAATGTATTCAGGGTGATTAAAATTTTTGTTTTCATATTTTAAAAGAAGGTTCAAAACGGAATCAAATGAATAAGCACACCAGGTAAAACATTTTACAAGGTAAAGCATTAAAACTAGCCGAGCAGTTTTGTTTCAGTGGCGGGAAAAAGCGTGAACAGTTGACGCAGCGCGTGACGCAACTCTATGTTGTTGTCATGACAATGGCGTTTTTGGCCAAAATAATAGCCGCTGAGCACATATCCGTGTGTTACAAAGCTATTTGTGAAAATGAAGGCGTTACTATAAACCCGTTTGTTTTAGAAAATTTAGAGAAAACAACGGCGACAAGGTGAGAGTTTGAGTCTAGTTTAAAAAGTGGCTGAAATGTGAATTTTTAACGAGACGAGACATTAGCTTCTGGAGCTAATGCTAAATATTTGGTAAAAGAGAAAGTAATCAGACTGACTTTGTTTACTTCTAATTTTCTTCCGTCCTTCCTTTATTTATTTTTTGATTTCCTTATGTCGTACCTTTTTGTTTTTTACTTCCTTAGTAACTATAACCGGTGATATATTTCTGGTAAATTTTCTAACTATTTCCTTAAAGTTATACTCAGAGTATATAAGAATATATACAAAATATTTATGTAATGTAACAACAAAATACGTAATACTTTCAAATAAAAATGTGCAAAACTATCAGTATTATGAGCAACAATCCTTTGAACTGTTAAAGCTGCTGTATGTAACTATTATAAAAAAATATATGTTTTTACATATTTGTTGAAACTATTATGTCGTGACAGCATAATATGAGGCAGATAATCTGAACCAATCACAGCCAGGAGGTGGGCCTTAGTGCTGTCAATCACTCTCCATGAGGCTGCTCATGTCCCCTCTCCCTTACACTTGCTTTCCGCTGCGCTGCAGCTAGCATAGCATTTTGTGGATGCTCCGCCTAGTTAGTATAGCCTCCCATAACGGTGGATAAACGGTTTCCCTGCGATGTTTATCTGTCATTATCTGTCTTCAGGTAACGTTGTGCTCTTTATTGTGAGTGAGGCCATTTGAAAGTTGAATATAAATATTAATAATTAATTTATTGTGAAAAACTGCTCCAGTTATTTCCTGTGTTTCAGGAGTTTCACCTTGAATCTAGCAGGAAACAGGAAGCCGAAAGGCTTCCAGAGACTTACTGACAATGACGCCCTCGTTCTGTCAAAATGTCTCCTGAACTATCCGACCCTTACAGGTGAGCGGCCCGGTCCGGATCAACAGAACCAGAACCCGCCGTGTTTCTCACCGGTTTTCGTCTGAACAGGTCTGGATATGGGGTACAACAACATCAGTGATGAAGGAGCAGCTTACCTGGCCAAGCTTCTAGAGGTGAGGAAGAGGAGAGGCCTGCTGAGGCAGTGTAGTGATGTCTGTTATCGTTGTCATGCGTGTTGCTGCGCAGGCGCAGGACACGATGCTGCGCTCTCTGGACCTCACCTTCAACAACATTGAGACGAATGGAGCCGAGGTTCTCGCCAGCAGCCTGCAGGTTGGTCAGATAAACGTCTGCTGCTGATCTTCTCCTCCAGGCACAGACCTAGTGACACCGTGGTCCAAAACAGGAAGTGATCCTCACTCATAAAGGGATAGCAAACAGGAAGTGATCTTCTCCTGTGGTACTAGCAAACAGGAAGTGATCGTTATCTGTGGGAATAGTAAACAGGAAGTGATCGTTTTCTGTGGAATAGTAAACAGGAAGTGATCGTCTCTCTCCGTCCCTGCAGGGTAACAGCAGCTTGCTCTCTCTCAGGCTGTCAGGGAATAAGATCGGTAGAAATGGAGGCCTGAACTTGTCCGGCATGCTGCGGGTGAACATGACGCTGCAGGAGCTGGAGCTGGGCGAGTGCGACCTGGTAACCTCCCGTGGATCAGAACTTCCTGGTACCGTGAGCGGTTCTTCCTCTGACCCTGCCCCTGTCCCTCCAGGAAATGCACAGCATGATTGACCTCAGCACCGCTCTGAAGAACAACACCACCCTCCGGTCTGTGGACATGAGCCGGGCGCTGCTCTTCAGCCTCCAGGTAGGAACTTCCCCAGCAGCAGACAGAAGGTTCTGTTTCCAGTTCTGATCTGAATGCTGTGTGGTTCTGTCTCAGGAAGAGTGGGCTGTTCACTTCTCAAAGATGCTTCCGGTGAACAGCAGCCTGGTGGAGCTCCATCTGGGGAAGATGGGCCTGACGGACACGGGCATGGAGAGGCTGTCTGAAGGCCTGAAGCTGAACCACAGACTGCGGTACCTGGACCTCCGCTGGTACAAACCCGGTCCTCATGTTTTCACACATAGACAGGTCTTCACCATCAGTTCTCCAGACTTCCTGAAGTTTCTGACTGTTTTTTCACCCAGTTCTCAGTTTATTTAGCTGACAGAACAGGTTTGGTAAGACGGGTCCATCTGACTTTGACTCATTTGGGCTTAAAAAGAAGAAGAGAGGAAGCCAATGTTTGAAGAAAATCAATAAAAGATATGCAGGAAGTCTAGAAAGTAATGATCAAGATTACTAACAGAAAATCAGCTAAAATCCACCAGCGACCCGCCGTGGTTCTGTGTTAAAAAAATGATAAAATGAACAAGATCCACCAGGCATTGCAGTTGGTGGGCATCCCCTTGGCTCAAAGCCTCAGCTATTAACCTGGCTTAATCCATCTTTACTGTTTCTGGTGTATAAAAAGCTCAGTTTAAAAATAACTCTTAGCCTGGTAGGGGGAAGTAAAGCCTGGAGGCCCGCCAGGCTTATGATACAAACCTTGACTGAACATCTGGCTTCCTGCATGCAAAATGAAACCTTTCATCCGCAGCAACCTCGTGAGCCGGGATGGAGCCCTGCATCTCTCCAAAGTCTTGAAACAAAACTCTCCTCTGGAGGTCATTGATCTGTCGTCCAATCGGATCGAAGACCCTGGCGCCGAGTACCTGAGCGAAGCCATCTGCTCTGAGGGCTCCGTCCTCAGAGAGTGAGTCTGTTTAGTTTTGGTTTCTTCTGTGGTCTCTGAGGAGCTGGCAGGCTGACTACAGGCTGAGTTTGTGTTTTCTAGGCTTTCTGTCTGCAGAAACAACATTGGTACTCGTGGCCTGCTGTCCTTGGCCGAGGCTCTGAATGACAGCTCGACTCTGACCCACATCTACATCTGGGGGAACCACCTGGAGGAGCCGGTCTGCCAGGTAAAACCTCCGTTATTCAGCAACTATCCTCATTTTTCAGCCTCAGGAATCTGAGACAGACAGATTCATTTTCAGAGGTGATGAAATGGATCAATTATGAAATAATGAAATCAGCTGAAATGGAACAAAATAACAAGAAAACAAGGATAGGAGCTAAATATTTAGATCACTTTAACTCAGTAAGACTGTTAATAAAGACCTAATATTAAAATTAACTAACTAGAGGCAGTTCTTAAATACACGAGGTGAACAGAACTGGACCAGAACTCAACCCTGGGGAACATTTGTTGTTTTCTGCTGTAATCCTCCATCAGATGAAGCTTTTAAAACAACTGGCAACTATTTATATCAGAGCCTGAAAGGTTTTCAGGTGTAAAAAAGGTTTTATTTGGGTGGTTTGTCATATAAACTTAAGGTGGAAGCAGCAATAATCCAGATCTGGCTGGAATAGTAGTTAAAAATTACTGTACATTTTAACTGTTAATTTATGGGGTATTGAAGCGTCTGTAACTCCAGCTGCTCCGTCCCTCAGGCCTTCAGGGAGCTGCTGAACATCGGCCGCCTGACGCCTGAGCAGACGGACGTCAGGCCCTACGAGGTGGACGGCCATGTTTTCCTTGCCGAACTCTTCCATCGTTTGAGGAAACACCTTTTCTTTACAGACGTTACCGAACAGGACGCAGGTTCAGATTCCCCACAACAACAGTGATCAAACACTCAGTGAAATCATTTCATCAGAGGTGGAAATGGGAGCATAGTTACATCCAAAAATGTCTAAATATGAAAGAATGAAATAAAAGTCAAGAGTTAATGAAGTTAAATAATTGTGAATTTATTTTCTTGTGCCACATGTGAGAATAATTGTTGATTTTAAGCCTCCAACAGTCAGAAGCTGAAATGTTTGAACCTCAGGAATCAGGTATGATTGTTTGTTTCTGATCTGTTGAAGTCCAAGTGACCTTTGACCTCCTCCTGGCTGCTGGTCTTCCAGTCCGAACCGTCCGGATCCCAGTCCAGCCGGATGTTCCGGTTCTTCACGCTGAACCGCAGCTGCTGTTCCTCCTGCGGCCCGGCGCTCCAGCGCTGCATGGCCAGCCGGGCCAGCGCCGGCATCCGAGGCAGAGCCCCGAGCAGCGCGGGCAGCCAGGCCGAGCAGGGAGCCGAGGTCAAAGGTCGGAGGCTCAGGTCGACCTCCTCCAGCGAGCCCAGGCCGCCCGCCGCGAACAGCGCCGTCCAGCCGGCGTCCCCGACCGAGCCGTTGTAGGACAAGTCCAGGACCCGGAGGGAGGAGACGCAGCCGCGTCGGCACACGTCAGCTGCTCCGGGAACAATAAAGGTTAATCATTCAGTGCACAGGCTGCAGCTTAGCAGACAGCCGCCATCTTGGAAAGTACCACAATTGTCATGACAGTTGCTATGGCAACAATAATTAAACCACAAGCTTCGGAGTAGCTCCAAGTTATAATTGAAAGACATTCCAACTACTACTAGATCCCTACAGCAGCGCCAATCAACGAATGAATGAATAATGTGTCAAAGCAAAAGCAGTTTTCACCTCAATGATGGCAAGTTCAGGTTTAATTTAAAGCTAAACCACCGCGCTGGTTACCTAGGTGACGCAGGTCGTCGGTGGTGAGGCTGCAGCTGCTGAGGCGGAGCTCCAGGACCACGGACGGCTGCAGGGCGTCCATCAGCAGCGGCAGGCGACCGCATACCACCTTACACCAGGAAACATCCAGGCTGCGCAGGTACGGCGCCACCAGAGCTGGGGGAAATAAAACCTCCAGCTTATTCAGCTTTTACTTTCAGATGGGACCAGTAAAAAAATGATTCATTTTGAGACACTTTTTTGAGTTCTTCAGTTTGTGGAGGAACTTTGTAATTCATGGTTTTCTGCTGGGGTTTCAGTTTGGAGCCAAACAGAAGCCACTTTTCTAAGCTAATAAAAATGGGAAAGACAGGCATTAGCTATAGTTTCCACTAAATACTACCCTGTTGTAGTGCATTAGGGTGAGTGCAGTTAACATTTGGCTAGCGCTGCCGACCCCTGGATGACTCCTGGGCTCATCTCCTCCAGCTGCAGACGCAGTGAGCCTGTCGGTGTTTACCCAGGGCGGTGAAGGACTCCTCCGTCAGCCTGCAGCTGCTCATCGGCAGCCTTCTCATCTGAGTCAGCGGCAGCACCGACACCAGCTGGTGGACCGCGCCTCCCGCCTCCTTATTGGACGAAACGTCCAGCGCCGTCAGCGCCGTCAGAGAGGGCAGCACCTGGACTGGAGAGAGGCAGGAGGTGAAGCCTGCAGCGGCTGCTGGCTGTGATGGTCACAGAGACTCACTCAGAGCCTCAAGGTCGGCGCGTTTGAGGCGGCACAGGTGGAGGTCCAGGCTCTCCAGGTGAGCCATGTGAGGCAGGTGAGAGGCGAGTCGGCTCAGGCCTCCAGACACACTTCGGTTACAGGACAGGTCCAGCTGGCGCACCGAGGGCAGGCAGCGCAGGGAAGCACCTGCAGCCACAGGTAACCACATTTACTCAGTTAAAATTACTTTTGCAACTGGAAAAAAATACTTTTAGGAGTATTTTTATTATGAAGTAGAAGTACTGCTACTCTTGAGTAAAATTTCTGGATACTTTACCCATTGTGAGTAACTTTACTGAATAAAGAACAAATTGTTTTAATTAATCATAAACAGACACGCCTACAGGTTTTGATCAAATTTATCATTTTTAAATTGAAAGAAACTGATTTGGAAAAATATTTTGATTGCTTCTGCCTTTTTACTGTCTTGTTATTTATATGACTTATTGTCATTTTGGTCTTTAAAGTACAGAAGTTTCCACATAACTTTGTATTTTGGTTTGTCTGATGATGCAATTTTTAAATATTATATGATTTAAGTTTTGATCAAATTCAAAAATACTTTATTGATTGAAACTCATTAATTCTTCAGAGTTATTGTAGATGTTGATGGCTGTGGGCAGGAAATGTCTGCTGTAGCAGTCTGCATTACAGCAAGTTTGAAGAAGCCTCTGACTAAAGACACTCAGTTACTCAGTCCTTAAATAGTAATTATAGTTACTACTTTTTTTATTCTTACTAGAGTAATTTCTTGGTTGGTTACTTTTTACTTTTACGTAAATAAAAGTACTTTTACCTGAGTGCAGCTTCTTTGTTACTCTACCTAACTCTGCCTGCAGGTTACATCAGGATTTGTTTTCTACTGAAAATAAATTATAATAATAAGAAAGTAATCAAATGTTTAAACTGATCCCACCGAGAGCCTCGAGGTCGTCAGGTTTCAACCCGCAGGCCTGCAGCCGCAGCAGGATCAGGGAGGCGGCGTGGGACAGGGAGGCGGCCAGCTGCCCGAAGCCGCCAGCATCCACTTCCTGTGTGAGCCGAGGGTTACAGGAAACGTCCAACACACAGAGTTTAGGCAGAACGGCCACCAGGCCTCCTGAAGGGGAACGCAGACCGAGATGAGCCCACCAAACAGAAAAATCAGCCGGACCAATGAAGACAGGATTACCCAGAGCAGCAGCGTCCGCCGCAGTGAGCTCACAGGCCACCAGGTGGAGCTCCCTCACTGATGGATGAAGTTTACCCAGCAGGCTTTGCAAAGCGCCGCCAACGCTGCTGTTCCAGGACAGATCGAGGATCTCCAACACAGGAATAGAAGGGAGGGCTTCACCTACATCCGGATAGAGGAAAAACTTTATTTAGGATTTTCAGAGTAAAGGGGGCTGAATATAAAGACCTGCCACACTTTTCAGATTTTTGTTTGTGAAGTGTTAAATCATGCATCACTTTCCTTCTATTTCACAGTTACTGTGTTCACCAACCATAAAGAATCTCTAAACTAAGCTGAAACTTATAGGAAGTTTAAAGGTGTCAAACTTGAGGCCCAAGGGCCAAATTCGGCCCGCTACAACTTATTATGTGTATGTAGTATTAAAGAATTACAAGTATTTCTTTAATACTTGTAATTCTTTAATTACAAGTATTAAAGAAATGTGACAAAAGTAATAATTATTTTATTTAAGCGCACATCCAAATTACGTCAACGTGAAAAGATGAATATTATTTAGTTTTCAGAAAGATGCAGAAATGGCTGTTTATTAATATTTTTAGAGTTTTTAATGGATTTCATCAATTCATCAATCAAGAACATTTGATCACGATGTGGCCAAAAAGGAATATGACATGTTTGGTGTAGAAAGACTTTTCCAGATCAGATCTGGAGGAAATAAGCACTAAGCTGCTAACAGCGTCAGGACTGAAGTCTGACCCAGAGCGGCGACATCGTCTGCGTTCAGCCTGCAGCTGCAGAGCTTCAGCGTCCTGATCCCGCCCACATGTTGGAGGTGAGAGGTCAACGTTGTCAGACTGCCACCAATCAGTTCGTTCCAAGAGACATCCATCTCTTCCAGCTGAGGGAGGAACTGGAGCAGCGATGCTAAAAGGACAAACATGCAGTCAGCGATAGCGTTCGTGTAAAACAACAAGCTAATACTTAGCTTTACTTTGTGTCTTTTGGTGGGTTTTAAACGTCATAGATAAAGAACTAAGTAGATCAAAATTCAGTCGAACAAGCATTTAAATTAAAATGTTTGGAAATTCTGACAATCTACGACTCGTAGAATGTTAGCGTAGCATGTCATTAGCATTCCCTGTTCCTTTTAAATGTTAGCTTAAGTAGGTGCTAACTTATGGAAGTAGCTTCAGTGCAAGTTTTTAAATAACCATTACTTTGAGGAATTGTTAGCTTCTGTAGTTAGACATTTAAATAACTGCTGGTTTTATAGCAAATAAATGTAAATGTTAGCTTGAGTAACTGGTATCTTTTGTAATGATTAGCTTAAGTCACTTTTAGCTTATGTACATTCTAGCTTTAGTAATCACTAGCTTGAGAAAATGATAGCTTAAATAGCTTTTAGCTTTTGTTAGGTTTAATTTAGTTTCCAGTCTGAAATACAAGAGTGCTTTAGCATACACCTGAATGCTACAAACTTTATTGTTATTGTTTTGATGGAAGGCATCTTGTTAAATCAAAATTGTACGTCTGATCTTTGTAAATCTTTTCCTTTCATGTTTGAAACCATACGATGCAGAGAAATGCATAGTTTCAAGTTTGGTTGTTGCTAGTACTAGTTACCATGACAACAATGATCAAATCTAAAACCCTCAGCTTGAAAGTGGTGTAGTTCTCAAACAAAATTAACTCATAGTTATATGGAACTATAAGAGTTCCTCTATTATTCTCCAAACTAAAAAACATATTTTTCTCTGCAGGTAAGATACTGACTGCATGAAACTACTCTGTATGAGCAAAGCAAAAAGATCTGTACATCCAGATTAATCAAGTCTATGGTTGGAACCTGATCAGGTTGTGGTTTGTTTTTGAGGCTGTTGGTTATAAAACTGTCTGAAATGAATATGTCAAACACTGAAGGAGTCAAACGTCTCTAAAATCAGAGCTCAGAGCTCTGTGGAGCTGTGATCCTGCTTCCAGTCGAATAAAATCCAAGCAGCTGTAACTCAGGGAGTGAATACCGAGCTCCAGCAGGTCTGTGGCCGTCAGATCGCAGTGAGCCAGACTCAGACTCCTACTGTCCGCTTTCTTCCCCAACTTCTGCAGGAAAACACACACTCTTCCCCAGCCGGCATCACGCTGGCTCTCCACCGGCGCCGCAGCTCCTGGAGAAACAAAGAAAACAAAAACCGCTGCTGATCCTGTAACTCCTGCAGAGTCTGTTTTACACCAACACTTTATGTTTGGAGAATTACAAGTATTAAAGAAATGTGACAAAAGTAAATTATCACTACATGATGCAAAACAAAATTTGTAACATTTAGTAAGAAGTAAATAAACTGATGATAAACATTCTAGAAACAAGAGTATGAAATTAGACTTTTGGGGTGATAGTCTTCAAATTGCACTGGACGGTTCATTTTGATGATGTCAAATCTAAAGTAAAATCAAATATTTTCTAAATAAATCATTACATGACGCAAAACCTAAAGAAAACTATCCTAATTATAACTGCGTCTGATTATTGTCATCCAATTAATGAAATATGTTTTACATATTTTTAAAGTTTTATGATTAAGTTGAAGCATCGCCTGTGATAAACTCCTTCCAAGGTTTTTACAAAAGTGGTTTGAAATTAAACAGCATTAAGATTTATTACTTATTTAAAGGTCAATATGAAAACAAGTCTAGTTCAGTTAGATGGATCCAGATGGGAGGAGTTAAAACTGTTTTCACTCTTAAAAGTAGAATAATTTCAAATGTTATTTGCTAAACAAATACAAAAATGTTTGATTGTTTTATGAGTTTGTCAACAGACTCAGCTGGAATTTCTTGGTGTTTCAGGAAAATATCGGAACTATTCTGCTGCTTTGACTTTTATAAATCTTGATGTTGTTTAACAAGCTTGAGCACTTTTTCACTTTGTTATTGACAGGAATTTAAATATCGTTTCTCTTTGTCAGTTTAACAATGAAACCTGTGATGTTTGGGTCATTTTGATGCCAGTTTCTCTGCAGCTGGTTTTATTTCTCACCTGGACTCTGTCCTCTGTTCTCGGACTCTGCGTCCTCAGGGATCGCCGTCCGCTCTGAGGTCCGCGACAGGAAGCGGCCCAGGGGCTTCCTGTCTGCTGCTGAGCGCTTCCTGCGGATCTGACTCATGATGACGTCGAGGGGGGATCGTCTCTGGCTGCCTCCGTCTCGCCCCCGCTGACCCTCTGGGCAAAGGTAGCATCACTCATATAGTGAAATAATTCTTTATAAAACTTAAAAAATGGCCCCAAAATGCAAATGCTGCTACAAAAAGGCAAATATTCTGTCGTCTTCTACAAAATGTAACAATAGACATCTAAATAACTGAGAAAAACTCAACATAAAGTGCAGATTTTGAGTCAAGCACAGAGGTGGAAGCATTATGCTGTGGGGTGTTTTTTTTTAATCTACAGCGAAATATGTCCTGATTGGTTCTTCTGTCCTTCCAAAGACCCAAAACAACCAATCAGAGCTCAGCTGCTTCTCTACCAACAGGCTGCCTCCAATAAACATGAAAAATAATCAATAACCTATCAATATGTTAAATATTCTGCCACTTTTAGGAAAAAATACCATCAAATACAAATATTTCACCTGTTTTTGCATGTTGATGAGCATTTAGAATAAAATGACATTTTAACAATAAATCTAAAGAATATTTTCATCTCACATATTAAACTGAATTTTTAAGTTTATGAGAAATTAAAGGATGAAAATGCAGAAAATCCGAGTAAAGTTTCAGCAGATCTTCTTACCTGCAGCCTCCATGTCAGTTTCAAGTCGGAATAGTTTAAAATAAAGATTTAACTCTGCCGGAGGCTCGGCTCTGTTCCGCGGTTCGTTTGGACTCACATGAGAACATAAATGACCCAGAAAAAGTCAAATGAATTCTGGATTTCATTTAGTTTCCATAAAAGGTTCGTTGACAACATTTAAGCGTTTTTAAATCACCTCTTCTCCTCGGCGCAGGCACACCTGTCACCTGCGCGACGTCACGTCTCGTGCTCGTCAGGTGAATCAACCCGGAAGTGCGGCAACTCCTTCTGTAAATGTTTATATCGAGCTTTCAGGTCAGTGAGCGCTGATCATCTGATCATATCGATCTACTGGTTAGAATCTCTGTTCGTTTATTTACTCATTTTTGGTTGAAGTGAAAAAAATTGTCTTTATTTAAAGTTGATTTAGGCTGGAATAAAAAGCAACAACTTTTATTTATTATTGATTCCAGCCCAAATCAGCTTTAAATAAATGTTTAATAGAAGAAAAAAATCAGATTGACCGGAAGTGAATAAATAATGAGCCAAATAATAAACAAAGTTCCACAATTCACTATATAACGTTGTAAATGTTTATTTTATGGTATTAACATGAAAACTAAAATTTTAAAGGCGTCCACAATGTAACAACTACTTTTCTATTAAAAGTGATAGATCAGATTTTGTTACAGCTCAACCAATCGGGTTGTCTGTCAGAGTTTTAGCCCCGCCCAGATCTGTGACGCGTTGTTCTGACCAATGAAGATGTGATCAACGCAAACATATTAAAACAAAAGCAGTTCCAGTTGGTTATTTTTCCATGTTACTGTGTATTTAATTAAATTAGCAAAAATAAAAACTAGTTTTAGAAACAAAAACTTTTTAGTTTATGAGAAACGGTGGAGAATCACCGACAGCCAGAAGGAAAACATGAACAGAACTTAAAAACTTTAATAAATTCAGTTCTCTGATGTTTTATTGTTTCATTATAGATCCCAATATGAATTAAAACAGAATCTGGAGCTTTGTTAATCTAAAAACCTGACTTCATTTTCTGTTTCGACATCTCATAAATATTAGAAAAACGTTCCACGTTTTTCTAAAATATCTATTTAATAAGAACGAGTCCCAGGCGAGAACTTCCTGGAAACTTCCTGGAAACGCCGGTTTCCCCAAACACCAGAAAAATAAATAATTTATTCAAAAAAATCCAAGTCAGAACTAAAACAAAATCTAAAGAAAACAAAGAATAGATCAATTTTTACTTTTAAGAAAAATAAAATATAATATTCTATCAAAACTTATTGTATAGTGAATTTACTTTACAAGACCAACAACTTTTCATTCAAAACCTTTGTTTATGTCAACATGTGACTGAAAATGAATAGAATAAATAAAACTAAACAAATTTATTATTTAATGAGGAAATAATTCAAAGACTCCGGACTTCCTTCCTAATTTATTTTATTGGTTGTGAAATCTGAAGCCAGCCACCGACTGGACTCCTCTTCCTCTTGCGTCCTTCGTCTCCTCAAACGCAGAGGTGACGTCTATAAACCTGTGAAATGTCCAGCTGTAAAAACAAAACAGAAAAATCCTAAAGGAGCGGCGCGCCGTCGTCTCAGTCGTCGTCGACGGTTGGTGTGATGGTGACGCCTCTCCGGATCTGTCCCCACCCGATGAGACTGAGAGACAGAAAACGGCGTCAGCATTTCATTCTGAACGTTAAAGCTGCATGATGCAACTTTTATTAACTATATTTCTCTTTACATATGATAAAAATATCTGCCTTCTCACAGTGCAAACTAGAAACAACCAATCAGATTTTTCAGGCAGCAATAGCAGCTCAGGGAAGAGATCCAGCTTCTAACAAATATGTAAAAAATATATTTATCAAAATTACAAAAAGAAGCTTTACAGGGCAGTTTTATGTGTTTTCTCAGCACAATGAGCCATTTTATAACAATCAAGAAACTATGCTAACATCTGCTATAAAAACGCTACATATATCAAATATCACTTGATTCTTAATTTAATGCCTTGAAATTGGGTCTCTGTTTCTTTAAACACTCCTGCTCTTTCTGAAGCTCCGCCTCCAGGAACTGATGCCAAGATGGCTCCTCTATTAACCCTTTAACAGCGTTTCACTGAGCAGTAGCTCCTACGACGAGCTCTGCAGTTCCACCAGGTGTTTGCTAATTGCTGCTGGCTAGTCTGAAGGAGCTGAGTGGGGGAGGAGCTGCGCCTGGAAGGCAATTTGCAGCCGAGTGGTTGCCATGGAGATTAAAGGATTTCTCAATCATCCATGAAGGAATCAAAGCAACACTGCAGGGAAAAAACATTATAACTCGACGTAAAGCTCTAATCAAACAGTTGATTTTAAATGACGCTGGCCCTTTAAATTGTAAACGTCCGGGTTGAGCTGCGTCTCACCGCCAGTGTTTCTCGACACGCCGGCTGAGCGCGATCTTCTCGCCGACCTCGGTGCAGACCGGGTTGGTCAGGACGATCTTGGCCAGATCAGCCTTCACGGCGCTGACGCGGCCGCCGGTCGACAGCGAGCCGATGTTCACCATCAGAACCTCGTTCTTGGACAACTTCTGGACCTGCAGGCCGGAGGGATCGGGTCAGAGACCGGAAGAGGCGGGAACATGTTTCCCATGATGCACGGCTCACCTTGGCGGCCTTCTTGTCGCCCTCGGTGCGGACGCCCAGCAGCCGCCGCAGCAGGAAGTAGGAGATCTCCAGCTCCGTAAAGATCTCCGGCAGCGCGCCGACGGCTCCCAGAACCTGACCCACCATGCGGTCGGCCCGGCACAACGTCGGGTCGATCTTCGTCCCGACACCTGCAGACACCGAGCCGTCATCATCATCATTCAGACCCAAAAGAATTAAGGACAGAAAGACAATATGAAGGAGAGGAATGGCAAGAAGGATGAGAAAAAAGGAAGAAAAGAAGGAATTAAGGTTAAATGAAAGGACACAAGGAGGGAGGGAGGGAGGAAGGAAGGAAGGACAGAAGGAAGGTAGGTAGGTTTAGGGTGAAAGAAGAGACAGAAGCTCCACACATCTGGACTGAACGACATTGATGACTCAGACTGTAGGAGTCAGACAGACTCCATGGATCCTCAGATCATTCCTGTTGAACCTTTCCTCCATAGAGGAGTCTGGTTCTGGTTCTGGTTCTCTCACCGATCAGGCCTCCTGGGGCGGCGTACTGCAGGTCGTTGTGTTCAGCAAACAGAGACACGATCTTGGAGAAGATGGGTTTGCACATCAGCTTCCCCTCCTGGTCCTTGGAGACGATTCCGGGCCGGACCTCGATCTCCTGGCCCACCTGCAGGACGGACCGACGGACGGCGGTCAGATCACACTGTGACATCACAGTCGGCGGCTAAACCTGCGGCCCTGACCTTCAGAACGCCCTTCAGGATGCTGCCTCCGGCCACGCCTCCCTTCAGGTCGTCCACCTCGCAGCCCGGCTTGTTCACGTCAAACGACCTGATGACTGAAGCCGTTTACGTTAAAAACACACCGATGGAAACAGGAAGCAGCGCCAGGTCCGTTCTTACCGATGAGCCGCGGCTCGGAGGTGAAGTCTCTGACGGGAACGGGAATCTTCTTCACGATGTACTCACAAACAACCTCGATGTTGTACTTGAGCTGCGCAGAGATGGGAATGATGGGAGCGCCCTCAGCAACGGTTCCTGCAGGAGGAACAGGACAAACGTTAGCAAGAGAACCATTAGCAGGAGGAACGTTAGCAAAAGAAATGTTAGCCAGAGAAGTAGCAGAACCGTTAGCAGAAGGAACTCTAGCAGGAAGAATATTAGCTAGAGACACTTTAGCAAGAAATCTTTTTATGAAAAACATTAGCTATACATTAGCAGGGGAAACAGCAGGAAGTCAATCATACCAGCTAACAACATTAGCGTTTTGTTAGCTGGAGAAACATTAACTTTTAGTTAGTGATACAGCAGTTCCTGAATTTCTTGTGGTAGAAATTTAGCGTGACACAAAAGCGCATTTCTTTTGGTGACTCCTCAAAATAGGAAAGATTTTGAGGAGTCTCAGGCTTTCTGAGGCCAGAAAGTTATCAGGCCCAAGTGATAATTGATTCCATTTTTTTCATCAATCAAATGTGGAGGAGAACCAATGGAAGCCAGAAAAGAAAGCTCAAACTGAGACTTTAAAGCTGAGGTCTTTCATCAGATTTCACTTCTATCCCACCAACACGGTGGCGGCGCTGTGGTGCTGAGGGGAACCCACCCTGCACGAAGGCCAGGATCTGCTCGTACTGCTCCTTGGCCTGGCTCTCCTTCACCAGGTCGATCTTGTTCTGCAGGATGAGGATGTGCTTCAGCTTCATGATCTCTATGGCAGCCAGATGCTCCGACGTCTGAGGCTGAGGACACGACTCGTTCCCCGCTGGACGGACACAGAACCAGAACCTGTTACAGCCGGACCCCTGCTGGGGGCGCCAACGAGCCGCCAACAACCAGACTCACCGATCAGCAGCAGGGCGGCGTCCATGACGGCGGCGCCGTTCAACATGGTGGCCATGAGAATGTCGTGACCGGGACAGTCCACAAACGATACGTGTCTGTCGGAGAAATAGCTTCAGTCAGAACCAGAACCAGCTGACCCGTTTAAACTACGACCAGAACCAGCTGACGAAGTGTACGAAAGAAATGTTACAGATGTTAAAGGTTATTAATCTGAACATTAGCATGAATGAATGACGCAAATCAGCACCACTAGGAATAAAACAGACCACAGAAAGTCATCAGGCCCAAGTGATAATTGATTCCATTTTTCTATCGTTTACGGGTTATTTATTGATCACGATATTGCATGCTTGTTAATTGTTTATATCTAGTCATTTTGAATTTATTACTCTTATAGATTTATTTTACAAACTTTGTATTTATCACATAAAATGGAGTAGCTTTCAACAAATAAGCAATTTCTCTTTGGGGATCAATAAAGTATATTCTATTCTATTTTAATCCCAATATTATTGATTACGTTATTGATGCTGCTATTGATCCAATATTTAGCCAGAATGTTTTGAGCCATTGATTTTTCATCATTAAGGAATGGAAATGAGTGATAATGGTAAAGCAACAAGTAAAACTGTAGAAAATGTAAATTCTGGGACTGTATTTCAGTTAAGCAACTCTGAATCCAATAATTACTTTAGATTCCAAAAACAAACAGATAATGATGATGAAATAAGTGGCACCCTATCTAAATATAAATCTATTTTTAAAAGCTGTGAAGCTGCTAGGAACGGCCTTACCGGACCAGTTTGAAGTTGCCCTTGGTGCCAGGGATGTCTGTGGGAAACTCATCGGGGGTGCTGCTGCCACACGACCTGTAGCACTCGGGCCTGGGGCAGCTGGGGTCGTCCAGCTTGTAGACCTGCAGCGGTAAAGAAGGAGCGTAAAGAGAGAGACAGCAGCCACACTCGGCAGGAACAGTCTGGTTCTACATGCTCCAGACTCACCTGGATTTATTCATGAATCATAGTAATTAAAAGGAAGAAACCTTAGCGTTAGCATATCCGAGCTTAATGGTGATGTTCCTCTCCAGCTCGTTCTTGAACCTGACGGTGTGAACGCCGGAGATGGCCTTCACTACTGTGGACTTCCCATGGGCCACATGGCCGATGGTGCCTTCAGGAACCAGAGACAAAAACAGATTTTAATGCTTTCATCACCGAGCATGACGACGGGAAAACAGAATGAGTCCAGTACCGATGTTAATGGTAGCCTGTCTGCTGATGATCTCTGGAGACAGAGGCGTTAAGGTGGACACGTCCTGCAGAGGGACAGACAGAGAGACAGAGGTCACAATGAGGGAACAGCAGCATTCCTGTTTCTAATCCTAGAGCAGTACAGCGACTTAAACCAAACTACCATCAGATCTCTAGGAAAGAGGTCAGGACTGTTTTGATCTAAAGAAACCAAACTATTAAAACACACCAGCATTTTAAACCAACGGGTTTCAGGGAAATATCTGGACAGCAGAGACAATACTCCACAGTGATATGTCCAGGAGGATGCCATCAGTTGTTAGCTCTACTAATCCACCTCCTTTGCTTTTGCTGCTCCTCTTTAAATCTCTGTCTGGCTGTACTGGTAGAAAGCCGGACGGAGAGATGTTGGACTCAGGGATGGGTGGAAGAGATGGTTTAAACTTCCTCCTTTTCTCCCTGTTATTTTCACCCACCAGGGAACCAGACGCATATATCGCGTATGCTTTGATCCGACTTGGACTAGGAGGCAGACGATCCGCAGTGGAAACCAGACATGTTAAATATAACCGACACTAAAAACGGAGGTTCGGAGACTCTGAAAGTAAATATTTCGGTTGTCAGAGGAGCGGCGGAGGGGAGCTCCGTTTCCCCGCTGGGCCTGCCGTCATGTGCCGGGTGGAAGCGGCGTTGCTCCGGCCACCGTTCACCCCAACCCATTCCCGCGTTTTCCCGACCTCATTCCGGCCAAATAGCCGTCCCGGAGTAACAGCCGGGGGGCCGTGAAGCTGTGGAGGCGGTTGAAAGGCGACTCACCAACGTGCTGAGGTCCTGCCTGGCCAGGTGAGGCTGACCGAGCGTTGTACCAGACTCATCCCCCGCCATCTTGGATGAAAAGGGAACGGAAGAGGCGGCGGCTCCGCCTGATCAACGAACAAAGATAATCACTTCATTATTATTTTTTATTTATGTATATATATTCACGTTTACACCTGGTAATTTTCAAAAGAATACGAACCGGTTAAACTAAACCGATAGGAGAAAAAGTCATAAAAATGTCGCCGTTTTAAAGAGAAACTCCCCGCGTTAGAGCGACGGGGTCCTTCCTGAACGGCTGATGCAATTTATCACCACCGCGATACCAGCTCAGCTCGGGTTTCTACCGCTTATTACTCATTAATACCCGCTTTTTATGAAACTGAAACATTTCTCCGCTAGCCTACATTCTTTAAATATAAGTTTATTTAAATAAATATAATGTTCCTCATGTTTGGGGTCCGTCAGTAGAAAGTGACGTCATTTATACGATTTGTAGTCCCAAAAGGCCATTTTGTAGTTTTTTATTTTGACGCTAAATATTGTTTTTCTCAGCACATGTACAATAGTTAAAAAGTACATTTAAGTACAAATAATACAAGATCTGACACAACAACTGGAAGAAAGTTGGAGTCTGCTTATGAGATAATGTTAAATCTCTTAAAAAGAATGATTAGTTTTTCAAATCTGATGTTTAAAATATAGTTTTTCAACAGAGGCAACATATGTCTTTAAAATTAATACGATGAATTGTTTTCATCTATCTATCTATCTATCTATCTATCTATCTATCTATCTATCTATCTATCTATCTATCTATCTATCTATCTATCTATCTATCTATCTGTCGTATTTATGTTGTTCCAATTATGTTCCTTTATCAGGTTAAAATAACAGCCTTTATGAAGATATTAATATATATTCTTCATTAAGTCAACATTTCCATCTTAAAGTAAATATTTGTCATTGATTTGATTTAATATTCTGATCTTAAATGTCTTATTTTCACTGACTGTAGGCAAAGAAATATCCGAAATAGCAGAAACCAACTCTTGAAAACATCATTCTGTATTTAACTAATCTACATAAAGTGTCATTTACTGAAATTAATACACGTTTCTATGCTATTCTAACTTAGTGAGTGGGTCGGGAATAGTTTTTCCTCTCCATTTGTAGTGATGCATCTTCTTACACACACGATCTTCGGTGCTCCGCTCGCCGCCCTTCAGTTCCGCCCAGAAGGGAAATGACGCCGGTGCAGAAGATGGAGTCAGTAAATCCTGTGGGCTGCCGTGGTTCTGGAGCCGTCTAATTCAGAGCTGTGTCGGGGGGTCCTTTCGTCCGGCAGATGGATTACCGTCGGGATCCGGCAGTCCACCGCTGCCCGCCTCTCTCCTGATCCCGGAGCTGAACCCCCAACTTCATGTCCGACGGAGCCAGAGCTGCCTGGTCGAAGAGGGGTTGTGGGGATTCGCACCGCCGAGGTGAGACGGCTGGATCTTAGCCGCTAAGCTAAAACCCGTCCCCCGCGATCAGGACGGAGCCTCAGACGGGCGATTTAAACCGTCTTCCTCCAGGACACAATGCTAGAAACGAGCTTCTGTCGGCGGCTGTGAGAGTCGAGGTGACCCGCTGTGTGGAGCCTTTGTTTTGGAGCTCTGGTCTCGGCATGAAGCAGAGCTGCAGCTCGCTGGAGGAATGAAAACAGCCGGGTGTTTGCAACCCCGAGCCGGGCTGGATATGTAGCTACATCCTGGAGGCTAACCCAAACATCCAGGGTGAGGTGTTAGCCTGGCCCCAAACATCCAGGAGCCACTGTGGGTCAGGTGTTAGCCTGGCCCCAAACATCCAGGAGCCACTGTGGGTCAGGTGTTAGCCTGGCCCCAAACATCCAGGAGCCACTGTGGGTCAGGTGTTAGCCTGGCCCCAAACATCCAGGAGCCACTGTGGGTCAGGTGTTAGCCTGGCCCCAAACATCCAGGAGCCACTGTGGGTCAGGTGTTAGCCTGGCCCCAAACATCCAGGAGCCACTGTGGGTCAGGTGTTAGCCTGGTTTCACAGTCACTGAGCCAGGAGTACTTTCTAAAGGAAAGAAAACCTTTCAGAAACCAGCCCAGAGTAGACAAAGCTAATGAATAACAGTAGCAGCTCCACTAAAAAGACAAAAACACAGTGAAATTACAACATGCTTGAGCCAGGAGTACTTTCTACAGGAAATTGAAGAGTACACAAAGGAAGCTCCATTTAGAAAACATTATTAAAGACATGAGTACTCAGACAAGAACATTTTCTACAGGAAAGAGGAAAACAGATTTTCTGTTGTAGCAGCAATGCGTCAGTTTCAGAGACAGAAACTCTGGACCAATAATACTTTCTATGGGGAATAAGAACAAAGAATGCACAGATTTAATGGCAACAATTGGTTTGTCCTTAGAATTAAACATTTCTTGTATTAGAAATTAACGATAAAGATCAACACAGATATCGGTTGTTTGTAAGTGAACGCATCCTGACTTCCTGTTTCTGTCCCTTTCTGTCAGAACCGGGGAAACATAAACACAGGAAATGCGAGCGGCCTGTTAGCGCTCAGCCGTCACAGCCTGCGATCGTTCGGCCGGGCTCCAAAAGGTACGACCCGCCTTCACACACACACACACACACACACACACACACACACACACACACACACCCTCTGAACCCCAACAGCTCATCCTCTCTTCAACTCCTGTCTGATTTTCTGTCATTTTCTTTGTTTTGGGATGTGAACAAAAACCTGTTTCCAAAGAAATAATTAAATGTTTTATTTAAACCACTTGAAGTTAATTTTTGTGATTTCTGTTGTCATGGAAACCACATTAAACTGATATTCTGTTGTCTAAGTAGAAAAATGAATGTGGAAGGTTTGGCTTATTTTAACATGTTTATTCTGCCAAAATGTAAAGAAAAACTTAAACGTTTGAGGAAACAAAAGCGTAGTTTAGTTTCTATGATTCTCTGTCTGGATTTCCTGTTGACTCCACAGCGCCACCTGCTGAGCTCAGCTGCTAAGTCAGCAACAGGCAGGTTGCTACTGTCCCACAGGCTGCTGGTAGCCTGAGGTCGTGACATGGCCAACATGGCCGACACAAACACAATTAAACCTTTATTAACTGACTAGTTGTTGACATTTCTGAGCTCAGTTTGTTGTTGCTGTTTTAGCAGCGGCTGACAGGCAGGAATCCGTTTTTATTTCAGTTATTAATGAAACAATAAACATTTATGCATGAAACAAACTGGTCCAGTTTTAAGGTGACACTTTCTACTCTGAGCCCAGTTTCACCTTCTTTCTATTTATTGACGTTAAACTTGACGTGTTCAGCCGCGCTGACCCGGTGACCTTTAACCTATTCTGGCTCTGTCGTTCAGGTGATTGGCGCTCACTAAAGGGAGTTTGTTAGCATCTGCTGGACACAAGGGGCACTGTCCTCTGATTGGCTCGGACAGCCCCCTCTGACATGCCCGTGGCCAATCAGAGGTGAGTGTGTGTTTCTGTGTGTTTGCTGAAGCTCTTCCTTTCACTGCGTTTTCCCGCCTCTGCCTGATGCAGCGCTCACACTCACTAGCCTGACTCCATGTTTGTTTTCTGACTCTTCTGTTCCTCCGTTCTCCTCCTGCCTCAGGTGTGTTATGTCGGGGGGAGATGTGGAGGTGTACCTGTCCCAGGTGCATGATGGGAGCGTGTCGTCGGGTTTCCGTGCTCTGTATGAGGAGCGTCTGCTGCTGGACGTCACGCTGCTGATAGAGGAGCACCACTTCCAGGTAAAGTTGGTATTTAAGCAGCAATTAGTATTAATTACCATAAAGAAATTGAGACGGGTCCAGATTCAGGAATTACTGAAAAGAAAAGTGAATTTTATTCTTAAAACAGATTTTGAAAATTGGATTTTGAAATTAAATGTTAAATTGATTGTTATAGTTGATAGAATAATCGATCATTGATTAATCGTCAGAATAATCAGTTTCTGCCAGCTGCAGCCGTAGATCCGGTGTTGCTACGGTAACTGCTGACTCCGCCCACAGGCCCACAAGGCGCTGCTGGCCACGCAGAGCGACTACTTCCGGGTTATGTTCACGGCCGACATGCGGGAGCGGGACCAGGATAAGATCCACATGAAGGGGCTGACGGCCGCCGGCTTCGGCCACATCCTGCGCTTCATGTACTACGGCTCTCTGGAGCTCAGTATGCCCACCGTGCAGGAGATCCTGCAGGTATCCGACCCTCTGCGGCGACTTCAGGAGCTGAAACTTTAACTCTGAGCTTAAAAACCGTGTTTGTGTCGCCGCAGGCGGCCATGTATGTCCAGCTGACGGAGGCGGTGGAGTTCTGCTGCTCCTTCCTGCTGGCTAAGATCTGTCTGGAGAACTGCGCCGAGGTCATGCGCCTCCTGGAGGACTTCAGCGTCGGCGTGGAGGGCGTCCAGGAGCAACTCGACAACTTCCTCCTCGACAACTTCGTCCCTCTGATGAGCCGAGCCGACTTCCTGTCCTACCTCAGTCTGGAGAGACTCCAGGTCTGACAGAAGATCTGAGATCTTCACGCTGATCCGCGTTCGTCCTCTGAATCTTTGATTAGATTCTAACATTTTTGCTTATAAACTTTCTGCAAGACATAATGAATCTGTCGGCATCACAGAGTGTAGAGATGGATTTGTAGGGTGACAATTTGAATCAGAAACTAATTCTTCTCTTCTGTTTGTTAGACTGATGAGAGGAAAAGAGAGAGAAAACAAACATTTATAAGGTTCCTTTCTGTTTCAGATTTAATCAAAAATAGGATTATGAGGCATTAAATTCAGTGATTTAAATTACTTTTGGTTAACTCAGCTGCCAGGCTTTTTTTAAAATAAAAAATATCAAAAATTATTGAAAATGTTGATACTTTAATACATTTTGAGCATTTTACATCAATTCATGATTCCTAGGATTGTGTATTGCAGTGAGTTTTAGAGTTGGTGCCACCAGGGGGCGCCAGAAAATAGATGACAAATTATATTATTACGCAAAAATAATAACTTAAATCCCGTAAATTGTTTTAAAAGTGTTTTTTTATTCAATCTGTTTCTTTGTATATTTTGTCTGTCTGGGTTTGCAGTCGGGTTCTGGACCTCGGTGCTGTTTGGGTTCGTGTCTAGGAATCGTTTTCTTTCTCTGATGTTTTTTTCTCCTGGTTGCGTTTCGGCGCAGGCCTACCTGAACAGCGACGCTCTGAGCCGCTACCCGGAGATCGAGCTGTACGAAGCCGTCCAGGCGTGGCTGAGACACGACCGGCGGCGCTGGAGGCACACCGACACCATCGTGCAGTCCATCCGCTTCTGCCTCATGACGCCGGCGGACATCTTTGAGAAGGTGAGTGCCGCACCGCAGCACCGCAGCGGCGGCTCCCCGGAGGAGTCCATGCTGAGGTTTCTGTCTCCTCAGGTGAAAACGTCAGAGTTCTACCGGTACTCCAGACAGCTGAGGCAGGAAGTGGACCAGGCGCTCGGATATTTCCACGACGTCAACCAGCAGCCGCTGTTGGAGACGCGCTCCAACCGCATTCGCTCCGTCCGGCCGCAGACCGCCGTGTTCAGGGGAATGATCGGCCACAGCATGGTGAACAGCAAGATCCTGCTGCTGCAGCGGCCAAAGGTGACGCAGCGCCGGCTGTTTGGGTCAACGACTTTCAGTATCTGTTGATTGATCATCCGATGTTTGTTTTTTGTTTATTGTTAGACCATTTGCTCCATGTTGGTTTGATCATTTTTGTTTTATTGTTTTACTTTTCTGTCCTTTATTCTATCTGCATTGTTTTACAAACAATTAGGCTTAGTGATGCATAAAAGTGCTTTATTATTGTGCATTCACTATAATAATACAGTTTCATGAGGTTTGAACCCAAAAGTGACGACCTATTAACGTCGCTGCCATAAAAATCTTATTTTCCAGAAATTCAGAGCGTTTTACATAACAGAGTTTGTGCTCACTGAATGTATTCATTTCTTCATTTTCCTCATTTAATCAGTTTGTTCAGTGTTGGATTCATGTTAGTGTGTATTTAAAGACTTTGTCGGACCCAGCAGTGTGTCCTCCTGGCAGCTTGGTGGCGCTAACCGGTGCCGGCGCTGTGTTCAGGTGTGGTGGGAGCTGGAGGGCCCTCAGGTGCCGCTCCGACCCGACTGCCTGGCCATCGTCAACAACTTTGCCTTCCTGCTGGGCGGAGAGGAGCTGGGGCCCGACGGCGAGTTTCACGCCTCCTCCAAGGTTTATCGCTACGACCCGCGGCAGAACTCGTGGCTGCGCATGGCGGACATGTCTGTTCCCAGGTCAGAGCTCCTTTCTATGAACTTTGACCTTTGCTCTGGAAGCAAACAATTCGGCCTTAGCTTGAAAATGATGCTCAGAGGTTCTCCATCCAATCTGAGGAACTTTATTTTGTAAATTTAATTAGTTCCTTAACGATTAATCGGATTAATAGGAGTTAATCAATTTGTTGAATAATCGTCGACTAATTTAGTAATTGATTAATCAGTAACTGGAGCATAAAGATCATTTTCTGGAAGAACACTCAGAGCAGTAACGAAGCCAAATATTTACTTTCTGCATTTGTCTTTAAAATGTTGTCAGAATAATCAATAGATTAGCCGATTGATCATCAGAATAACCAGTAGCTAACAGAACCACTAGCAGTTTTAGTTTTGGTAAATTATTGGTTGTTTGATTTGCTGGTTTTGTAGGTCAGAGTTCGCGGTGGGAGTCATCGGGAAGTTCATCTACGCCGTGGCGGGCCGAACCCGAGACGAGACCTTCTACTCCACGGAGCGCTATGACATCACGGAGGACCGCTGGGAATTCGTGGATCCGTATCCCGTCAACAAGTACGGCCACGAGGGAACCGTCCTGAACGGGAAGCTCTACATCACCGGCGGCATCACGTCCTCCTCCACCTCCAAGCAGGTGTGTGTGTTTGACCCGGGCCGGGAGGCCGGCGGCGGCGGCGGGTCGGGCGGGTCGGACTCCCACAGGACGCGTTCGGCCCGCGGCCCGCTGCTGCCCGGAACCCACGCCAGCTGCTGGGAGAACAAGTCCAAAATGAACTACGCTCGCTGCTTCCACAAGATGATCTCCCACAACGGGAAGCTGTACGTGTTCGGCGGCGTGTGCGTGATCCTGCGGGCCTCCTTCGAGTCGCAGGGCTGCCCGTCCACCGAGGTGTACGACCCGGAAACGGACGAGTGGACCATCCTGGCCTCCATGCCCATCGGCCGCAGCGGCCACGGCGTGGCGGTGCTGGACCGGCAGATCATGGTGCTGGGCGGCCTGTGCTACAACGGCCACTACAGTGACTCCATCCTCACCTTTGACCCGGACGAGAACAAGTGGAAGGAGGACGAGTATCCCAGGATGCCTTGCAAACTGGACGGCCTGCAGGTGTGCAGCCTGCACTTCCCAGAGTACGTGCTGGAGCACGTCCGGCGCTGCAGCTGAGGTCCGCTTCACGTTTTGTACCGACGGACTGTCCGCCTGGCGCCACCGCGCGGGAACCAGGCGTCTCCGGGCGGGTCGACCCGGCGACCAGCGCTTACCGACAGGTGAGGCGCCGGGCGGCTCGGCGTTTTCACAGTTACCCTTTCTCAGAAAATTAAAGGAAAACATGATGTCAGGAAACAAAAAGGTTCCATTGATTTACGTTTGGACTGGAGCGTCTAGAAACGCACTGGAAGCGTCAGAGCTGGTTCTGGTTCTGGTTCTGGTTCTGGTTCCTCCTGAACACCTTTCAAGCATAGCTTAGCTAAAATACTCTAAACCCCAACAAAACGAATCTGATATTCAACAGGACACTAAACTCCGTAGCGTAGCTGAACTCGGTGGTTTCGGACTCGTCTGGTCCCAGTTTGGCTTCCAGTGCGTTCCAGTTTTCAGTCCCAGTTTCCCACAAACACGTTCATCCCACGCCGCGTCTCTCTGCTCTCCGCCGTCGCACCGAGAGGAAACCGCGGCGTTAGATTTAGGATTTGCGCTGCGGCCCGTTTGGTTTTGTTTACATTCCTGCACTTTATCGGTTCTCAATGTGAGTGTAAATAGTTTCCTGCTCTGGAGGAGAGAAACTGACCCGGTTTGACCCGAGATCAGGGCTTTTGGGGGGCATTTCAACAAATCTGGACCTCATTCAAGAACATTTGGACGTTTATTTCCACCTGATTGTTGATGGGAATAAAAACGTTTTAATCTGGGGATAGAATCTGTGACAGCAGGAACTAGTAGAGATTATCATCTCACATCCTCATAATGTTAGTTAGATGGCCACGTGTTACTGCTGCTACTTAAGCATTGATAGTGTGTTTAAACATGCAGGAGCTTTAAATGAAAGAGCTTGGAAATAAATTCAGGAGCAAAATATCATTAAAACGAGAGTTTCTGGTTAAAACAAGATGATATAACAAACTTTCTTTAATGTAAATCAAAAAAACTTTTTTATTAGTAGAAGCAAAATTCATTAAAACAAGAAAACCTTGTTTAAAAAATAAAGAAAATATTGTTACAATGAGAAACAAAACATGTTAAGAGATAAAACATCTTAAAACGAGTTTCTAATTTCAATTTTTACATCTCATTTTAACTAGAAAAATGAAAACATTGTCATAAAGAGATAAAAAAAATTATTAAAATTAGAAACTTGCGCATTAAAATGAGAAAACATTGTTATGACAATAAACTTCTGTTTTATTGAAAGTTTTACTGTTGTATATTTACAACATTTTCTTATTTTAAAGGGAATCATTTGGTGTTCTTTAGATATAAACCTGAGTTTTTAAAATCTTGTTAAAACAATTTTTCTTTTAAAACCAGATATTTGTTCTGAATTAATTTGCGTGTTAAAACGTTTCCATAGTAACAAAACCTTCTACGTTAAAAGTTTTACAATCTGCTGTCTGCCAAAAACATCAGCTGGTCTTAGTTGCTTTATTTGTTTTGCATTTGCAGTATTAAAATATGCAAAATTAAACACTGAAAACCAAAATGTGCAACACTTGATTGAAATATTAAAACTGGCACCAGAATTTATAATATTATATTAAATGTAAGTTCTAGATAACGGCACAAATTTGTGGTAAAATTAGCTTTGGTACGCTAGCCTCTGCTAACTTGATAGCTAGATTTAGTTTTATTTGACATAAAACTAACAATTTTACTTGACTTCTTATGTAACTAAATAAACTAACTGAAAAAATAATTCCAAGTAAGTTTCACCTCAATGTCTTCAGTTATTTGAAACAAAGAAAGGGATCCAAAGCGCTAAAGTTAGCTTCTGCTAATGATGTCGCTACAGCTATCTTAGCTGCTAGCTTTAAATTGTGTATATATACAATAAATATGAAAATAGTATCCGATTGAACCACAAAAAAAAAGTTAGCTTATAAGCATTTTTAAAATGTGTTTCCACAATAAACTGCTTTAACTGCTTTGTTTGTAACTCTGTGAAAGAATGAAAGTGAAAGAATGAAAATAAGATTTTCATTCAGTGTATGTTATAGACCAAACATGAGCAGATAAACCTACCTTTAGCTTATGCTAACTATAGCTAACCTAGGTGTAATTAGCTACAGCTAACAGTTAGCATTCACTTAATTTGGTATACAAGCACTAACTAACTTATTTATTATGTAATTATGTAGGATGACTTAAAAAATAAATATAACATATTTACACCAAATAGACTCAGCTCTAGTTTAGGTTAGCCACAGTTAACTTTATTTGGCCAACAAATTTTATTCCATCACAGTTTTTTCTCAAAATAAAATATTGTGTGTTAATTATTTACAAAAACATTGGTAAAATTAGTGTAGTTAAATCACATTATTTTAACACAGGAGAAGTAACTCAAATGAAATAAAACTTTGGTAGAACAGAAACATTCAAACTTTACTATTAATAAATATTCTGTTTTCTTATGTGATTATGTGAAATAGCGAAACAATACTTCTTTTTACCTAATTGAATCTCATTTACAGTTGTGGATAATGTTAGCATATCATGCTAAAATTAGCATTAGCTTAAACTAGCTATGTTAGCTGCTAGCTTTCACTTGATTTGGTCTGAAACTTTCATTTATCCAATTAGGTTTTTTCCCCTAAAACAAGTTAATAAATATAAAATGTTTAACAGTTTAATCATATAAACATTCAAAAATAAACTGTTGTTACTCCACTGTAGGTGTAGGGTTATTTATTATAATGAAATTTAAACCGTTATTACAGGAAACCACCTTGGATTACGGTTAAATCACTTAGCTTTAGCATTTATTATCTCTCCTTAATTTAATTTATCTTCTTCCATTCTTGTTTTCTTTGCATTTTGGACACAGCTGCTCACTCATTTGGTCAAATATGTTGGTTTTTTGTGCCAAAATAGACAAAGAAGAAGAAAAAATCTTTGAAGTTCAGTTGGAGGATTTTTAAATTTCTTTGCCAGATACTTCAGCTGTTATTTAAGATGTTCTTGTTTGAGGTCCTTTGGTAATTTACCTCGGCTAAATGATTACCAGCCTTCGTTTCAACAAAAACAGACTGTTTTCATTTCAGACAGATCATTTAATCTGCACGTCCGTTTTCTGGCAGATCTAATCCCGCCGCTGTTTCAGATTAAAGCTCGCACATTTCATCCTCCAGTCCACGTAGCTGAGCTGACGACCAGCCTGTTGTATTTTGAGCTAACTGTGAAAAGGGCTAGAGCAAATAATGATGCCGTCACGTCTTTCTGCTGCGTATTTATTTAATTTATGAGGTAGTGCTTTTCACTGAGCTATGCAGTAACAGTATTAGGAATGTTTTTATTATCAGAGTTTCATTCACAGCCCGGTTCTTGTCGTTTTTCATCTCCACCCTGCAGCAGCATGTGAGTTTCTCTATTTTATTTATTTTTCTGTTATTGATGAATCAGTAAAATCAGAGCAGATTTACTTCCTGAAGTCTGTCTTGATGTGAATTATAAATATATCAGGAACATTCATTTCAAATGGTCATTCTGGAGCATTTATTATTGCGTCATCCCTTTACATTTCCTCTGGGTCGCCGTTCATCGCCGCTCCGCTCCAACATTGCTGTTTGAAGAAGAAACTTGTAACCAATAAAGTTCAGCCGTCCCCAGCTGAGGAACACGCAGCATCCTTTAGTCCGCCATTTTCCCGTCTGTCCGTAGGAAAACAGATCAGAGGACGCTAAAAAATAAACTTTCATTGCTTAAACGACTGTACGGGGAAAAGAGAGAAAAATCTGAATAACATATCTTACTCTGAGTAGAAACTCTTTGGAAACGATTTGTAACCTTTCCAGAAATAAATGTTCATACTGGTCAACCTTCAGCTGCTGCTGAGTGTTTATTTGGTTTTCCTGTCATTTGTTTATCATTTATTGCGAAAAATAAACTTTTATTCATTAAATGTTTTATGAAAAAATCTGCACATAATCAAAAACTTATTTTGGAATATCTATAGCCACTCTTAATCCATCAATCCAGTTAATTTCTATTTTTATATTTAGGAAATGCAAAACAAGTTATTTTTGGTAGCTGTTGCGACTAGAAAAAGATTATCCATTCATTAATTACAACTTAGATATATATATTTAAGTAATTTTAATTGCAGTAAATGTATTTTTATTAAAAATTGATATTTTAAATTGTATTAAATATATTTAATAAAAAAAACCAATTATATATTTAATAAAAATATTTGATCGAAATAATTTATTTAAATATAAAAAGAAAATAAACATAACTTATTTTTAAATAAAATAAATATTTTGTAATTTTAATTTTTTTTTCTTTTTTAAAGTGTTTAATATTTTGTATAAAAAAATAAAATGTATAACATACTATATTATTTAAATATTTTAAAAATGTGTTTACTAATTTAAATTCTTGTGTGATCCTTCCTGCTTACAGCCATCAGCATCGACAGCACATCTGTGAACAAACCTGGATATGATTTACATAAACAATTACTTTTATTTGTATTAATAAATGATTTTTAACAGAATAAATAACAAATGTAAATCAAATCAAAGTTAAAATGTTTTTAAAGCAGCAGCTGATGGCAATAAAGCCATGAAATGATGAATATTAGTGTTAAGTTACTGAATCATTTTTGGGGTTCAGTTTGATTTTTAAACAGATTCCAGATTAATTTCAGTAGCTTTTCAATCAAAAATGAAAAAATGTTAATAAACACAACTAAAAACTCATTAAGCATTTCATTTACACTTCACAGTAAACCGTTTAACACATAAAGGAGAAAACGTCTTCTTTTCCATCAACGCGCATGCGCAGAGTTCTCCTCCTGCGGCTTGCCGTAGTAAAGCGAATGTCATCTGAAAGATAATGACTTCTCTCAGACTGGTAACTATGCCGAACATTATTCTACATGTTTTCCATCTGTAATCCGTATCAGTAATCTGTAGTTCGCAGTTTTGTATTGTTATTCGAGGGTTTAATGAAGACATGCGCAGGTTTTGTCCTCGTCGGTCTTTAGCATTTTGCTAGCTGCTTTCGCTAACTCCAAACAGGCCAATAAAAATAACAAAAAACTAGTGTTTGACATTTTAACTTCTCTCTTACTTTCGTCGTTTTGTTTTATGTTTGAATGATTATATGTGTTTTCTCTTAAATAAAAACGCTACGGACTGCTCGGACTCATCGCTGCGTGTTGCTGTCGTGCCGCTGTTTCTCCGCCAGGCGTCGCTGTTTGCCGCGGCTCCCGGGTTAACGGCCCTGATGAGCGGCTCGGTTCTGGCTGCCAGCGAGGGGAAGAAGAAGAACTCCCAGGCCGCTCTGAGCATCAACGAGGTGACGTCATCAGCAGCTGGGTTTGGGTTTGGAGTTTTTTTCAACTCAGATTTGTTATATAAACACGAAAATCAGACATTAGTTGCCAAGGAAACCATAAATCTAAACATAATCTGTTTTTGCTGATTGCTCCAGTTGCCGTCTCTGTACACCAGACCCGAGACGACGCCGGCGCCACTGGAGCCAGAGGCGGGCCAGCTGGAGCAGAGCGTGGCGTCGATGAGGAAATGGGCCACGCCGTACACCGACAGCTGTCAGGTGGGTGAGGCACGGTGGTGGCAGCATGCTGTGGGGAGGCTTTTCTTCTGCAGCGACACGCAAGCAGAAGGGGAGGTAGAAAACAGCCGTGGTTTTCCTTCCACTAAACTTTTATTCACGGTTTTCTGTGCATCACATAAAATCCATAAACCCAGATTAACTCGGCTGTTATTTTCCCAACATGCAGTTTTACTTCCTGTTGTATTAGTTTAATAATTAGCCGTTAATACAGAGTTTAACGGGTTTTTATTGTTTTGTTTTTGCAGCAAAATGTCCGGCTGGCAGTGGAGAAAGTTGAGGTAAATTCACTAAATCATTTACTGCTTAGACAGAAGAAAACAAAAGTTTATTTAAATGTTTTAGTGCTATTTTTATAAATATATATAGACTGGCAACGTCTTTAGTGTGAATCAGTTTTTCTCTGTTTTAACAACCTGTGTTTGATGGTTATTATTAAATTATTCTGATGTTATGATGTAAATTTATAAGAGAATTAATCTGTTGTTAAAATCAAATCAATGTTTGTATCACAGCAGCTTTACAGAACGGCGGAGCCGACATTGAACGCATCGTTATCAACCGTCAGAGGTGAGCAGAGCAAGATGGTTGCCATGGCAACAGTTTTCTGTTTATTTCTGACTTATTTATTAACAGCTGACAGAGCAGCTCATTAACATTAAAAACATATTTTAAAAAATAAGGTATTTGTGCAGAAATGTTTATTTAGAAGAAACAAGTTTATCTTTTTCCACTGAACTGGTGATTACATAAAAAAATTAAATAAAAATTGTATTATTACCTTTCAAAATAAATAAAATGATTAATATTCCATTAGTGTTAATTTACAGAATAATATTTGGGATTCAGGTTGATTAAAAACTTTTAAAAGTTAAATAGAAAAAATAGATAATGAAATAAAATGTATAAACTATAAAAAAATAAAAAAATAATGTGATGGATATTCAAACAAATAATTAATAAACATGAATAAGATATACATAATACTCGGCCCAGAACCAATAACCAGTTGTTCCTGGTTCTGGTTCTGACCGTGTTCCTGGTTCTGGTTCTGACCGTGTTCCTGGTTCTGGTTCTGACCGTGTTCCTGGTTCTGGTTCTGACCGTGTTCCTGGTTCTGGTTCTGACCGTGTTCCTGGTTCTGGTTCACTCAGAAGCGTACCGGTTCCTCAGCGACCCGCCTCCGGACCTCTATCCCAGCGCCGCTGCCATCGGTTTCTCCGGCTTCCTGGGACTCTACCTGGCCAGAGGTACCGTCTGTGTTCTGTACATCAGACCGAACCGGACTGGGCCGGGTCGAACCGGACCGGGTCGGTCTCACAGGTTTTGCTCCTCCAGGCTCCAGGCTGAAGCAGTTGGCGTTTCCTGCGGGCCTCATGGCGCTCAGCGCCTCCATGTTTTACCCCCAGCAGGCCGCCGCCCTGGCCAAGGTGAGCAGGCCGACCCAGAACCGGTTCTGGTTCTGGTTCTGGTTTTGTCTCCTCTGACTCTGGGTTTTTCTGAAGGCTAAAGAACTGGGAATTGGAGTTTTCCAGTTTAGTGAAACCTGTTGGTCGCCATGACACTTTTATTGATTATTTATTATTAGTATCTGACATGTTCAGGTCACTTTGGACTCGGTTCTGGTTTTATGTTGCACTCTGGGATCATTTCAGCCCATAAATTCAGCCTGAACAAAGATGGCGCCCGTTTGACCTTTGAACCTCATTTTGACATCATTTTCTTTACTAAACTCCAGGAGTTTTACTGGTTCCCAGTTTAATGACCTTCATGCTGGGAGATAAAAATATTTTCTTTGATGTTAAACTCGGAACCGGCCGTCCGGTTCTGTTTCTCTTCATGTTATTGATCTTTTAACAGCTGATTTATTTTCTGGCTTCGGTTTAAAACTTTCCCGGCGCCTTTCTGCCGTTTGGACTCGTTTCCTCCAGGAAACTGTTTGTGTTTCCTCCAGGAAACTGTTTGTGTTTCCTCCAGGAAACTGTTTGTGTTTCCTCCAGGAAAATGTGACGAAATCAACATGGTGGAATTTAGCTCTTTAGCATTAGCTTCCACTAAATATCACTATTATAAATAACTAAATTACTTGATTCTGAATTTTACTGTCATTTATTTTCCATTTTCACCAGTTGAGTCGAGACCAGGTGCTCACCTGGACTCGGCAGGGCCGCGTTGCCATGGAAACTGTGTGGAAAGATCCCCCGTTTGGCAAGAAAAAGGTCAGTCTGGAAAAAGTAGCATGATTGTAACTTCTGCTGACCCCGCTCTGACCCCTCTCTGACATGTTTGACTGTTAATTCTTTAATTTCTGAATAGTTTTAGGTGTGAAAAATGATTTTTTTGGTTAATGGTAATAAATATTGATCTGTTTGTGTTTGAGGCGATAAAACCCAGGAAGTCAGAAGACGCAGAGAGCAGAAACAGCTGATCAGCTGCAGGTCGCAGAAACCCGATCACTCGACCCAAACCGGCGCTCTGAAGGATGTCGGCCTTTTCCAGGAAGCAGTTTGTGTCACTTTGGAAACGGTTCTTCCTCCTCTGCTCTTCATCGTTATCATCTCTCTCCGGTGATCTGACCAACACGGCGTCCGTAAACACCGGCGCCGCCGCGGCTTCAGACCGACGCCAACATCACCTCCCAGTTCACCGGATCAGTTCTGTTCTTCTTCACTGGTTCTGTCCAAACCAAACCTGCCGTCTCACACCTCCTGTTGTTTCACTAAACATTTACGGTTAAATTAGTTTAGATGATGAATCATTGTTGTGTCGAGTCTGTCTGTGTTGCCCAGCGACAGACTGGTGACCCGGCAGCAGCTCCTCCTGACCCCACTGGGGTCAAGGTGTTAGGAAATGAATGGATGAAATGAAATCATGAATCCATTAAAGGAGTGATAGTTAAATACTCATCATGCTTTCTGCCTGTTTATAAATGTTATTCAATAGATGTTTATGCATGTTCTCATTAAATGTCATTAAATGTTATTTAATGATAATAAAACATATTTTGTGATTTTGAAAGAGTTTTTTCTGTAAACGTTTTAAAATCAGTTTTTGGTCCCATCACCTTGTAAGGTACTAATACCTACAACATGTATAATCATTGTGTTTAAGTTTCTTTTGTTTTGTTTTTATTGACATTTGAATAGTTACTTCATTTTAAACTTTTTGTTTAACCAAATCACAGCCCTGCTTTATTTATTTTATGAACTTTTTCTTAGTTTGTAGTTTATTTGGCAGTAATCCAACAGGAACGATGGAATCCAGGCTGCAGGTCAACCGAGGATGGAAGGTCACCTCTGGGCGGCCGCGTTGAGGCCTTTGTATGTGGGCGCCACTAAAACCAGGGCGCCACGCGACGCCCCTCAATCACTGATTTTAAGAAACTAAAGAAAAAGTTACCTACTTAGTGAGTGATGAGTGTGTTGACCAAACCGTCTCAGCTAATCCACAGGCAGTTTTCTGCTAATGCTAACGGTAGCTAATACTAACGGTAGCTAATGCTAACGGTAGGTAGTGCTAACGGTAGCTAATGCTAACGGTAGCTAGTCATGTTTCAAACTTCATCCCCAGATGATCTGAAACAGTTTCCTTATATCTAATTCACTTTTATTCCTATGTAAATGTCTAATTATCTCCTCTCTTTCATGAACATACTGATTACATTCTAAAAATATTTTGTATTTATAATTGTTCACAATAATTAGAAGCTGTATTTTATTTATTAATTATTTAAAAAGTATTATTTGATCCTGCTTGTCCAGACCTTATTCTGGATATAATTTCTTCCTCTTTAACTTTTCCAGGTGACTAAAGAGACTCTGATGTGTCATTGCTGCCCGTTTATTGATTCTAAACTAAGTACAGAAATGCTGGTTAAGATTAAACAGAATAAGATATTTGTAAACTAAATAAAGTCGATACATTTCCCTATTTAGAAGCTGAACTTGTAGAATGAGCTCTGGTTGCAGCGGAGAGCCGAGCCGATGGGTCGGTTTGGGTCTCGGGTTTTCTCCCCTGGGGTCACTCCTCGGCCGGCGTCGCCATCTTGACCAGGCTGTCCTTGTCGAACCTGAAGAGCCTCCAGCCCTCCTCCTGGGACAGATCCTCGGCGCCGCGCCGCTTGTAGAACTGGACCGACGGCTCGTTGTTCTCCGCCACCACGAACATCATGCCGGTGCAGCGAGTCTTCATGGCCAGCTGGTCCACATGATTCAAAAAATACACATTTTAATTGCCTCCAACTGTAAAATATTTATTATAAATGACATTTTGGGAAAATCTGGAGGTCGATTAAAGAAACCAGAAGTGAGTTTTGTGTTTCTTACGTCACTGAGGTGCCGCAGGATTCCTGATCCGATGCCGAGCCCTGAACAGGAAGAGGCCAAGTTTAAACTCTATTTGGGGAAGCAGAGGAACAGAAACTGATCCACTCGGCGGTTTTCTTACCTCTGCACTTGTCCATCACATAAAACTCCTCCAGGTACAGCTGCTTGCCCACCCAGGGGTCATAGGTGAAGTAGTACATGGCAAAGCCCACCACGTTCAGCTCTGCAGAGAAAAGGGCGGGTTAGTTTTTGAGAGGGGGTCCAAAGCTGTTTGCTCAAGTTTTTGTATCTACAATAAGAAAATAATCTTCACTTTATCAACCTCGAATTTTACGGTTTATTGTCAAATCAAACTAACATCCAATCATTTTTTTTTTTTACTCAACAGCAGATTTTGGTGCATCCAACTGCAGAGAAACAAAGATCCTCACAGAATAAACTGTTATAAATCTATTTGTGGCCCTCAATCTTTTTCCACTCGATGTTTTTGGTTCCCATGACAACGGTTTGGTTTAGATTAGATCTGCTGATGGAAAAACTCGGCTTTGTTTCTGTATTTATTCATTTTAAATGAGTTTTCCACCCGTCCCCTGATGAGTGGCTGTACGCTCGCTGTGCGGGTGGAAATGTTTTTCTATCTCGCTCTGAGGTGGTTGACCTTTGACCCTCTTCTCCTGTGTTTCATGTGGAAACATCCCGGCTCTTGTTTTAGGATCATCTTTGCTGCTACTGCTGAGTTTTTTTCTGCAGATTGTTTCACATCCAAGGCTGAACACCTGCAGCCCTGAGTTGGCTCTGCGACCGGACGTAAACAGGAAGCAGAGCCGCTGACGCCTGAAACCCAGCTGGTGGGAAACTGGAACATAAAACCAGTATAGTCTGACTGGTTTGTCTCCACTGGTTCGTACCGTCGCTGCTGCTCTCTCCAGGAGTTTCAGCGATGATGCAGTGGTAAAACGGTGTTTCACCGAACCCATCCTCAAGGAGATCTGGAAGGAAGAAACGTTGTAACCAAACCATGAAGAAGAGCAGCGATGAAACATCCAGACTAAAGGAGAACGAGACTCTCACCCTTCTCCGTCAGCGTGACCTGGCTCTCCATCTCTTCATATTTTGCAAGTTCCTGAAATGACAGGACAGTTTTAGCACTGAACGCTAGCTTAACCGTAACAGAGCGACTGCTAGCAGCGTCTCACAATCAGGTTTAAACCACCAGAGATTAAACAAATGATTGTTTTAGTTAAACTGGCTCCTTGGTTTACAGTAAATCTTTTAGGGAGTTCTCTCTTCTTCCCAGATTGACTCTGATTGGGAAACAAAGCTGCAACATTTGTTGCATTTCCAGCTGCTGAAAATGAGTCAAACCAAATAAACCGGTTGAAAAACATGTCCTCCTGCTCGCCAGAGGGGGCGCTGCGCCGAGAACCACTGAAGGAAACGACCAAAAAACCTCTGAAGACACTTTCTTCTTCTTCTTCTTCTTCACAAAATGTGAAAAGAAAATGAAGTGGCGTCATGTTTTAGCATTTATAGGATTTCTCTTTTGTCTTTGGTAAATAACCACGAGTCATTTCTCCCGCTAGCACTAGGCTAGCATATTTGCTTTGGTTGCAATTACCCAGAATGCCCTGTGCTGCAGTCCGCCGCCTGTTCTTGAGTGGTTTTCGATTCAGTTCATTATTTTACGTTTCATCACAAATATTAATTTTTTATTTCTGCAATGTTTTTAAACAAAAACTAAAATCTCATTCTTTGACATGTCTGCTTAACTACATTAAAACAAGTTTGATATTTTATTTTTCAACATTTATCAAAAGTATTTTTATCTGTTTATCATTTGTGGTTTCTGATGTGTTACTACCTCTGTTGGATTTCTCACCTCACAGCCGCACATCCTCTATAATCATATCCACTAAATTTATTAAAAGCTTTAAGTTTGGCTGTTTGCACCTTTAAATCTCCTCAAAGCACATTATGTTCCACTGTTTTATATAAAACTGTAAAGTCCTCATATTTTGCAGACATGCTGTGATATGGATGGTTTGTTATTAATGTCAGGTCAGCAGGTACAGCTGGTCTCAGCCTGTAAGAACTTAAGCTCTGCCACAGACAGAATGACCATATTTGGAGAAGCGGAAGTGAGAACTGTTATGAGTCTCTGGGATCTGACCTCATTCTATGACATCCGCCACCAACCGACGTCAGTTTTATTTTTCACCGTCAAAAACATCAACCGTCTGTTCATCTCCTACCTTCACCAGTCGTAATATATCGGACACGTCTTTGGGCTCTGCTTTTCGTAATTTATACTCCATTTTCTTCTTTTACTCTTTTTTCCTTTCGTTAGAAGACCTCTGTATGTGAAGTGGAAGATCAGGTATTTCTTCATTCGCTTCGCAGTGGCTTTTCCCCCACAGTCAGCCTCTGGTCAGGACCTGTTCGTCGACGCAAGCTCATCCAGCTCTCGGTGGCCCCTCACTGGGTCGCTGTCGGTCAACTGCTCTGCCTTTGTTTACGCCGGGCGCTTTATACCCGGCTCGCGCTCGACTCCTATTGGTCAGCTGATCAGGCTCTAAGATTTCTGGCGAATCAGCGACCATCAGAGTTCTGTTCGTCCAATCAGCATAAAAAAGGGCGGAACATTGGATTTTTGTTTTAGATTCTTTAACATAAAAACTTTAAACATGATTTATTCTTCAATTAAAACATTAAAAATAAGTTTAAAGCGTATCTACATCGAATTATTCAAATTTATTTACTACAAAAATGAATACATAGCTTGAAAACTATGTTTTTAGTGTCTCCAAATGTTATTAAATTGTAATTAAGTGGCCCTTTGGAGTGACAGGAGCCACAGAGGCAAGAAGAGGAAGTCATCCATAAGGGAAACTTTGAGGGTTGGACTGTAACTCTACACCCAGGTCACACAGCAAGGGTTTTGATAATTCATAAATACAATAGTCGGTCAGAAGTTAATGTGTAACCAGACGTTGGTGTTTTCTGTAACTCTTCTGATCGTATCTTTCACCGGTTGTTACTCTAAATCTTTTTTGAATCAGTTGAAACTTTTGAAGGTCACAAAAACAACTGGTGGATCAAATCAATATGAGCTGATTAAGATAGATCTGAACTGAATCCCTACTAAAGGCCTTTTTGATAATTTCTCCCAAATAGGAGAAGATCCCAGTACAGAGTCAGAATATTATAAAAATAACTAACGTGCTAAAAGTATGAAAAGTTTATTTCATACTTGTTTATTTTCAAAAGGTCCTTTTAATCCAACAAATTAGACTCATCGGGACACATATTTTAATTTATTGAATATAATTGATGTTGAAATCAATGTTGCATTAAAAGCATAAACTTGTTTAGTTCAAAATGAGGTTCCTATGTTATTTACGACTATGTTCCTTTAGAAATATAAATATCCATTATTGTCCCACAGTGGGAAATTCAATTGCAGCATCAAGTTAAAGGTAAATGCAACATGCATATTGTTATATAAAACAACAGATTGTGTAATCAGAGCAAGTTAAAAATAGCATTTTCTCTTTAGATTCAAATGAATATGTAACTGATAAACAGCTGCAGGAATATTAGTTGAAACTGTAAAACTTCTGCAGGTACCAGCAGGGATGTAAACACATTGATTTTGTTGGGAGCAGTGATGATTCTAGAGTCTAACAGGTGCTGAGGGGGAGGATCTGTGATAATGTGCATTTAGGATGCAGCAGTGTGTCACTGGAGGAGCTCTGCAGCTCAGCAGCAGCTTCATGGATGAGATGAAGATAATGTCCATCAGTGTTTTAGCTACTGTAGCCACAGCAACAGTTACTTAAAATAGCAAAAATATCTCCCTGATTATTGGAATGAAATTACATGAAGAAACATATTTTATATTATTATATTTTTCATGAGTCACTTATTTTCAAATGTTATTTTTATATTTAAAATTACTTTTTCATAAAAAAAAAAATATTTCAAGCTGGGTTAATCCAGGATGGTAGTGTGAATCACTAAAGATAATAGTTGTAAAAGCATAAAAATAGAAAATACTGAACTTTACAACAATAATGCAGATAAATAGACGAAGTAAAACGTGGGTTATCTCCCTGCAGGTGCCTGGCAGACTGTACCCAGGGCATATAAACCCATCGCTGCGCGTCATGCGTCTGTTTAAGGCGAATGTGATGACGTATGAACCCGGAAGCAGATGTTTTCTTTTTGTCGAGTGTTCGGCATCGCAGCGCAGCGCAGCGTCCTCCAGAGAAAGTCTGTAGTTTCTGTCCTGTTTCTGCTCAGTTCGGACCCAGAAAGCGGTTCCGCTGTGAGCTCAGACTCCATCATGTTCTCACCGAGGTTGGTTCCGGTTTAAAGCCATTTTTAAACAGACTCCGCTGCGGATTTCTAACCACTTCACCGGACTGACTGACTCTCTGGGCTGATTACAGCGGAATAAACAGGATGTAGCGGAGATTATTTATCTAATTTCTGGGATTAATTATGACATATTTCTGTAAGGAATAAGTCAGTGAAGTCTGGGCGGAGGTGTTCATAAAGAGGGTGTGTCTCTGTCTCTTCATACCGACACCAGAACCGACACCAGCAGTTCAAACATAGACAGAAACTTCCAGCCCATAAAATAACTTATTTCCTCACATCTTCTATTCACTCCCTGCTGGGTTACTTTTTAAACCGTCAATGAATCAAATTGAACTCCATTAAATACAAAATGTATTTTTAAAATGGAGCTAAAATGATTTAAAGGTGTAAATCCACCCAGAACAGCCTGAATCTGTGTTAGTACTAACATACTAATGTTAGTATGTTTCCTGTTTCTCCAGGTTGCTCTCTCTGAGGTCTGCTGCCTCCCTGACCTGCAGGTCTTTCTGCTCGGCTGCAGCATCCAGACAGGGCCGGGCTCCCGACATGGACCAGGGTGAGACTGCAGACAGAGCTTCTTAAAGATCATATTTTCCAAAGAATTGGTGAAATTGTTGCTTTGTAAACTATAAACAGTAAAAGTTATCGCTGTTCTGCTGGTTTTATGCTTCAGAATTGATTTTAAATTGATAAAATTAAACATTTTGTTGACCATCATTGATTGCAAACTATCAAAGTTTCACATAAATAAAACAATTTAAAAATAGTTATGAGTGACTATTTCCATAAATCTGCACTTCTATTTACATAGACAAAAACTATATAATGTTTAAATGCATAATATAATTAAGTGACTAATAACAAAATAAATGTTGAAATAATTAGATTAAATTATATTTAATGTGAGAAATTTTCACATTTCTGTAGTAAAAAATGATTCCATATTTGCTTTGCTTCATAATTTATCATTAAATTGATTCTATCATCTGATTGGTTAAGATACACTCAGACTCAACTGCAGACCAATCAGCTGCTCTTCAGCAGACTAAGCCCCGCCCACTGGATTTAACGTTAAAGCCTGAATATAAATGAATGATTTACAGCAACACAGAAGTGTATTAAATATTACTAATGGTTATAACAATATAATGAATCATAATAATATAATGAACATTATTTTATTTTCAATTATGTATTTCATAAATTAGTTAAATAATGAGTAAATATTGAATTATAGATTAAACTAATTCTCTAAACATTTCCCTCCTGAGATGAAGTAAAAATTAATTTAACTTGTTTTTAGTTTCTGCTCTCTAGATGTTTAATGAGTTTTATCTTGTTTTCTTTTCTGCAGGAAATCCACTTTTACACGTTTCAAATGGTAAATTTAAACCAATCCTAATATCTGAACCTCCTCAGTTTAATTCAGGTCATTTTCATTTTACTCTTAATTTCTCCTGCTTTTGTTTTTTTTTTCCATTTTTCTGAAACTCGTCTGATTTCAGAGCGGCTTTTTAATCGCGCGTCTCTTTTAATCCTCTTTTTTCAGCATTTTAACCTGTTTTTCTCCTTCCTGTCTGTGTAGTTTTTAGTTTTTAGCTTCTGGCTGGTTTAGTGGAGAAACGGTGAAATCTTCTGCAGACCTTCATTCCTCTTCATCGTCGCTCTGGGAAACATAAATCTGACTGTTTTCTCTTGTTTCAGTGCGAAACAGGCTGAGGGAAATAGTTGGAGCTTCAACAAACTGGAGGTAAACCATTTAAATTATTATTTTTATTGTTTTCTTTGAGGTAATTTTGATTTATTTTTCCTGAGAGTCAATAAAAGTTACATGTTGCTATTTGATGCTTTTATGGAAAATATATGATGTTCCTTTTTTGCTGTGTTTATTAGACAGGAAAATATTCTCAAGATGTGCAGAAAGAGTTTTAAATTACATTTGATTAATTTCAATTTCAATGTTTTTATTTTTTGTGCACTGATAAAGTTTCCTGGAATCTATTTTTTTATAAACATTAATTTTTAACTTAAAAAAACCCAAATTGAAATCACAGTTTAATATGTAAATATTATTTATCTCTTTATTTAATATTTTAAATATAATTAAATAATATATATCTTTCTCTTTATATTGAGGATAAATACAATAAGAAACATTTAAAGTCGTCACATTAAAACTGGATCTACTGGTTACTGTAGTTTAGGTTTTTATAGAATTGCCAAATATATTTAATTAATATTTTTCTTGTTTCTGTTGTTTAAGAAACCAAATATTTAAAAATGTGGATTCAAATTATTTAGATTAGATATAAACATGAGTTGGATTCGTTAAACTGATGTAGTTAGGAGAAAATTCACATTAACTTTACTGTATATTTATTGAAAACCTGACAAATTCTTTTATCTGCATTAATTATTAGATTTTCTGATATAAAGTTACTTAATTTGATTTTATTTACTTCCTTTGCTTAAATGTTTTACATTTTTAAAAATGTATTTCAATAAATAACCTTTTACTGGACTTGTTGAAGTTTTTTTTAAAGGTTTTTTTTTTTTTTTGCCTAAAGGTCAAGAAACAGAAATTTTGTTTTGGTTGTAGTTTCATGCTTGTGCCACTAGATGGCTCTCGATTCCACATTCAGAACTTTAATATTCATATTTTTAAATAAAAAATGAATATATTTTAACATCTTATTTACCATCCAGTTAAAGTTCAGGAGGTCAGAACTGATGGTTCAATGATTTAATAAATAATCCAACAACATAAGAAAAAATAACAATAACTAGAATAATTTTCATAATCTGTTAGATTAGTAAAATTATTTTTATCAAAACAACAATCAGATTTTTTTTCTATAAACATTTCAGATTACTTAAACTTTAATTGCTGTTAATGACCTTGTTTCCTTATCGACTGGAGCTAAAATTTAGCTGCTTTTCATCCTTTTTTTTGTTGCCATGACTACCTTAACAAGTAGCTTACCAAAATAAAAGTCTGTAGATTCAGTAAACGAAGGTCTCAGTTTGTCTTTCCGTTTGGATTTCGTAAAACAAAGAATGAAATGTTGCGCCTCTGTCTTCTGTTTCTCCGTCGCCATAGCGACCACCAGCAGGCCATGGCGGAGCGCGTGTCCCTGTCGTCCATGTTGGTCAGGTCTCAGAGCGAGCTTCCCGCCAAGCGGATGAAGGACAGCTTCCTGGAGGTTCACCTGCCTCTGGGCTCGGAGCCGGCGCTGCGGGAGAAGTACCTGACCTACCACAACACCGTCAGGTAACGCAGCGCCAGCCCCACTTCCTGCTGTTCCTCCTCTGACCTTTGACCTCTGTGTCTCTGATCAGGTTTGGGAGGATCCTGGAGGACCTGGACAGCCTGGCAGGTAAAAATAAACAATAATAATAAATATGAAATATTTTATTTTAATCAGAGATGCTGAAATGTTTCCTCCTCCTCAGTCCTCATTTCTTACTCTCACACCTACAACCCGGCGCTGAAGCGTTCGCCGCTCTCCATCGTCACGGCGCTGGTGGATAAGATCGGTACGAGTCGGCGGTACCGCCCGCGTCGCTGCCGGTTCTGTCGGGTCGGGCTCTGACGTTTGGTTTTCACGTTGCAGACATGAGGCAGCACGTCATCTACCCCGACTGCGACATCAAGTTCACGGGTCAGGTGACCTGGGTCGGCAGGTCGTCCATCGAGGCCAAGATGCACATGTCACAGGTGAACGCCGACCGACCCGGTTCGGGTCTGGTTCTGATCCGGTTCTCCGGGCTTCTTCTTTAAACTTTGGCTGGTTTTCTGGGATCTGAGTCCTACATGGTATATCAGAGTCATGGTGGAGGTAAAAATCTCAGAAATTGTCTAGAAAAAAATCTGAAATATTAAAATTAATCTAAAAAAAACTTTCAGGAAAATTATAGAAATTTTTGAGTTTGAAAAGTTTAAAATTTTTCAAAGTTTCTTTCTAGAATGTGTCCAAGATGAATCACAACATTTTGATTTTTCTTTCCAGAATATTTGCAACTTTTTCAACTCAGAAATATTCTTGTTGTAGACGAGTTCTGAGATTCGTGTCATAATTATGTTTTTTTTTCTCTTGCAAATTTTGATCCAACTGAGTTTTTTGGTGAAAATTTGCTTATTTTTATCTCTGGTGGTTCTAATTCGCTGTGGTAGAACCCTGAAGGAAAAAAACTGAAGGTTTTGTGGTTGTTAGAAAGTGTAAGACGTTGTTTCTCCTGCAGTACCGGGACGGAGCGTACGCCCCGGTTCTGGATGCTACGTTTGTCATGGTGGCCCGAGATCCGGGCAACAAGAGGTACCTACCCAACAGTTGCTCTCCTTCCTTCCAGCAAACAAAATTTCTGCGTCTCAAAACAAAAGTATAAATCTTCCCCAGCTGATTGGTTCTCCTATTTCCTGTTTCCAGAGCGGCGTTTGTGAATCCGCTGGCGCCTGAAGGTCCAGAGGAAGAGAAACTCCTGCAGGAAGGAGAAGGTGTGAATCCTTCAGGTGAACTCCTGACCTGCTGCACAAACTCTGACCCCGCTCTCTTCTTCTTCTTCTGTCCAGCTAATAAATCCCGTCGTGTGGAACTGAGCACGGCGTCGCTGCTGAAAGTTGCTCCCACAAACGAAGAGCAGAAAATCATCCACGATTTGTTCCTCAACACCCTGGATGCAAAGTACGACCAGAAGTTTTTCTCCTGACTTTATTTTGAACGTTTTGTGTTTATTTGATTTGTTCTTCACGCTGCTTTATGTCCGGTTTCAGCACAGTTAGTTTCCGCAGCAGAGTTTTGCCTCCCAACTCCGTCTGGATGGAAGACGCTAAGCTGAAAGGCCTGGAGATCTGCCACCCTCAGGTGAGACATAACACATGCACAATGTGTCCATTTTAAGAGGTTTATTTAAAAAAATATTTTTTTCTAATTTGAATTGTGTCAATAGACCGCAAAAAATCAGTCCAGCGGCCACAAATGGCCCTTGTACCCCCTTTGAACACCCTTAGATTGAGCGAATAGAGATAATCCTGAGTTAAAGCATGAAAGGTTTAATCTGGATTAGCTGGTGGTTTTCTAACCTTTCTAATGTCTGTGTTTTGGTTCGGAGCAGCAGAGGAACATCTTCAACAGGATTTTCGGAGGTTTCCTCATGAGGAAAGCCTACGAGTTGGGCTGGGCCAACGCCTGCTCCTTCGGGTGAGAGACTCACTAACATCAGAGCAGAGAAAGAGCGAGTTCAGACCTGACGCTGTTCTCTGTGCCGCAGAGGCTGTCGGCCCAGTCTGGTGGCCGTGGATGATATTCTGTTCCAGAAACCCGTCGAGATCGGATCGCTGCTGATGCTGTCATCACAGGTCAGACGCACCACTTTAAAAAGGTTTTAGGGTTAATCCTAATCATGGATTTTCAATCTACATGGATTTCTACCTGTTAAAAACATAACGAGGTTGTTGATTAAATCTGCATTTAAATGTGATCCAGTAATATTAACAACAAGAAAAGCATGAAAATAAGAACTTATTTTTAGGTCAATGTTGCAAAAACATAAAATATTACCAAGTATTTTGTTTAGTTTTTAACGTAAATATCTTAGTTCACTTGAAATAAGATAAAAGTAAGTTACAAGTAATGTTTCATCAAGATGTAGAAGATTGTTTTAAGTCAATAATTCCTCAATATTGCTGAAAAAATATTCGTTCAACTGGCAGATTATTTAAGTTGTAGCAAAACATTTTCCCATGTTTAAGTAAAATAATCTAGCAGTGGAACTAGAACTTTTCAACAATTATTGACCTAAAGAAAAAAATCTGCTCCATCTTTATGAAGTGTTATTGTAAGTTTTCATATGTTTCAGCACTAGAAACAAAACTACTTTAAGATTTTGTGGTTTTGCAGTGCAGAACCTCCAACTGTCTTTCACCAAAAGCAACATAAAAAGCTACATTTATGTTTTATAAACTCATGTTTATCTTTGTCGTTGTGGCCGTTGATTTGGGTCATAAAAGTTGGCGGCTTGTCTGGGATTTAAACACCTGAGACGCCATCATGGTAAAGTATAATTGTACGTTTATTGCAAATTTTCCACAAAATGGTAAAAACCGTTGGGTATGTGTTGCTAACTCCCACCTGCAGGGGGCAGTGTGTCCTACTGCTGATGCATATCAGCCTGGCTTGATGTGATTAGCAACAGAAATTGAGCTTTTTAAGTTCTTCAAAGAATAAAAATGTGTGTAAAATTCTTTTTCCCATTATTCTTCTTCTATTTGCAGATTTTGGAATAAATTTGAGGGGAAAATATTGGAAATATTTCCAACATAGCTCCACTTAAATCAGTGATTTTATTGCAGAATGTTGCTAAATCAATCAGTAAATCTTTATAAATGAGTCGTAATAATTTAGTTTTTGTTCCTGTGTTTCAGGTCTGTTACACCCAGGGGAAGTACATCCAGGTCAGAGTTCACAGCGAGGTGTTTGACCCGCTGACCCGGCAGCACAGCACCACCAACATCTTCCACTACACCTTTGCTTCGGACCGCGACGTTCCCAGCATCGTTCCCCGGACGTACGGAGGTGAGCTGGTTCTGGTTCTGGTTCTGGTTTTACTGGCTGCTTCGCCACGGATCTGACTGGAGTTTTTGTTTTCCAGAGTCGATGCTCTACCTGGACGGGAAAAGACACTTTAACCAAACCGTGGAGTCCTGACGGGTTGGAACCAAACCACAGGAAGCTTTCATATCAAACAACCAATGAAATTAAAATACTTCATGCCAAAGTTTTACAAATGTTTACACTTTTTGTTAGTATTTTTTATAAACCAAAACATTTAGTGGCTTTATTGTCTCACCTATAGAAACACATAACTATCATGAATCAGCTACATGCTGTTACATTTATTATGCTAAACTGACACATTTATCACAGATCGCTGTACTTTGTTTCTGCATGTGTCGACACCAAATTTAATGCAAAGAATAAATTTATATTTAGCTCAATTACAGTCGTTCCTGTTTTTAATTTCATCTTAACAACCACTGTTTCTTTCCTTTAGATTTTTAAAATCACATTATTGTGACATTTATGCAAAATTAAAACTAAGCTATGATTTTGTTTTATTTTTCATGAATCTTTCCTTTTATAATATTTGTACTTTTGATTGGTAGTTTATGAATTTTCCTCAGGCAGGCAGGTTGTTTTCTACGTTTTCATCAGCAAGATCAGGGATCTGCAGCTCTGGAGCTACAACTGGCTCTTTTGCTAACTTATTATGGTAAATTACAACATTTTGCAAATTTTTGTTTTTATTTGTCTTGTTCTGTGTCCCTGTTAAAAAACAAAACGCTGCCCCTATTGACAAATATGACCTAGACAATGTGGTTAGGATTGAGTAGTAGGTCATTGTAGATAGAAAAAATAAAAGTAGTAAATTTCAATTTAGAAGTCAGAAGTTTTGTGATTAACCTCAGAAAGTTTCTGGAAAAAAACCTGAAAATTTTGACCCACAAAAATAAAATAAAAAATTGCTAGAAAAAATACAAACATTTTAGAATTACTATACATATTTTCTAAAAAAAAAAAAAAAAAAACATTTTCTGAGCTCATAAAGTCAACAATTTTTGACTTTTAGATATTTTCTAAAAGTCAAACATTTTTGATTTTTCAAGCTCAGAAAATTTCCATGTTTTTTTTCTTGAAAATTTCTGAAACTAATGAAAGAAATATAAATATAATTTTTTTCTCTGAAATTAATAACTTTTGAGCTCAAAAAGAAAAAAAAATTCCAGAACATTTCTATGAAATGTTTATGTTTACAGTGACCCAAATAAACCTGTCGTTTGGAGCTGCCACGTTTTGGAACCAAAGCTCATTCTGGTCTATTTTACTCATGAAACGTCAGATTTCTTCTTTTATCCATCTGTTGACGTAAGTCGTGCATGTTGGAAAAATAAATCGTCTTCCCGCTTTATTTAGATCGGAACCTTTTTTTAAAGACCCCTGTTTCCAGTCGGACGTTAAGAACGCGGACTTTAGCCGCTAGCAGCAGCAGTTAATCTTCTCAGCAGTCACCTCGTCCTTCACTAGGATGAAAACCATGTTGGCGATCATTTCTAACGCTCTGTGTCGCATCACAGGGAGGACTGCGGTGAGTGGTTCGACTCTAGTTCGGAGGATCCGGACGGAACCGGTTCATACTAACCGGTAGCTGACCTTGTTAGCAGCAGCTAATGTTTTCCTGTGGTTATGTGATGATATTTCTGCTGGGATGTTGCTTTCTGAACACGTGTTTAATGTCAGGGTAACTTAGTGGGGGTTTTCTGTCTGTAATGTGAATAATTCTCTGTGTTTGTGGTGGTTTGCCTTCCTCTAAGCAGCTTGTCCTGATGAGATGCTCTGATTTAACCATCAGTGAAGCTTGTTGCTCAAAATGCAGCTAAACATTTAGGAGGTTGAATCACATAATCTTCTTTTAACAAAGGAAATCTGCTGAAATGTTGAATGAAACTTCAGTTTATGGTTGGAAACATTCAGTTGATTAAATGATCCTTTGTGAATAATAAAGTTTCTTTATAAAAATTAGCTACTTGTTTCATCCTGAGCTGCTTTATTATTGTGAAGTATTCCACATGAGATAATTTATTAAACAGTAAGTTTCTAAAGTTTTAAGTTCAGAAACTTAAATATGTCTGATTCACTAGTGACATGTTTAATGTTCATCCAGGTGGATAAACTTGATTTCCCTTTGGCTGTTTATGAAGCTGATTATTTGGACGTTATGAATAAATAACTTTCCACACAATCAGTGCATCTCTATCAGTAGTGATCCTGAACGCAGCACGTAAAGGTTAACTTTATGGGGCGTTCAGGGACAGCAGGTTCCTACAGACTCTGGAAATGAACCCAAACATCAGTCGGGTTTAATTCTGATGCTAATTTTAACCTTTGAACCTTAAAACACAAACAGAGTCTGACTGTAGGAATCTTGTTGTTGCTTTTCCCTCCAGTTTTCTCTCCTCTTCCTGCTCTGCTGCCTTCAGTCTTCACAAACTGATCAACCCTCCATTCATTTGTTGCTTCTCTCCCTCCTCTTCCTCCCCTTCCTCCCCGTCCTGCACCTGAACCGTAGGGAGAGCAAACCGTGTCGGAGGTAAGCAGCTGCTGACGTTTGGTCCCACATTCCTCCCCTCTGCAGTGACTAGGTTTATCTCCACTGTTTTTATTCCTCTAATTGCTAGATTTGCCTTCCTCTTTGCTGTGTTTACATTTAGTTTCCAGGATTTAACTCAACGGCACTGAGAGACTGAAACTGATTTTAGTCATTCAGTTATAATAAAAAATAAATCTGTGCACCCCTAAAAAATAGTTCTTATGACTTGTTTTGGGCTAACTACTTAATTATTACTGCAGTAATTCACTCAACAACAACCAGTTGGTTTCCAAAGAAGGCTGAAATTACTATAATGTAAAAATTATTTCACAGAAGTAATGATCAAAATGTTTCCAATCATTTTTACTGGAAATAATTGCTCTAAATGAATCACTGGCATCTTATAAATGTTAATATTTATATGTTACTAGAGTTTTGAAAAATGTTTCTTATTATATTGTTTTGTAATATTTAACGCCTGCGATCATAAAAAAATAAAAGCTAAAACCTGCAATCAATAAGAAAAATGCAACAAAAGAAAACTCCACTGACTCGCTCCGCAACATAGAAGCCCTCCAGACCACTAGGGGGAGTAATGATCAGTAATGATCTACTTAAATATAAACCAGCTTTTCTTCTGGACGTCTTTTTGGTCCCAGATGATCGGCACCCTCTAGTGGTCTGGAGTGAGGTTGCAGCGTTTTATATTCACTGTTTTCATATTTGCAGCATTTGTTTTAACCGTCAGCCATCAATATTTTAATGACAAACAGCCTGAAATATTAAACCCTTCATTATATGATCACTTAAAGCTGCATCATATATTGTTGTTTAAATATTTACATTGGATATTGTGGGCAGAAGAATATGCCAGACACAAATGAAATTACCCAGAATGCTGCAGGCCAGAGTGATGGATCACAGATAAGGAGATGATCTTTGCAGTATTTTGTGAAATGATGTTTAGAATTGAGGATTTTTCATTGTTGATTTAAAGTTGAGATTAGTGAAGATTAGAGATTAAATATCAGATGGACTATAAATGAAGCTGTTGTTTGTGTTCCCAGCAGCAGTCTAGATTCTGTTTCTCAGTTTTAGCCTCGTTTTCTCACCTGTAGCCTCTAGCGCCCTCTGGCTGTGCTCAGCTCTGATTGGTTGGCTCCTTTGTTCCCCAGCTGCTGATTGGTCTGTCAGAATACGTCAATCTGACGTCTCCTGCTGCGGCGGCGCCCGTTCCCCCACAGGCCCGGCGGCTCCCACCCAAACCACCACCAGTACCAGCAGCAGCAGGCGGCGCCGCCCAGTTAGTGAGCAGCCGGCCGGACCGGACCGACCGACCCGTAAGAACCTCCTGCAGCTCCTGTTCTGTCTGGCTGCTCACTAACTGGGCCGGGGAACCTCAGAGTTTCTGCATGACTGGAAACATTTATTACTAAAAAATGAACTCTGCTGGTCTGAAATCACTAAATACTTTAAACTGGTTTTATTTTACCATAAATTTAGCTATTAAACAAAATGGCTGCTCAGTTCTGCAGTCTTTGTTTTGAAAATGAAATGAAAAACTAAATTAATTTAAATGGGATCGAGTGGCCTCTTAAAATTGATTAAATATCTGCTGGAATCGATCTGGTTTCTTTTAGAGCAAATAAAACCTCCAGGGCTTCAGATGAGAGGACTGAAGTGGAGACTTGATTAAAACCATTCAGTACCTGTAGGGGGCGCTAGAGACCACATTCATGTCACAACAGTCGCTGTGTTGAGGAAAAAGAATCAAAGATTTTAAGGTTCGATTATTTTAGATTTGAGGTTAAAATAGGAAGGATATTTTAAACTATTCAGGCCTTTTTATTCATCATTATTAGTTTTATTTAATATTTTTAGGCCATTGGAAGCTGGAGAAAACAAATGGTCCGAACCGACGTCCTGGTGGAACGCCACCACTGATGACATCTGGCTCTGTAAAGAAATCTGTGCAAATGTATTCTATATCTAAAAGAGCACAAACTGCAGAAGTGCCTAAATGTTCACTTTTTAAAAAAGTTTACTTGAATGAATAATTAATCCATTACATTTTCATCTCAGAAGTTATTTTTTAAACAAACTGGAGAGAAACTGAAGGTTGAGGATTTGTTGGTTCTCCCAATCGGTGTGTAGCTGCAGCCCAACCCTGACCCGGACCCAGAACCGGACCCTGACCCA